>OX328123.1:139060714-139660714 GCA_946811695.1 Gonocerus acuteangulatus | reverse complement strand
TATAGTAATAATGAAAATTGTTGAAACTCCCTTCCAGCTTGTGCCCTCCCTTTCATAGGAAAACCAAATTATATGAGTTTCAATTATAAACATTCTTATCGCACCAGGTATAGGCATGACATGAAATCACGCTCACGACGACATTAGCAGAGCGCTTACAGAAGAAGACACATTCACAAAAATAAATATTTCTGACCCACAGGAATTTTATCAACTTACTGCGTTTCCGTTCAAATCCCCAGTGTCATTTGTAAAGCTGACATTAGAAACAGCTAATGTCTTGTCTTAATCATTCTTGAAAAATGTAAACACATTTAAAATTGTAAAGATAAATATCAAAGAAAACCAAGATCTTAGGCACCGCAGCATTATCCGAACAATGCTTTAATGTGGTTTCGAGGAATTAAACCTGAAATCCCAAGAAAAGTCTAGTTTTTTCCTGTTTTCCTCCAAGCCTTGAAAACGTGTTCCTGGAAGCCTAGGCGTGTTAATTTCGCCCAAAGAACATGTTCGGGTGTACGGATTCTACTGTTTAACGAACTTAAACTTTGAAATTAAACAAAGTCTTTTTGTACTAAATTTCATTGAAGCAAACAGACAAATAGGTAGCAAATATGCAGGATGAAAAAAAGTCCTTTGGCATTTTTCTCGTTTTTGCTTCGTTTCCGACAAAAACGCAAAAAACAACAACACAATTGAGAAAAGCCATTCTTGCATAATGCCTTTATAAAAATCATAAAAAGTATATGTTTTATCTTCCAACCCCTCCAGTCACACTCCCACCTCCCCCCCCCCAAAAAAAATAAATAAAATCTTCTTGGTAAAAAAAAATTAATGACGGAATGTAAAGCTGTGGATCAAAATAATTTAAAATCAATTTAATTTTAATCAATTTAATGTTAATAATTTTCTTCGATGGAAAGTCATAAAACGCAAAACAAAAACATTTTCAATTCTTAATAAAATTAAATTTCCAATTCTTAAAACAGTTTAACACTTGACAGTAGACGCATACATAAATATAAAAACATAATTTCCTCTTCTAATAATTCTTAGCAATCAATTTAAAAACTGTTCAAAGGTTTGGCCCCTTGCAGCAATACAGGCATCACATCGCACGTTGACAGACTGGTTGACATTTGTGCATTGCTCTGCTGTATGAGGTACTCCCTTGAACCAATGGGCTCCCTGTAGACAAAATCATTAATGTGTCACCATGCTAAGAAATCCAAGAGCCTGAGGTCTGAAGATCGAGCCGGGCAAGATACCGGCCCTCCAGGTCCTATCCAGCGCCATGGATGGTTAGTGTCCAACAAATTTTGGATGGCCCTCCCGTGGTGGGCTAGACCCAGCTTCCCAATCTTCGTGACCAAAGGACATTCTCCAAGAACACAGTTTATTATCGAGGAATGTGTGGAAAGACTCTGCGTCAAGACGAGGTGTCAAAAAATTCAGACCTATTATTTCATTATTCCACACAAAATAGAAGACATACTCAGTCCTATATTTTTGGGGAGGGCGATTAAAGGAGGTGGGGGTGGGGCTGGGGGAGTGAGTAGAGGCGGTGGAAGATAAAACATATAATTTTAATGATTGTATATAGCCATTATTATTATGAAGGAATGCCTTTTCACAATTGTGTTTTCGTTTTTTGCGTTTTCCTCCGAAACAAAACAAAAAAGTCCGACTCGCAGGAACTGCGTCATCTTAGCGCGGTTCCATTCATATCCCTAGTGTTATTTTGTAGACTTAGAATAGAAACAGTTATTACTTTGTTTGCATCATTCCTAATGTAAACAAATATGAAAAAAAAAAAACATGACTTTCGGCGAGGGATGAAACTATCCTAAGCAGAAATTACTCTTTCTGCCGTCCCAAGTTTCGGTCTACGAAGACTCTTCTACGAATATATTTCTAATTTACTTAACTTGCAGTGCAAACATATCCATTTTACTTTTAAATGCAATTAAACAAAATAAAATTGTACATGAAAATGAGAAAGTAGTGTTATTTTTTAATGAACTACGGCCACATTCAACCACAAAATATAATTATATTTCTAGTATAGCATTTGGCTGCATGACTTCCTACAGGTAAAAGTAACTGTCAGCTGTCCTAGAATGCTCGATGAGAACAATGAATCTTGATTTATGAAGTGCAATAAAAGCCTACCTGAACCGGCAGACTACCTCGACCCGGACTGACCCTACACGGCGAATATTTACGTTTTCAGTTCTGTTACAGGTTCAAAGAACATGTATTTATTCCCCTGTTTTATTGAGAAATACATCCTCCTCCTAGAAGCAATAACAAAATAACAAGAAATAAAAACAGACAAAAAGAACCGTATAAATAAACGAAATCAATTATCGTTTATCAAACTTCTAAGTTATATGTACTTATTTCTCCGATTGACATCGCTTATTCAAAACTTTCTTTAGAACCTTTCTAAAGACCATTTAGTAAGCTTTCGAATGGTAACCTTTCGCTTCCCAAGATTTTCAACCGTTTTCGAGATATTAAGAAATTATACGAAGTTCCCAAAACTTTTTATTATTTCTGACAACAGAAAATTGGTCTCATTTTACCTATCCTGTTTTACACACACATACATTTTCCTTACAAATACAACATAAGAAATTACAAAAATGAAAAGCAATAAAAAACCAAGGGAAAGAGACAAAAATTACAAAAAGAACGACAAAAACCTGTTCATAAGAACAAAACAGACGTATTTGAAGTTTTAAGCACTTATTTCTCCGATTGACATAACCTAATCAAAAATAGTTTTAGAATCATTTTTGTAGAGAATTTAGTAAGCTTTCAAATAGTTTCAATCCACTTACCACGATTTCCCAACCGTGTTCGAGATATTAATGAAAGTATACGAAGTTTCCAAAACTTTTCATGTCTGTTCATAAAATATTTTATTCTAACCCTTCCTTAACTCCAAACGTAACATAACTTTCAACATATTAGTTTTAATGAAAGTAGAACATGCAGATAATGTTTCAACTGAATCCCGTCATTCTAAGTACCCAAACCAAAAACGGTATTCAAAAACTATTTTTCCAATTTTCTCGACAACGGTTAAAGCTATCGCCTTGAAAATGGTTTCATTCGTTTTTCTAGCCCAAGAAGCCTATAAAACGAGTACTTACAAGCTTATGAACTCAAAAACGTAAGCGTTACGATTTTTTCTGCGCGAATTTCGCCCCAAACGCCATCTTCCAGTGGGCGGATTTTGCTGGTTAACGAACTTGACCTTTCAAATTGGACGTCAGATTTTTGTACCAAATTTCATCAAAATCGGACCATTCGTCTTCTATTTAGAGAGCGAACAGACAAATATATATATATATATATATATATATATATATATATATATATATATATATAAATAAATATATACATATATATATATATACAAATTTGAACCACCGTTATTTTCGGTTTCTAGGGGTTCTGAAACGCAAAATTTTCTAGTCGGCACTTCCGGATTGTTTCATTGTATCAACCTTATAAGCGGGGTTCCTCCCTATGGGGGAGGGAGGAACCGCGCTAAAAACGAGAAAAATGCCAAAGGACTTTTTTTTCTTTCTTTTTTCATCCTGCGTCGATTCCTGAAGTTTGGCCGTTTATTTTCAGACATATATATATATATATATATATATATATATATATATATATATATATATATATATATATATATATATATATTCAATTCCACGATTTGTGACCTATATATATATATATATATATATATATATATATAAACAGGGTGTCCCACATTGAGATGTCATAACTTTAGGGGTTTATTCTGCATATCATTTGTAGTTCAGGGGCGCAAAAATGAGCATTCTATCTTAGAATGTAGAGGAGCTACTTAAACTTTTGTCTTTTTAAAAACTACTGGCTTTTTTAAAGAAAAACTGTGATTTCGGAATTTGTGATCAATGTATCGTAAATATTGGCCACATTTTTAGGATCTACATTAAATTTCCAATAAGAAACACACGTTATTGAAATATTACCATGTAAATTAAGACCTACATTAGAAGCCATATAAATTAGAATGTTTAATATTAGTGTTTTATTAAATTATTCAATATTTTCTTAATCAGCTATTTTTTGACTTAGAGGTTTGCCTTCGCCTCAAAAGTTGCATTATTTAATAAGCTTCAAAATGGTACCTCGCAGTTTAAGAAAAAAATCGATTTCAATCTATTTTTTTCTTATTACTAAATCAAAACCAATAAATGTTTAGCTTGAACGAGCCATTCTGAAACAATTCTTTAATTTCACACGATGATGGCGATGTCCCATCCTTCCCAAACCACATGACGTTTATTACAGAAGCCCAAATATTAACTCACGTTGCTTTCAAATAAATGGTTGGCCAGCCGATAATGGAAGAGTATTGACGGAATGGATGAACAGTGAATTCCCTAACCGTTCCCAAACTACGTAAAAACAATTTTTGCTCTCAATAAGGGTAGGGGGACATTTCGGAATCAAGGGCGAAAGAATTCAGAAGAACATTTTGGATATAATTACCATTATTGTAAATACAATGAAATGTATAATATGGTTATACCTTGAGGGTCTTATTTTATTTTATTTGTAATATTAATTGTATTCTATTTAATAAAATTTCTGCTTAGAAGTTAACTGGGTTACACATTTCAATAATTTGAAATTGTATACAATTACATACTATAATACATACTGCAGAAAAAAAACAAAAACATTTAAATGAAAGGCACCCTAAAAAGTTGCTTTAAAATGTTACCTCGTTTCCCTAGGAAAAATCTACAGAAATGCATGGGTGACCGAAAAATGGTTATTACTGTGGACTAATAACTATTTGTCCATTATATTTTCAAAATATCTACAAATATAAGCTTAACGTCTAACTGAATCCACGGCATTACGGAGGACGTCTTGTCTTTGTGTTCTCATTAGCTGGCACTGCTCCTGGATCCTGTTGATGTGTTCCTCCTTCGTCGACACGGGCTCTGAGTACGCTCTGCTCTTCAATGTTCCCAATACATGGAAATCTAGAGGATTCAGATCAGGAGGCAAGCGAACTGGCCCATAGTGGCCGATAAAACGCTTAGGGAATTCAGTGTTCAGCCATTCCGTCACCACTCGTCCATTATCAGATGGGCAACTATCCATTTGACACCAGAGTAAGTTAATATTTGGTAGATGGGCTTCTGTAATAAACGTCATGTAGTTTGGGAAGGATGGGACATCGCCATCATCGTGTGAAATTAAAGAATTGTTTCAGAATGGCTCGTTCAAGCTAAACATTTATTGGTTTTGATTTAGTAATAAGAAAAAAATAGATTGAAATCGATTTTTTTTCTTAAACTGCGAGGTACCATTTTGAAGCTTATTAAATAATGTAACTTTTGAGGCGGAGGCAAACCTTTAAGTAAAAAAATAGCTGATTAAGAAAATATTGAATAATTTAATAAAACACTAATATTAAACATTCCCATTTATATGGCTTTTAATGTAGCTCTTAATTTACATGGTTATATTTTAATAACCAGTGTATCTTATTGGAAATTTAATGTAGATTCTAAAAATGTGGTCAATATTTACGATAAATTGATCACGAACTCCGAAATCACAGTTTTTCTTTAGAAAAGCCAGTAGTTTTTAGAAAAGACAATAGTTTGCGTAGCTCCGCTACATTTTCAGATAGAACGCGCATTTTTGCGCCCCTGAACTATAAATGATATGCAGAATGAACCCCTAAAGTTATGACATCTCAATGTGGAACACCCTATATATATATATATGCAACGAATAATTTTTAGAGAAACCATGACGTAACTTCACTTAAAGGTTGATATTTAGGGTAGAAATTAGGGCGATGCTAATCCATGGTAAATAAAAGTTATGTATATATTCTAAATACACTCAATATACCATTATAAAAGCAAATAGTTTTTTGCAAACACGTCAATGTTCTTCCGGAGCGGCAATATCTTGTAGGGTTGTAAACATAAGTTTATATGGCAACATGAGGGTTGCCCAAGTAATTGTAAGGAAGAAGCCTAGAGAAAGAGAAAGATCTATGACCTTTATATTCTTTCGCCAGTTGCCCCATTGACACTAGTAATGGTTGATTGTGTTTTGCAGGAGATGCGAAGTACCGAGCTCCCAAACTGGACCCGATGGAGATCACAGAGCTGCGAGTGAACCAGGGAACGAGACAAGTCGGGCTTCGGCTGGTTCTCAAGAATGCGAAAATATACGGACTGAAATCAACCAAATTCGTTAAATCTAAGTAAGTTACATACACATTTCTCTGTTTGTTTATTAGTATTCTTAGCTTAAGTCATTTTGCGCGGTTCCTCCTTACCTCCATAGGGAGAACCCGCTGACCTCTCGACGCAATCCGGAAGTGCCGACTAGAAACTTTCTCTTTTCAGACCCCACAGATCACGAAAATATAGGTGGTTAAAATTAATTATATATATATATATATATATATATATATATATATATATATATATATATATGTCTGTGTGTTCGCTCTCTGGCAAGCTCAAAAATGGTCCGATATTGATGAAATTTGGTACAAAATCTGTCGTCTAATTTGAAAGGTCATGTTCGTTAACCAGCAGAATCCGCCCACTGGAAGATGGCATTTGGGGCGAAATTCGCGCAAAAAAATCGTAACGCTTACGTTTTTGAGTTCATATGCTTGCAGGTACTTGTTTTATAGGTTTATTAACATAGGAAAACAAATGAAACCATTTTTAAGGCGATATCTGTAACCGTTTTTGAGAAAAGTGGAACAAATGTTTTTGTAAGACATTAATTTATATGTGGGTCGCGGAATTCAATTGAAATATTTTCTACATCTTGGAAATTCATCTCAATTAAGATGTTTAAATTTTGGTCATATTTGGAGTTAGGGAAGTATGCGGAAAAAAAAATTGATTAATAGGCATAAAAAGTTTTCGGATCTTCGTACATTTTTCGTAAATATCTCAAAAACGGTTGCTAAATCGTGGTAAGTGGAAGGTGGCCATTCGAATGCTTGCTAAATTCTCTACAAAAAAGGTTCTGAAGCAATATTCGATGGGGCAATGGAAAACTGAGATATAAACGCTTAAGACTTAAAAAGTTATTTTTTTTTTAACCTGTTTTTGTATTTGTTTAAATCGCTTTTGAATTGGTTGTTTTTGTTTTAAACTGTATTTATCAGTAAAATTAGTATTTTAGTCAAATATACTAAGAAACGGTAAAACTGAAGGAGAGCGTCCTCAGCACCGATTTTCTTCAAAGTTTGCACCATAACGTATTTTAATACACTAAACACGAATCCGTTAAAAAAAAAAAAAAAAAAAAAAAAAAAAAAAGTTGCTCTCAACTAGGAAAGAAGTTATTTAAAAAAAAAAGTTCACTGTTATGGAGGTTACAAAAGATCGCAAAAACAACGTACCTGTAAGCATGCGCATGCGCAATAGTCCATAATAAAGAAGTGTAATTGAAATTTACCATCAATTATTAGAATTTACCAACACTTATTTATTCAGAAACATTTTTTTAAATAATGAAACATTCTTCAAATTTCTTGTTTCGCTCCTGAAAAGTATTATATAACTAAGTATCAACTTCTCTCCAACTATCAGTGTGGATTCAGGCAAAATCACTCAACCATGGACCACATTGTGAGGTTAGAAAGCGAAATACGCAATGCTTTTGTTAAAAAAGAATCAATACGAGCCGTATCCTTTGATATTAAAAAAGCATATGATACAGTTTGGCGTAGGACTATCGTCTCAAAATTATCTGATTGGAATATTCATGGAAACTTCTTGAATTTTGTTATTCATTTTCTATCGAATAGAACATTCAGAGTGAAAATCGGTAATACGTTGTATAATGAATTCCTGCAAGAAAATAGTGTACCACAGGGAAGCGTACTTAGCACAACATTCTTTAAAATAGCTATAGACACTGTACGAGAACATATCTCTCTCCCAGTGCGTTACTGCCTCTATGTTGCTGATTTGCTTATATATATTAAAACAAGAAATATAGACAATGCCAAAGATGTAATTCAACAAAACATAGCGTTACTAACGGACTACATTTCTCAACAATTAAAACACACTTTACGATATTTACAAGAAAAAGACATATACCAAAAATTGACTTATACTTAGGCAATGAAGTAATCAACGCAACAAACACACTCAAATTCCTAGGACTAATATTTGACAGCAGACTCACCTGGGTACCCCATCTGAAGGAACTCGTTAATAGATGTAAGAAATCTCTGCATCTATTAAGGATTCTTGGCAATACTGAATGGGGAGCAGACAGATGTCTCATGCTAACATTCTACAGAGCATATACCAGGTCTCTAGTGGACTATGGGAGTGTAGTGTATTCGTCTGCCAGAACCAGCACACTGAAAATACTGGACCCAATACATACAACAGGTCTACGTCTTGTAATTGGTGCATTTAGGTCAAGCCCAAACGTAAGTTTCTTTGCAGAAAGTGGAGAACCACCATTGGCGCTCAGACTTATGTTGAAAATTAACGACTACTTCCTTGTTGAGGAAAGTGTTTAGTTATGAAGCTCCTGCATGACGGACTTTTTTTTTGTCATCACTTTTCTATGAAATACTTGTAAATAGCATATCTTTAGGTACTCATCGCGCCAGTGGTTGTTAATTGGGGAATTAGTGCTTTTTAGGCAATCTTTTTGAAGGTTACAGGAAAAATGTTATTTATATTGTTGGAATAATGATATAAAATATCTTGAGATCACGTATATTTTCTAGTCTCTATATAGAAGACTAGCTGACTACCCGTGCTTTGTCACAGCAGATAAATAGTTCTTTTTTTTTTTTTTTTTTTTTTTTTTTCGATAAATAATGTATCATCAAAATTATTGATAATTAATCAAAGTATAATGTTCCATGAGACTGGGGCCCTCCGGACCAGTGTCAAGAAACAGATAACCCGTTATCTATCGGTTACGAGTAACTGGAGTTTAACCAGTACAGTTTAAAATTCGTTTTAAATAATAAATTTACGTTAAAATTTAAAATTTCATGTTTTCCAGGTGTCATTTGGAAACACCCATTATAATATAGTGAGATTACTGGTGGGTGAGCAGGCTATGAAGGTTTTGGGATATTATTACCTCGGATAGACCTCACTGTAAACTCTATGAGGGACAAAATCAGAGTTGTTTTTTTTTTAGTACTTCAAGGTCTGCCATCATAGTTGAAATGAACCGCAAATAAAAATAATATTATGAAATAGATACAGCACGGTAACAGCTGGCCAGTTATTGTAGGCATGCATGTTCTCTTTAAAACCAACTAAAAATTCAAATCCCTCTAAAAATATTTAAAAATTTGAATATCAAAAAAACCTTTCTTAGCGACTGTTTACATCCCAAAGGGAGTGTCCATGCAAAATTTGAAATTTTTGTTTCGGTTGGTTTGGGCTCGGCGATGATAGGTCAGTGAGTGAGTATTTGACAAATATATAGTAGATTTTATACTCTATATTGAAGATTGGAAAGTTCAAAACTCCAACATTTTTCATTCACTTACATGCATTTCGAATAATACTTCTTATAAAATATTTGAAAGATAGGGCCTTCAGTTTACATTCGTCGGAATTATGTGATGCGAGAAAGTTAGATGCACTAACAGCAGTTCTATTTGACATTATTGTGATGTGTACCTCAAAGAAGTTTTATTGAATGTTATAAAATATTCATAATTACCACATTTGGGTATTACTATAAAATTATAAGCAAGGAATTCGAAAACGTTGCATTTCTTCTTGCTTCCTAAGATATCTCATAGTGCATTAAATATCCGTTCAAACCTAGAATGATTTTTATTATTTATTTTTTTTTCGTTTTTAACGGCGCATCAACAATTTTGCTATTAGCGCCGGAATGATTTTTAATATTTTCAAAATTTATATAAATAAATGATTTTTAATATTTCAAAATTTATTCCTGTAGGACTGACTTGAAGAAACGACATATCGAATGGGTTTTCAAGATTCCACGAATAGAAATCCTCAGTGACTATGACGTCAGCGGCCAGGTCCTGGTTCTACCAATCACAGGAGCCGGCAAGGCAAACGTCACTCTAAGTAAGTCACTAACTTAATTTTGTATATGTATCTATCTATTGTTTTTATAATTATATCGATCGGTATTATTAGTTTTAACATAAATAGAAGGGCCACAAGAGATAGTAGGGGTCTGTTTAAAAGAGGTAGCTTAATCTAATCGCTGTACGGAGATAAGAACCATGGCCCTATATAAGGGGGGCTGCAGCCCCCCCCCCCGAAATTTCGATTTGATCGGTGAAAATTTCATAAAACTCTTTAAAATAAATTAAATAAGATCATTTAGTTCATAAAACATATTCTGTTTTGGGTGTAATAGCGTTTAAGGGGGTCTCCCGTAGTCTAGTGGCAAGCGCGCTGGATTCATAAGCGGGAGATGGTGGGTTCGATTCCCACCTCCGGCAGGAATTTTCTCATCTCAAGGCTCGCTGGGAAAATTCCTCGCTGCACCCTCGAGGCATGTCGGCGCTAATGACCTAGAAGTAGATGCGCCGTAAAAAAAAAAATAAAAAAAAAAAATAAAAAATAAAAAAAAAATAAAAAAAAAAAAATAAAAAAAATAGCATTTAAGTTGGCTAAAACTCTTCCAAGATCTAAATTGTTAGTATTCCATACACCGGAAATGGTGTCAGCCCCCCCCCCCCGAAATTTTCCCAGCCCCCTCCGAAATTATTTTCTATATAAGCCCATGATAAAAACACTATCTTATGCTAAAACCCCTTATTCGTTGAGTGCAAGAAGGGTGCAGCTCCAACAGTTGTTTCCAGCGTTGCTCAAGATATAGCAGTTTGTTCCGAGAGCGGCACCTCCTGTAGCTCTTTGCTCCCCCAGAAGAATTAATAGGAAAACATAATCAAACGAGCCAATACGTTTCATTGTAAACACTCAGTGATGAGTAGATACATATTTCAAATTGCTTTATCTATTCTCGGACAACTGCATTTCCCAAAACGAAAATCACGCTTTAACACAGTGTCAAATTTTTGTTGTTAAATGTGAACGTCTTGGTACAGTTATTCAATCTTCCTGAACCGGGTGACAGTTTTATGACTTGCGATCGTGCTTTCTGAATCATACCAATTTTTCCCGAGACATAACATGTTCCTCCATTTTTCACCTTTCCATTATTTTTGTGTAAAAAAGGCTTTGGTCCAAGCATCATACCCAAGCCACCGTAATTTCGATGATATTTTTCTAGTTGAAATACTGTTTGAATGTAACCATCATATTTGAAACTAAGCAAGAACAAAGGGGGTAGACTCACTAACGGGGGTAGTTCAGCCTAGCCGACCCCTACAACGGGTAAAGAAACAACAGCGCTTGGGTTGTTTTATTTCAAACTTCAAATTGGAATTTGGTCTTTTGTGAGTATTAACAGCCCTTTTATTTAGATGGAATAGTTCTAATCCCGCGTGCATGCGTGGAGACCCGGTGGCCTTGAGTGTTAAAGCGTAAGTACTTAACACTCAAAACACAAAACAAAAAAAGATTTCAATTCATAAAACAGTTTAACATTTAACACTGGATGCACACATAATTATAAAAATAATAATTTCTTCTGCTAATAATTCCTAACAATAATTTTTAAAAATGTTTCAAAGGTTTGGCCCCTTGCAGCAATACAGGCATTTCATCGTACATTGACAGACTGATTGGCATTTATGCATTGCTCTGGTGTAAATGTTCCTAGGCCCATCTGATACGACGGATGAGGTACTCCCTTGAGCCCATGGTCTCCCTGTAGACCAAATCTTTAAGTTATGACATCTCAATGCGGGATACTCTGTATATATACATATATATATATATATATATATATATATATATATATATATATATATATATATATACAGGGTACCCCGCAATGAGATGTCATAACTTAAGGGGTTTATTCTGCACGTCATTTGTAGTGCAGGGAAGCAGAAATGAGCCTCATATCTTAACATGTAGCAGAGTTATTCAATCTTTTGTCTACTTTAAAAATTTGTGGTATTTTTTTTATGGAAAACTGTGTTTTATGGATTTCTGGTAAATGTATCGTAAATTACGACCACATTTTTAGAATCTACATGAAATTTCCCATAAGAAACACCAGTTATTGAAATGTTGTCATGTAAATTAAGAGCTATACTAAGAGCCATATAGAGAGCTATACTGGGTTCAAAAAGCTCATTAAGAAAATATTGAATAAGTTAAGAAACCACTAATAACAATAGTTCACATCGATATGGCTCATAGTATAGCCCTTAATTTACATTAACCAGAAAACACAGTTTTTCATCAAAAATACCAATAGTTTTGAAAATAGACAAAAGTTTGAATAGCTCTGTTACATGTTGAGATAGGACGCTCATTTCTGTGTCCCTGAACTACAAATGAGGTGCAGAATAAACCCTTAAACTTATGACATCTCAATGCGGGACACCCTGTATGTAAGTCAGGGCCGCCACATCTCAGAGCCGGGCCCGGGACCAGATCACGGGCCCACACTTCTCAGAGCTAGAATGAAAATTCTAGTACTTTGCTATAGGACTTTGGACATTTTAAAATGATTTTCATCTTGAGTTTTGAGTAAAATAAGTATAAACGCCGACAATCGGTGCAGCAAAGGTCACTTTCGGTACTTGTAGTTTTATTACGACTCCTAATGAAATATACTATTCTGGGACTGCACTTGTTTTGTCGTTCATGTACATTAAAAAAATATAGATCCCATTCCAATAAATATAGGCTACGCTCGTCTATATTCCTGAACCCCATTCTTTTTACAAGCTCATAATCTATACATTTTTTTTTCCAATTAGCGAGGATCGGCCCGGGCCCCCTCGGCGCCCGGGCCCGGGACAACTGTACCGGTTGTCCCCCCCCATGTGGCGGCCCTGATGTAAGTATGTATATGTATATGTATATGTATATGTATATGTATATATATATATATATATATATATATATATATATATATATATATATCTATATATATATACAGGGTGTCCCAAATAAGACGGCTCAAACTAATTTTGCGGCCAAACGCTTGGTCTGAGAAAAAAATGTCAGAGGCAAAAGTTGTAGGGCTTGACTTAAGCTTTCTAAATATGTCGATTATTTAACACACATTGACCGCGCATGTGCGCTCGGAGCTAGATGAAATGTTGGGGTTTGCAGATGACCCCTATTATTATGCACATCATTTTAAAGGGAATAAAAAAAAACCCTTTGCTGCAAACCGCACTTAGATATCATCTTTAAAATCAAATGAGTTTCGTGCGATTCAAATTTTATTGTTTTAAATTAAAACGATTTTTTGGAAGCACTTACAGAGGTTGGTTATGAATGTGTGATACATGACTTTGAGGTATTTTTTCCTCGACTTTCTGAAAAAAATATGGCCGATCCTCTAAAAGAAATATTTCTCCTAATAACTTTAATAAAATTGAAAATAAGACATATGTTTTAACATTTATTCTTTAGGGATTAACTTAGCTAAATCTGATCATTCATGTTATCTATCTAATCCATTGGCTCCGATATTCCTTATTGGATTATGGTTCATTATTTTGCTTTTGTTCATTATTAGTGTAATATTCGCTTTCAACCATGAAATTCACTCCAAGTGAGTAATACTGCACGTTAAGTCAAGCAGCCATCCGAGCTTTACGTTTACTCTCTCCGAAAAAAATAATCATATTCACAATCTCACTACTTGTGAACTTTATCACAAGTAGTGAGATTGTGAATATGATTATTTTTTTCGGAGAGTGTAAACGTAAAGCTCGGATGGCTGCTTGACTTAACGTGCAGTATTACTCAAACCGGGATCATCCGTCTTACAAAACGATTTTGCGTCTGGTGTCAAACACCCGAAAAGGACATTTCTCTTTCACCAGAAGACATCGTTGACGAGACCAGGACATCATCTTGGACCTTGTTAGGAGAAATCCCCACATCAGTGTTCTGGAGATTGCCAGAGAAACACGGATTTCAAGAAGAAATGTTCACCGTACACTTCAGCGCAGTAAGTACCACCCTTATCACATATCTCTACATCAAGCCCTTTATAGGGATATAGAAGTGAGGGAGGAATACTGCAGGTGGGGAATCAAACCGTTACGTCAAAACGGGATATTCATGAGGAATGTTCTCTTCAGTGATGAAGCCACATTTGTAAGTGATGGGTCCGTGAACAGGCATTACTGACATTATTGGTCCATGAATAACCCTCACTGGATAAGGCAGCTGGACCACCAGTATCGGTGGTCAGTAAACGTTTGGTGCGGGATTCTGAGCAGTAAAATTATTGGCCCTGATTTGGCCTACACTCCCCGAAAAAAATAATCTTATCCACAATCTCACAACTTGTGAATTTCATGGTTGAAAGCGAACATTACACTAATAATGAACAAAAGCAAAATAATGAACCATAATCCAATAAGGAATATCATAACATGAATGATCAGATTTAGTTTAGTTAATCCCTAAAGAATAAATATTTAAAAAACATGTCTTATTTACAATTTTATTAAAGTTATTAGGAAAAATATTTCTTTTAAAGGATCGGCCATATTTTTTCCAGAAAGTTGAGGAAAAAATACCTCAAAGTCATGTATCACACATTCATAACCGACCTCTGTAAGTGCTTCCAAAAAATCATCTTAATTTAAAACAATAAAATTTGAATCGCTCTAAACTCATTTGATTTTAAAGATATCAAAGTGTGGTTCGCAGCAAAGGATTTGTTTTAGCACTTTCCTCCGAAGGAAAGTAGAGACTTTTTTCCAATCAGATAAGGTCGATGTTCCTACTCAATACTCAATGTTCTTTAACGATCCTCCCTTATCAAAGGGATTATCATCTGAAGTGATTTTCGCTGGGACTATCACATTCAGATAAATTGGCGCTTAAAATTCAAAAGTGTAGGTTTTGTTCTTTTGTATGTTTTAGCACTTTCCTCCGAAGGAAAGTAGCTATTGAGGTTGCACTCATGACGGAAAATTTTGAAAAATTTCTTCAAATCTTTATCGGTCCTACCTAGTAGACACCGAAATGACCCCCGTTAAAATGTATATATATATATATATATATATATATATATATATAAATACATGTGTGTGTGTGTCTGTTAAGACGATAGCGGCCAGAGTTTTTGTTTTTTTTTGCCACGAAACTTGGTATATAGCATTCAATTAGCGAACGATGATTGAACGAGTTCGTTAACCACCAAAATCGGTCTACCGGAAGGGGGGGGGGTTTACCCCGAACCCAAAACACTAATTTGACCATGCCAGCCGTAATATTTGTTATATTTCAACGAAACATGGTATTCGTTGTGGTAATCTAGAGAGAAAAGTGAGATGTAAAAATAAACTAAATAGGTTCATTAGAAGGGGGGGGGGGTTACTTAGGACCCACAATACCAATTTGCCACTACTAGCCGTAATATTTGTTATATTTCAACGAAACTTGGTATTCGTAGTGGTAATCTAGAGAGAAAAGTGAGATGTAAAAATAAACTAAATAGGTTCATTAGAAGGGGGGGGGGTTACTTAGGACCCACAATACCAATTCGCCACTACCAGCCATGATTTGTATTATATTTCGACGAAACTCGGTATTCGTAGTGGTAATCTACAGGTAAAAAGAAACTAAATCGGTTCATTAGGAGGGGGGTTTACTCTGGTCCCAAATACCAATATACTCATACCGGTCGTAATTTCCGCTGTATTGTAACGAAACGCGGTATACTTTGTGGGTAACTCATGGGAAAGAAGTGTTGTAAAAATGAGCTAAATCGGTCAATCGGAAAGGGGGGGTTTACTTTGTAATATATTTCAATAGAATTAGCTTGCCAGACGTAGGTTCGCAAGGCCGCCGCAAGGAGCGCTTTCTACCACTAGAGGGACTGTATCCAGTTCCTGCGTCAGATCAAAAGTCGAAAATATGAAGTTTTTTGTATTTATTAAGTACTGTAGTAGGTACCGTGTGTAAACATAACTCTGGAAGCTAATTTATTACAAAATTAATAATTGAACAGTTACTCATTACAAAATTAAAAGAGAACTATTCATGGTTTTATTTTATTTATGTAGGATATTTTAAGCAAATTGTTCTGGAATCCAGTCTAAACTACCCAAATTCTGAGGAAAGTGCTTAGTTATGCACCTCCTGCGTGACGGACTTTTTAATTCCCTTTAGAATGATGTGCATAATAATAGGGGTCATCTGCTAACCCCAACATTTCATCTAGCGCCGAGCTCACATGCGCGGTCAATATGTTAAATAATTGACACATTTAGAAAGCTTAAGTCAAGCCCTATAACTTTTGCCTCTGACATTTTTTTCTCAGACCAACCGTTTGGCCGCAAAATTAGTTTGAGCCGTCTTATTTGGGACACCCTGTATATATAATTAATAAGAGAACCATCGTTATTTTCATGATCTATGGGATCTGAAAGTGAAATTTTCTAGTCGGCACTTCCGGATTGTGTTATGAGGTCAACTCATAAGCGGGTTTTCTTCCTATGGAGGGAGAGAGGGAGGAACCACGCTAAAAAGGGCTTTTAACAGTAAAATATTCTAACTGGATTATTTTGATGAGATTTCTGAAAGTCATAGGATAGAATCTTTTAAAAGGAAATTAACAAATGTAGAATTTTAAATATAAAATTGACCACTACCATACTCCTTAAAAGTACCTGTAATAAAATGGAAATGTTACTTAAATAGTTTGTTTTGAAGTATGTTTTTACCTGGTCTTAAATGGAATCTTTTTATTTCAGCAAAACTTGATATAAACTACAAGTACGATTGGGAGCTCATCAATAAGAATGGTAAGGAATACATGAACTTCACTTCAAGTTCACTACTCTTTGAAAATGGCAGAACTTACTTTGATCTGAAAAACCTCTTTAATGGTGATGCCTTCTTGGGTAAGTACTTCTTTTTAGTCTACATAAATTAAAATGTATAAAAAAAAAAAAAAAATCTCAATAATATGGCGTAACAATTCTTCTGCCTCATTCCCTAGCCGATCCATTAATAAAATATAATTTTTTTTGTGAATCTGTTTATATTGCCTTTGCCATTCAAATAATGTTTATTTATTTGTTTTGCTGGATCTCAATGTTGCTTATTTGTTAATTTCAAAGTCTATAGAAAAAAATGAGAGCTTTTAAACTTTTTTTAAAATTTTTAAATAATGTTAATATGTAATGAGAAAACTCAAGTAATGGGAGTTGAGATTATTTTTCAATTACTGAGAGCTAAAATTTGAATTTATTAAGGTCAAGATTATGTAAATATTTTGTGAATAAACATACAATGATAATGCTTCACATTTACTATCGTATCGAAATGGGTTACATTAAACACAATTTTCTTGCTTAAGAAATATTTCTTTTTATTTGAATTTCCCTGAAATTGTGAGCAATTACTTTGAACCTGAGCTTAGCCCTAATCTCTTCAATCATTAACTCTACATTCATTTCGTACTATTATACATGCATCCCGATCTTGATTTTAGGAAGCAACATGAACCGATTCCTGAATGAGAACTGGAAGGAAGTGACACGTGAACTCGGGCCTGCAGTAGGACAAGCCTTCTCCGATGTCTTCAGGCTACTCCTCACAAGTGTTGCTGCACAAGTTCCCTTTGATGAGATATATATCTAATCTGTGATTACATTTACAATTGTACAAAGTGTATAAATTATTTTAATCGTCTTTTAAATATCAATAAATTAGTTTTAAGTATTTTTTATATATTTTATGGGCTTATTAAATTTATTAACCCTTTAACTGTGGCTGAATGATGTAAAAGTCAAAGCTGCTGAGCTCCTACGGCAGACTATTGCCAGAAAATTCTGGCTCTTAGGGAACGTTTACATCTGATAGTTATTGCAGGATATTTATGTCAGACAGAAATTTTAACTTATATAAACTGCAAACAATTTGTGGCTGAGATATATATTTCTATCTCGAGCAATAAGGGTGCGTTTACATGTGACACTTCTCGCAGGAAATATATATCAGTTATCAGATATAATAATTATCTATCCAACACTGGAGATATATTTCGTGCGAGAAGTGTCAGATGTAAACGCACACTTCATTGTTCAATTGGAACACAAGTTCGAACTCGGCAATGGCTTACCAGAGAAACTAATAGAACCTATAAACTATGATAGAGGGCATTTCAATGCACTTTTGACAAATTTGTCATCAGTCAGTGCCTTTGCGACCCTGCCACAAGAAGTGTGATGTGCACAGCTTTGCTTTAAAAATTACCTTGTGGAGAAACAGCCGTATACTGAATAAAGCAATAAGATAGAAAAAATAGTAGTAAGTATTTATTTAAAAATGTATCTTACTTAATAATAATGGATGTTAAAATTTAAATAAATAAAAAGGTAATAGGATTTAAAGTATTAAAAGAAAAAGGCTTAAAAAAAAGATTTTAAAACTTTTTTAACTCGACGAGGATGGAAAGTGTTACGTATTTAAATACTTCTACCTATTCCATAAAATTATTTAATACAAAAGTACTTATTGCATTAAAAAAAGTTACCAAAACTTTTTATGTCTGTTAATAAAATATTTTATTCTAACCCTTCCTTAACTCCAAACGTAACCAAAATTTCAACATATTAGTTTTAATGAAAGTAGAACATGCAGAAAATGTTTCAACTGAATCCCATGATTCTAAGTACCCAAACCAAAAACAGTATTCAAAAACTATTTTTCCAATTTTTTCGAAAACGGTTAAAGCTATTGCTTTGAAAATGGTTTCATTCGTTTTCCTAACCCAAGAAGCCTATAAAACGAGAACTTACACGTTTATGAACTCAAAAACGTAAGCGTTACGATTTTTTTTGCACGAATTTCGCCCCTAACGCCATCTTCCAGTGGGCGAATGTGTGTGTATGTGTATGTGTGTATATATACATATATATATATATATATATATATATATATATATATATATATATATATATATATATATACATAGAGAGAGACATTTTAACAGAAGTCAAATGTTTTTTTAGATAGCATCAACAAACATTTGAAGGCATTCTTCAAAAATTCTTTTTTGATTGCTAACTGAAGAGCTAGATCCTTCGCCATATGCAAATTGAATCTATGAAAGTGATAATTTTTAACATTCCATGTTTTATATTCACTATTGGTTTTAAATAATTAGAAGATATTTTTGAAAAGGAAAAGAAAAAAAATCTACATAAAATATTCTGTTATTACACAATTATATTACAATGAAAAATTTGCTATTCTAATGATTTAATTACATAATTATTCAACACTAGATCACAGTTTTAAACAACATTTTTTTTCATTTTAAAGACAGAAAATTATTTAAATGAATGATCTTAAACAATATTTCAGATATAATAGAGTGCATCCCTACTTTGATTTTAATATGAATGATGAGTTGTGAATAAATTTTAAAATAATTTTTAGCAAAGAATTCAAACAAGTAAATGATGAACCAATGAATTGAAGACGAAAGAAAATATAATTTTATAAATTAACGAACCCATTCTTCCAAAGTAAATACCAGAACAATCAAAATATTGCACAAAACAGACAAGGGAATGTTAAAAACTTAACAAATTACATAATTTATTATCCTATATATATTATCACTATATACAATAAACTTATATTCAACTAAGAGTGACCTTAGCCAGCATAAATAACATTTGCTCAAAATGTTGGTGAAGATCAAAATGAGACAATGTCTTCAGCAGAATAAAAGTACAACAATACACAATAAATTGGAGCTACACACAAGCCAGTGATTATAAAAATGTCTATTTGCAGATTACAAGCTTTACTTAATTGGAATTACCTGACTTTTAATGATAACTCAGATAACAATTATGAGAAAGAACTTTATTCTTTAGTAGTAGCAATAAAAGTTGCAGGTGAAAAAAATTTACTTCTATCGTGATATTGAGTATTCAGTAAAAACAAAACAATTATATTCTTACTGATATACGCATTTCCTTTCATTATTTTTTAAATATAAAGCAAAGTATGGAACTGAGAAAAAGGAGCAAAATAGCATTTGTCAATTTAAGTTCTAATAACACAAAGAAATCTTATAACAATCGATTCCTATAAAGAAAGGAAGACATCACATTACTAAAAAGGCGATTTAACCAAATCGATAATGTTTTAGATGTGGTAACAGCATAAAAAGAACAAAGCCAAACAGTTACACAAGAAAATTTGCATCAATTAAAGAATATCTGGTACCAGAAGGGCCCAGGTGGGGGTGGGGGGGGGGGGGGGGGTTGACACTTAAAACAGGTTTTGTTCATTAAAAAAAAAAAAATAATAAATAAATAAATTAATTTACCAGCGAATTTGGAAATCATTATTTTAAGATAAGGAATTAAAAAAAAAGTGTTAGGTAAAACCTAGGAAGAAAGGGAGATGGGTTATAAGAACCACATTAATGAACTGTGCATAAATGCATATACGTCTTTATCACCTTAAGCTTTAGTTTTATTTCCTAACTACTATTATAGTTATATTTCATAGTTCAGAGGTTGGTAGGCTGAGTTCCATACCAATGTATAAAGAAGACCTAAGTTACTGAGCAAGAAAACTCTGCTCACAGAATGGAGCAATCAGTATTCAGACGAGTACCGAAATCTGATCTAAGACAAAGCGTTAAAATAATAAACAAACCAGTCTCTAATGTAATATATTATCTTCCCCAGGGGGGTGTACTCTAGGGGCTGTGACTAATACTATTGCTATTATAAGCAAGTACAAAGTTTTTTAAACAATTAATATGTTCAAAAACTGGGGAATTTATCATTAAAGAAACTTAATTTTTGATATTGTCTAATATTTGAATGATTTATTTGGAGACAACAAAAATAGAACTATTTCCAGAAAGTACATTAATCAATAGAACAGAAAATATTACGATATAACAATTAACCTTTCTTATGACAATTAAAAGACAGATAAATGAAATGATGATTTATGAAGGTCTGCTTGTTTAAATTAATAATCAATTTTAAGACAATAAAATGATACAAAACTTCATAAACTATTTGAATAGAGGTCACAAGAGGATGACAATAGTATAGTCTCTAGGTTAAAGTTTTGGAATGATTTATTTACTGAAACACGACATTAACAAAAAAATTGGTCATTTTTAAACGAAAAATTTAAGAAAATCATGACCTGTGGTGGCTCAGTGGAGACTAAGAGGCTTGCCAAAGGGGTATCCTTAGAGGTATTGGTTTAAATCAAGTCTGGAGTGGGTCGACCTCTTTCAGGGATAGGCACGTTGAAGGCATTCCTAATTTACTATGGGCATTCAGAAAGAGTGCCAATCAGTAGGTTGTTGGGGAAAAAAATTATTTTCCACTTATTAGCTTGTGGTACTATTCATAAATGTATTAAATACTTTTATATTAATGTAAGTAACTATCTTTCTTACTTTATTATTTAAAAAGTAAAAGTGCTATGTAGCTTGAAGTAAAGCATTTCAAACAGTGAAGGTTGGCCTCTTCATTTTTCTATGGGACAACTAAATTGTTTACATAATTGTTTAGTGAACAAATGGCACATACCGCTGATTTGTTTATTTCATGCACGAAACCTTACGGTGTAAGGTAAGACAAATCCAGCTCTATCGGCTACTCACATCCTGTACCGACTTGATTTTTATATGCCTTTTGAAGATATTGATTTCAAGAATTACATAAGGTACTTTAGCTAACACAGGCCTGTATTATCGGTTACTTCAAAAGATTGTATTAAAGTTAAATGAGTTAATTAAATCAAACATGTAATTATCACAAATTTGTGTTTTTATTTTCTTTCCTCTTGTTTGTTGAATCAAAATACATGTTAAAAGTGTGTGAGGTCTTCCAATTTCAGCTAATAGGCTCTATTTGTTAGTGGACTTTTATTTCTTTTTTTTTATTGTGACAAATGTGATGTATAATAAAAACAAATCAATAATATATATATATATATATATATATACACACATATATACCCACAAAATTTATAACCAGAACAGATAAAGGTCATTATCTATAATGTCTAACTAAATTATGATTTTGTGCAATTTTTCTTTGTCTTGATAGAACATGTAATTTTTCTGAGCCCAGAAGGAAAAAGAAAACATGCAAAAAATTGTACACACTTCTATATTTATGTTTAGTTAATAATTCAAAGATGTTATAGATTTTTCTTACCACTCATGTTCTTTAAATATGTGGGTGGATTTTTTTAATGTAGCAATATGTTTTGATTCAATGTATTTTATTTACTAACTGGTACCAATTTCTTGTGTATATTTTGTGACAATGAAAATGTATTTTTTCTAAACATTAGCGAAGATACTCATGTGTTGAATCTTACCTGTATATGACCACCAAATTCAAATTTCATAATAAAGACAATTTTAGGTCAATATTTAATACAGTGTTTTCATAATCAAATGGTCTTTCTATTTAGCAAGCATCATTTAAAGTGTCTAAAAAGAATTTTAAATTAAATGTGATAAAGAAGGGGAAAATTATATTACAGGAAAATTATCGATAACAGTTCATCCAAACAACTGAATACAATACAATAATAATATAATATTATAATACTGTTCAGTATATTCAATTTCTTTTATGCAATTTTCTACACATTATGTCACAAAATTATTTCCAGAAGCAGAAAGGAAATTAACATTTATACTCAAAACATTCATGAACATTGATGTAAATTTCCTAAGAAAGGCGAAATGATCAAGTAGAAACAAGAATCATTTATTTAAAAATAATCACTGCGGATGACTGGAACTAAAGTTCATCACGGAGAAGTGTGTACCTATTAGGCGAAGGTCCGAGCTTTTTGAAGGATGATTCTGGGGGTGTAGTCGGAGAATCGGCTGAATTGATGTCATTCGTTTCTGGTCCATAATGGAATTCCCTGTGAAGCTTACCTGAGTATAGATCCTGAAACATTCAAAGGCATCTTCAAAATGATTTAAAAATACAAATTGGAGACAAAAAAAAAAAAAACAATGAGCAGAACACAACAGGAAAGTATGAGCATTACCATTAATTTCCTTCAATCATTTGGATAGTTAATTTAATTTTGTATTTATGATTAATTCGTAGTTAATAATAAATGGACGTTAAAATTTAAATAATAATTTATGATTATTTAGTTATAGATTTTTAAACAGGTGTTTGGGCTAAAACAGGAAATACACAAAAAATAATTTGCTCTACAATTCCAACTAAAATTTGCTTTTATTTCGTTATATCAAGCTCAAAACTAAAATGAATACTTTCAAAGCAGTCCTACAAACATGAACAGTGGCTGGAAGAGGCTTACAAAGCTAATCAAGTTGGACGAGAAAATCGACGTTCTGCTCAAGAATTGAGGAAGTAAAAGCGTACTAGCACCATTGCTCTTGCCTGCCGATGACATTAAGCCAATACTAATACTTACTTATATTCCTTTACATAAGGTATGTTTGTAGATTCTAATAAGAACATTTTAGTCAGGCTGTCTGTAGCACAATAATTACGAGGACTCGAGATGGAGGACTTGAGTAAATGGATAAACATATAGGTACAAATATATTTCAGTCCCGCTTAAAAGCTTAAGATTATAACCTTAGTGAGCATAACCTTTGTATTAGTAACTATTCATTTCAAAATTGAATGTATAATTAAATAATGAATACTCAATTACATTTCACGTAATCAGGGGAATATGTGATGAGCAATGTTACAAGAGCTTCGAAGAATGCCGTTCGCCAAAATACTTGAACTTTGCCAGACAATATGGAGAATGGGGAGGCTTCGAAGGCTCTTTGTGCAATATGTGGGCAAATCTTTCGAGGAATTAGAGGCCTTCGGACTCACATAGCCAAAAAAAAATCACAAAGAGGCCAACGAAGCAAAACTTCAGTCCATATTTAAGTTATCTAATTTTTCCAAGGATAATAAAAATGATAAATTATTAGATATAAATATTAAAATTGGACTAGAAAAATGGTCTACTGAGTTCAAAAAAATCAAAAAATACATTCATAACTTTGACCCAGTAGGCTATGAAAATATAATTAAGAATGTTTTTAAAATTCCTTCGAGAAGCAAATAATACTTTACCTGGACTAAAGCATCCAGCAATAAGATATTTTAAAATGAGAAAAAAGAATAGATCCGAAAAAAATGGCAAGGGTGCAAGTGAATCATCTAACCCCCAGAGAGCGAACAAAACGGCAAGGGTGAAACGTGCTGAGCAGTACAACTCTGAACTAGCTAAGTACCACTATTACAATCGAAGGAAGAAGGTTGTTACTCAAATTATGAATGCGGATTCTCCGAAACAATGTCAGATTCAGCAAAGGATAATCCTAGAGCATTTTAAAACAACGTTTGAGCATGAGAATCCTTTCATTAGAGAAAGCTACATGGAGAGTGTTTTTAATGAACATAAGATCTGAAGATTGTCCACAATGCCATCAAAAGGACTTCAATGGACACCTCTCCAGGACCTGACAGAGTGCTAATTAGAACCATAAAATGCTTGGGTGTGGCTCATATCCTAAAAGATATAACAGCGATATTACTGAAGACTGCTTATGCCCCAGAAGCACTCAGACAAGGCCGAACGATTTTGATATATAAAGGTAAAGGCCTTGTAGAGGATATTTCTTCATGGAGACCTGTGACGATCTATTCTATAGTCCGGAGAATCATAGAAAAGTTGCTAGATCACGAGCTAAGGCAACAGGTTACCTTTCAGTCTAGCCAAAGAGGATTCATTAAAGGGTTACCTGGTTGACATGTCAACATTTGCATCATCCAAGCAATATTAAATGAATCTGCTAAAAGAAAGGATGATTGGGTTCTAGCCTTTTTAGATGTAACGGGAGCATTTGATAATATCGGTCACACTCATATCTTGAAATCGTAAGAAGCTCAAGGAATATCTCCAGACCTTAGGAATGCTATCTCTCCCTTGCTCTGTAATAACGAAATAAGAGTTGTCTCTTGTATGAAACAAACAGATCCTATAAAGGTTAGCGGGGCGTGCCACAAGGAGTTCCACTGTCATCTGCCCTCTTCATATTAGGAATAGACCAGCTTTATAAAGAACTTTGCTAATGAATTTTGCTACGAGTTGCATGACAATGCGGACAGAGTAATTCTCACGGGGTTTGCTGACGATCAAGTCGTAACAGCGTGCAATGTAAATGCAGCTATGCGCACAATTAATATTGTTACACGCGTCTTCAGGGAGATTGGCTTGTTTATAAATGCCCGAAAAAGTTCCGCCATTGTGATGCAAAATGGCATGCTTGAAAAAAGAAAATTAATCCTAGAAAATGAGGACGAAATCGAATCAATTGAGGATGATAAAAATGTCAAATATCTAGGATGCAATTTCACCAAGGAGGTTGATGTTAACGAAAATGGGGTACAAAAAATAAACGAAAATTTAAACAAGCTTACTTCGTCAAACCAATTAAGAGGAGATCAGAAACTGAATATAATTAATCAGTATGTTTTCCCATCATTAACATTCCCTTTACCGACAGCTCCCTTGATGAAACTTCATCCTACTTTTCTAGAAGGTGTTGATATTATAATAAGAAGCGTCAAAGCCATGCTAGGTCTCCCTACAAACACCTGCAATGCAATGCTCTATGCTCCTCGAAGATTCAGAGGTCTAGGTCTTCTGAAATGTCAATGGGAAGCTCCACTGCAGCACTGGTTGATCGCTCAGAAGTTCGGAAGGAATATTGTAGTCTATCATAGGCAACATTTATTTTTATGTTTCCTGATAATTAAACCCCACAAAAGTTTCTGCCCTTTTGTAATTATTTTCAAATATGTTTATTGAAGACGCTGTTTAAATCGCAGCATGAATAAAGCAATTCAATTAACATTAAAATAAAAATTAAGTACTTTGTTTTGTTTTTTATTTACACAAAGTGTCTACCTTATTTATTATTTATTGTAAAATTGCCTTAAATTGTAATTTTTTCACATTACTGATAGTTGGCTTCTGAACCACTATGTTGCAGCTTTCCCCTATGTGCAGCACCTGGTGTTGCAAGTTATGTCCAGGAAACACATACTTACCTTCTACCCTAGAGGACCATTCTTGCAAAATTTCAAGGTGCATAAAACACTTCATGAAAAGTGCGTTACCTGCTCTACGAATAGAAGTAGAACGAAAAAGTTTTAAAAGATTGATAATATGTTTTCAAATCAGAAATTGTTCAAAGGAAAAAGATTGGTTGGACCCGGTATCCATTATGAGGTCATTTATAAATATAAATAGTCAGTCGGGATCATGTGCGTCAGGATGTTGTCCGAGGATATATTCTTGATAGAAGCTAATTTCCCACAGGGAAATGTTTAAATTTCCAAGGAGGTTGCTGCAAGATTTTAAATTGTAATTATTTTTTTTACCATTCAAACTACCACTTATTGAGAACACAAAAATGTGATTATTATATTTTCTGAATTTTTATTTTGCTGTTGGCGGCCATGTTTGAGTCAACAAAATGCCTATTTTTAGGGTTTTCAGTGTTCTGTGGAAAAGCGGATTTCTCCAATACTGTTCATCCTAGAACATTGAAAAAACAACCAATCTGTTCAGTATAAAGTGGGCTTAAATAAAGGTAGTAAGCATTAATGACCTAAATTTAAGTCTAAGGGTCCAAATATTTTGTTAAAGTTTGTACTAATTAATTTGTGAAAATCGATTTTCAAGATTTTTTTATATGGGAAGACAAGAGGTAATATGTTTATGTTTTTTCTGATGAAAGGTATAGGTACAGGCTTTAAGTAAATAGAGTTTTATGTTGAAGGCTTGTGTAGATTTTTAATTAAAAATTTTTAAATTTCATGATTTTTCAAAAATTTCAAATTTTAGAGCCCGATATCTCAGATGGGCATGAAAATAAAAATTTGAAACTAGGCCCTTTTGTAGTTCTTCATGAGAGGAAAAAGCAGTAAAAATTTGATTTTGTAGACTCAACTGTTATAAAAGGTATTACATTCTGAAATGTACTAAAATATTGGCATAGCCAATATCTATGCGGTGACATTATATACCCTACATACACATACACAGGGTATGTATCAACCTTTCAGGAGGTGATAGTAGACCTCAATTGCAAAAAAAAGGTTCATATAAAGTATGGTTCAATTCCCAAAATTAACCGAGTAAATTCAAAGCCTTTTTTTTTTTTTTTATGCCGATCATGGTTTTGTATGAATAACTATTGATTTCTGGAAAAACCTTTATGGTAAATAAAATCAAATCAAACCATCATAAAGTAGGTAAAATTACAATCGAGAAACTTGAGTTTGTAATTTTACTATGTTCATTTTGAAGGGGTTCCAGGTTGGCTGCATAATCCAAATTCATGTTATTAATAAAAATCTTTGTTTTTCGGGAATTTTTTATTCTTTCCCCTGAAGGTTTCTAACTTCTCTACTTTCAGGAAAATTTGTCCGTTTAATAACCTTTAATTACCTAATAAGGAAGATAACGGTTGATTGGTTATAAATCGTGAAATGCCTCTTGATATTTTTGACATTTGAAAAAATGTGAAGAAAAAGTTCTATTCCAAAAAAAGTTTTTTTTTTTTTTTTCTTACTCATCTAAAATAAAATAATTTCTCTTTTATTGGACTTATATGGGTACAGTAACATCCTCAAACACAAAGTAATTGGCTAAATTGTTTGAATCAGTGAATGTCCAGTCCGCAGTGTTTTCAAATTTTAGAGCCCGATATCTCAGATGGGCATGAAAATAAAAATTTGAAACTTGGCCCTTTTGTAGTTCTTCATGAGAGGAAAAAGCAGTAAAAATTTGATTTTGTAGACTCAACTGTTATAAAAGGTATTACATTCTGAAATGAACTAAAATATTGGCATAGCCAATATCTATGCGGTGACATTATATACCCTACATACACATACACAGGGTATGTATCAACCTTTCAGGAGGTGATAGTAGACCTCAATTGCAACAAAAAGGTTCATATAAAGTAAGGTTCAATTCCCAAAAGAAATAGAGTAAATTTCATGTCGGAATACTCTAACCATAGAGTATACCCACCATTCCGTAACATCTGTTACGCATGGTTAGCTCACAATAAAACACTGCGGACTGGACATTCACTGATTCAAACAATTTAGCCAATTACTTTGTGTTTGAGGATGTTACTGTACCCATATAAGTCCAATAAAAGAGAAATTATTTTATTTTAGATGAGTAAGAAAAAAAAAAAAAAAACTTTTTTTGGAATAGAACTTTTTCTTCACATTTTTTCAAATGTCAAAAATATCAAGAGGCATTTCACGATTTATAACCAATCAACCGTTATCTTCCTTATTAGGTAATTAAAGGTTATTAAACGGACAAATTTTCCTGAAAGTAGAGAAGTTTGAAACCTTCAGGGGAAAGAATAAAAAATTCCCGAAAAACAAAGATTTTTATTAATAACATGAATTTGGATTATGCAGCCAACCTGGAACCCCTTCAAAATGAACATAGTAAAATTACAAACTCAAGTTTCTCGATTGTAATTTTACCTACTTTATGATGGTTTGATTTGATTTTATTTACCATAAAGGTTTTTCCAGTAATCAATAGTTATTCATACAAAACCATGATCGGCATAAAAAAAAAAGGCTTTGAATTTACTCGGTTAATTTTGGGAATTGAACCATACTTTATATGAACCTTTTTGTTGCAATTGAGGTCTACTATCACCTCCTGAAAGGTTGATACATACCCTGTGTATGTGTATGTAGGGTATATAATGTCACCGCATAGATATTGGCTACGCCAATATTTTAGTTCATTTCAGAATGTAATACCTTTTATAACAGTTGAGTCTACAAAATCAAATTTTTACTGCTTTTTCCTCTCATGAAGAACTACAAAAGGGCCAAGTTTCAAATTTTTATTT
This sequence comes from Gonocerus acuteangulatus, assembly GCA_946811695.1. Taxonomy (NCBI): domain Eukaryota; kingdom Metazoa; phylum Arthropoda; class Insecta; order Hemiptera; family Coreidae; genus Gonocerus; species Gonocerus acuteangulatus. The sequence goes on along the minus strand of OX328123.1, from coordinate 139,631,584 downwards.
TCATGCCCATCTGAGATATCGGGCTCTAAAATTTGAAATTTTTGAAAAATCATGAAATTTAAAAATTTTTAATTAAAAAACTATACAAGCCTTCAACATAACTCACTATTTACTTAAAGCCTGTACCTATACCTTTCATCAGAAAAAACATAAACATATTACCTCTTGTCTTCCCATATAAAAAAATCTTGAAAATCGATTTTCACAAATTAATTAGTACAAACTTTAACAAAATATTTGGACCCTTAGACTTAAATTTAGGTCATTAATGCTTACTACCTTTATTTAAGCCCACTTTATACTGAACAGATTGGTTGTTGTTTCAATGTTATAGGATGAACAGTATTGGAGAAATCCGCTTTTCCGCAGAACACTGAAAACCCTAAAAATAGACATTTTGTTGACACAAACATGGGCGCCAACAGCAAAATAAAAATTCAGAAAATATAATAATCACATTTTTGTGTTCTCAATAAGTTCTATTTTATACAATTAAAAAATAGAAATGATTAAAAATCATCAAGGAACCAATTAAATCATTTCTGGACCACTTCATATGGATTGACCCCCCTCTAGTTTATTATTTTTTTAAGTTTCGTATCTTAGTCAAGGAGTGGTATCTAGAACCAGCTCAAACTTATACTAAATGCAAATTTTGCCCGTTCAAAGGTTAAACAGTTAAATTAAATGCTATAATTAATGTTTGAAAAGCTAATTTCCCATAATATTATATATATATAAACATACATAATACAAATGGAAAATTTTAAATGAGCCATCAACAATGGAAAGCCATTTTTAGATTTACGATAAATACGCTTTAGAGAAAGACAAAACTATTAATAACCCTTACCTGAATGAATGCCTTCAGCTTTCCAGGGATGTCCATGTCTCTGATGTTAGGGAAAGGATACATGTGCCTGAAGCTGTCAATAGCAATAAGTGGTAGGTCATCCTGGCTTTTCCCAAGGTGGTGAAGAGGGTGAGCGAACTTCTCTCCATCAGCAGTCAGGAAGTTTATGTTTTCTAAACAAACAAAAAAAAAACTCGCATAATTAAAACACAAAAAGAAACAAGATATTAGAAACCACAACAGAAAATTAACAGTTTTCTAAGCCGAAAAGACTCTGCCTTTTCAACATTCGCTCTAGGAAAGCATTATTACAAGTATTTTCTTACCTTGTTTAACTAAAATACTCATTTTACTGTTAAACAAAATTATAACAAATTAATTAAAAAGTGAGTTAAAGAAGAGAGAAATAAAAAAGTCTGTCACGCAGAAGCTGCATAACTAAGCACTTTCCTCAGAATTTGGGTAGTGTAGACTGGTTTCCAGAACAATTTGCTTAAAATATCCCACATAAATAAAATAAAAACATGAATAGTTCTCTTTTAATTTTGTAATGAGTAACTGTTCAATTATGAATTTTATAATTAATTTTCTTCCACATGATACCTATTACACTACTTAATAAATACAAAAAACTTCATATTTTCGTCTTTTGAACTGACGCAGGAACAGGATACAGTCCCTCTAGTGGTAGAAAGCGCTCCTTGCGGCGGCCTTGCGAACCTACGTCTGGCAAGCTAATTGTATTGAAATATATTACAAAGTAAACCCCCCTTCCCGATAGACAGATTTATTTCATTTTTACAGCACTTCTTTCTCATGAGATACACACGACGTATACCGCGTTTCATTACAATACTCCAGAAATTACGACCGGTATGAGTATATTAGTACTTTAGGCCCAGAGTAACCCCCCCCCCAAATAACCCGATTTAGTTTATTTTTACAACCCTTTTTTCTCTGTTGATTACCACCACGAATACCGAGTTTCGTTGAATTGTAACAAAAATCACGGCTGGTAGTGGCGAATTGGTATTGTGGGTCCGAAGTAAACCCCCCCTTCTAATGAACCGATTTAGTTTATTTTTACATCTCACTTTTCTCTCTAGATTACCACCACAAACTCATTCAATCGTTTGCTAATTGAACGCTATATACCATGTTTTGTGAAGAAAAAACAAAAACTCTGGCCGTTATCGTGTTAACAGACACACACACACATATATATATATATATATATATATATATATATATATATGCTTATATATATATATATATATATATATATAAAAATTTTAACGGGGGTCATTTTCGGAATCTACTAGGTAGGATCGATAAAGATTTGAAAATTTTTTTCAAAAATTCCGTCATGAGTGCAACCTCAATAGCTACTTTCCTTCGGAGGAAAGTGCTAAAACATACAAAAGAACAAAACCTACACTTTTGAATTTTAAGCGCCAATTTATCTGAATGTGATAGTCCCAGCGAAAATCACTTCAGATGATAATCCCTTTGATAAGGGAGGATCGTTAAAGAACATTGAGTATTGAGTAGGAACATCGACCTTATCTGATTGGAAAAAAGTCCGACTCGCTGGAACTGCATCATCTTAGCGTGGTTCCGTTCTTATCCCAAGTCTCATTTGGAAAGATTAAAATATAAACAGTTATTATTTTGGTTCCACCTTTCTTTTAAGGTCTTGATTTATGATCTTACCTGTATGGGTCGGCCGAACCCAGAAAAGCTCCCGCATAGAGACAGTTGAATATATTCAAAGTATTCGAATCTCTCTCTTGGAAAGCTATATTTCTAACAATAAATTGTTTTTCTTATTTTACTTAACCTGTTTTACTGTCAAATACATTATCCAACTATAAGCAATTAAAAAATAACAAGGAATAAAAACAGATAAAAAGAACCGTTCCAATAAACGAACTCAATTACTCTAAAGTTTTCAGCACTTATTTCTCCGATTGACATCGCCAAATTAAAACTTTCTTCAGAATCTTTTTTGTAGAGCATTTAGTAAGCTTTCGATTGGTAACCTTCCGCTTACCAAGATTCTCAACCGTTTTCGAGATATTAAGGAAATTATACGAAGTTCCCAAAACTTTTCATGTCTGTTAATAAAATATTTTATTCTAACTCTTCCTTGAAAATGTTTCAACTGGATCCCATTATTCTAAGTACCCAAACCAAAAACGTTATTCAACAATCATTTTTCCAATTTTCTCGAAAACGGTTAAAGCTATCGCCTTAAAAATGGTTTCATTCAGTTTCCTATGCCAAGAAGCCTATAAAACGAGTACTTGCAAGCATATGAAGTAAGCACTACGATTTTTTTCGCACGAATTTCGCTCCAAAAACCATTTTCCAGAGGGCGTATTCTGCTGGTTAATGAACTTGATCTTTCAAATTAGATAAAAGATTTTGTACCAAACTTCATAAAAATCGGACCATTATTCGCTGTGCTAAACCGCGAACAGACAAATATATATATACAAATTTGAACAACCGTTATTTTCATTCTCTAGGGGTTCTGAAACGCAAAATTTTCTAGTCGGCACTTCCGGATTGTGTCGTGAGGTCAACCTTATAAGCGGGGTTCCTCCCTATGGGGGGAGGGAGGAACCGCGCTAAAAGAATAGGAAACGCATTTAAGACATTTGTTCCAAAATCATTTCTAAGGACAGTTTATGGTGGTTATGACCCAAGCAGAAGCAGTAGTGAACATTGAGAAATTGATGGCGTATTTCAAGAGTCAAGCCAAAACATTTCCAAACTGAGACAACAGAAGCTCTCTGACGTATTTACTACATACTATTTTGTAGCTATATTGAGTACAGTGCAAACACATAGGCTATTACAGTACAGTGTAGGTGTTTCTAGGTGAAAGAGTGTCGATAAACTTCATTAAAAATATTTCAGTGATATGTATGATTTTTGTTTTTCCGTTATTCTTTGGATAACCCGGATCGGCCCTGGTCCCAGTTGATCCAGTTAAACTAGGTTTTACTGTACTTCCTTAAAATAACCAACATTTAAATATCTTAGTTTGGATAAATGTAAACACCTGGACAATTTTCAAAGTACGCCAACCAAAATTTAGTTAGGGGAACTAGTTCCTCAAAAACAGATACAGAAATCACTTTAAAAATGGTTTACTGCATTCCCCTACATTATAAGACCCACCTAGAAAATAATTCCTTGAAGTCTTATTTTTAATGGAAATAATTATTGATATTAAAACTGTGTGGGTACATTTATCATTTTCACCTGTGCTCAAACACCCTGATTAAGATTAGGATAGAAAGATATTGCCAAACACACTTTTCTTACCCTAATTATCAGAGAAAAAGTATACTTACGTTTTTCTGAGATCAACTGAGATGCGACAATATCCTTAAACCTTTTCACTGTTTCGTCATCTTTACCGGGTCGATGAAATAAGATCATGAATGGAAGGCCTTCCTCGGTCAATTCCTCAGCATTTTCAAAAGTGATTTCTCTCACAAGTGGTACACATCTACAGATCAAATCCATATACCATTGCATTAAGCAAGAATATAAATATAAATATAAATAAATATATATATATATATATATATATACACACACACATATATATTATACAATAAATCAAGAAAATAAAGGTAAACACAAACAAAAAGTACTTATAAAAAGAATATTTTTTATTAATTATAATTTAATTTTTTTTTTTTTTTTTTAAAGGAGTAGTTTTTCTTTTTGCATGAATATTTTATAGTTTGTCTTCATATTTTTTCCCCCCTTTTCTTTATTATTTATTAAATTTTGTTTTGTACAGTGCTACTTTATATTTAACTCCATTTACTTATTCTATCTCCATATATGATTATTATTATAAATTCATTGCTAAATATTACTTTGTCTGAAAAGTATAAAATGATAAAGGCTGTTATGTTCATAAAGTAGAACATATAAATTATTAATGTCTGTATTAATTGTCTATTCTCTTCCATTGCTTTATTTATAAACTAAAAACATTATAAATAAAAATACATTTAATGGAGGATGACATATTTAGAGCACTCAAATCTTTACACACCGAACTATCTAGTAATAGAATTTTTTTTTCTTTGTGTGTGTGTGTGTGTGTTTAACAGTGTACCAACAATGGGGCTATTAACCCCGAGCTATCTACAGGTTGCCAACCTTGTTTATAATGCCAACAGCACATGTTCAGTTGTCCATTCAGATACTGGCCATGTCTGACTGTGCTAATGCTGAGTCCTGACCTAAGTGTGAGGAAAAGTTTTGTACATAATTGCATGATCTACAATTGTTGTATGCAATATTTTTATCATAAAACTAAACACCGAAAAACCTTTTTTTGCGAACTTTGACCTCGAATAAAATTGTTTGCACTCATGGGATCGATAAGAGCTTTTCCCAATTTCATTATATCGGTGTCCCTAACGTTCATGCAAATTTTCAGCTTGCAAGGAATTTATGCAAAGGTACCCATATTTTTCTAACCCATCTATTTCTAACAAATGAAAATTGGTTCTCATTTTATGTATCCTGTTTTACAGACAAATACATTTTCCTAATATAAGCAATTAAAAAAATAAAAAACTAAGGGAATGAGACCAAAATTAATAAGAGAGTTAAACAACGACAAAAACCCGTTCAAAAGAACAAAACATACGTGTTTGAAGTTTTAAGCACTTATTTCTCCGATTGACATCGCCTAATCAAAAATAATTTCAGAACCTTTTTCGTAGAGAATTTAGCAAGCTTTTGAATCGTCATCTTCCACTTACCACAATATCCTAACCGTTTTTGAGATATTATATGATATTCGGAAAATATGTGAAGTTCCCAAAACTTTTCATGTCTCTTAATAAAATATTTTATTCTAATACTTCCTTAACTCCAAACGTAACCTAAATTTGAACATCATTGTTTATATGAATTCCAAACATGCAGAAAATATTTTAACTGAATCCCATAATTCTAAGTACCCAAACCAAAAACTTGATTCAACAACTATTTTCCCACTTTTCTCAAAAACGGTTAAAGCTATCGCCTTAAAAACGGGATCATTCGGTTTCCTAGGCCAAGAAGCCTATAAACTACTTGCAAGCATATTATGTTAGCGTATCAATTTTTTTCGCGTGAATTTCGCTCCAAAAACCATGTTCCGGTGGGTGGATTCTGCTGGTTAACAAACTCGACCTTTCAATTTAGACAAAAGATTTTTGTACCAAATTTCACCATGAAAATCAAAATCTGGGTTCCTCCTTATGCAGGGAGGGAGGATCCGCGCTAAAATTGACATAGTAAATAATGAATTGATTAATGTTAAAAGATTAACGAATTTACTATTAAAATGTCTAAGTCTTAAAATATATGAAGTATGTGTTTCTTACACTCCATCAACTTCTAGAGTAATTAGCATTAGGTTATTTACTGTTTGTCATGCATTCTGAACATGGGCATCCTTAAAAGAAGTAACGAGATTTTTCGAAATGTGCTTTTACTGATCTTCATGAATACAATAGTATTTGTAAATTACATAGAGTCTACTTTTTATTCTTAACACAGAATAGAATTATAATTAGTTGAATACCTTTCAGACATCCAGACAGATGTTTCATCATAATCAAGAAGAGATCCTCTGTAGGTTTCATCCTTCTCATTCGAGAGAGCAACATCAGGGCGAAAAACTACAATTGGCTGATTAGGAGGATGCATTGTTCTCACAGCATCACTATAAACATAAACATAACCTTGGCTGAAATTGGTTTATTTTTTGGTTGTATTTAAGAGGTGTCAACCGTTTAGGTCATTAACGCCAAAAAAAAAAAAAAAAAGGATACTTTTGGGCTTAGCTCAGTGATATGAGGTTTGCTCATTTTATTGGGAGTTCAAACCTAACTAAATAAATAGTTATTTTTGTAGACTGTTATTTTGAACTACCTTCCAGTTTTGAATGCGTCTTAAAATATCTAAGTTTACCATAAAGTATTTTCATAAATTCCTGATCTCTCACAACTTTGCCTGGTAGTTGAGATAAAAGACTAATAAAGACTAATAGCACACTGAATCTAAGCCTAAAACTTACATTTTTATTTTCATTGAAATTAAAATCTACAGAATAATTATTAATTTGGTTAGGTTTGAACTCCCAATAAAATGAGCAAGCCTCATATCACTGAGCTAAGCCCAAAAGTATCTTTAGGAGCTCAACAAACTTCAAATGTAGAAGAAAAAAAGTGCATTCATAAATTAGTAAATCCAACTTACCCAAAACCAACATGAAATTGGCAGTCTTCCTTCAGATTGGAAGCTGACCTTCGGAATGTATTGTATTCAGGGCAGTCCTTTTTATCAAAGAATCCAATTATAATTCTTTTCTTGGTCTGAAAATATAATGTTTTTGCTAAGCATCAAATTTACATTTGCAGATATTTTATTTATTTTACATAAATTACAACAAATTTTATACGCTGTGGGAAACATTTCCAAAATTTAGGCTTTGTTGAAAGTGGGTCATGGGAGTAACCGTGCTAAAACTTGATCAATTGTTTTGGCAAAGTAGTTTTGTGACAAATTTCATGAAAAATATTCTTACTTGCAGAGTAGACACACACTCACTTATGTATATATGTATATGTATATGTGTGTGTATATATATATATATATATATATATATATATATATATATATATATATATGTATATATGTATATGTATATGTGTATATATATATATATATATATATATATATATATATATATATATATATATACCACCGAACTTGTTGATCTCTTATCCCCCAACACCCTAGAACAGCTGAATGACTTTAGCCACCAGACTCTTCGATGTCTACAAGCTAGGAAGACTCTTCTAGGCTGAAATCAGTGCCAACCCTTAAAGTGTTTCCTTTAAAGTCGCCTAATTCGATGCTTATTATATATTATTTTACAAGGATTATCATATTATTTTACAAGAATTATTATATTGTTTACAAGCATTATTATTATTTGTTCTCACATAAAAAGCCATTTGTTATCTTAATAATTTTATCTATTTTTGTTGTGTTATCATTATTATTATGGAAATTTAAATTTAATTTTGTTTGCCAACTCCTTGCTGTAAGTTTTTGTACTTAAAAGCAATAAACACATTCATTCATATATATATATATATAAACAAAGTTATTAAACTTAAAAATAATTATTCAAACGCCAAACTAATTCAACATAAACAAAAATGAATAATCATTGTAAAAAAAAAGAAAACTAAATGATAAAAGACGAGTTTTAATACGGGGAGGAGATCTCTGAAAGTCGGAGCGCTGTGACCAAGGGTGGCAAAAGTATCCCGTACAGGGGGACCAATGCCGGGTGCTAGTACCCCGTGCAGGAGAACACATCTCCTAGCAGCTCATTGCGCACAGAAAAGGGTTAATTGAATATTTATTAATTTGTATTTGTCCCCATCTAAGTGTTTTTGTGAATCTGTAGTCACAAAATAACACATATTACTTGTGTTAAGGATAAACTATATTGTTGCGATAGCATCCATCATATCGCACTAGTATTTCTAAAGTGACACAACTCAAAAAAAAAAAAAAAGAAACAACTGAAAATGTGTCACTCTTGCCTATGTCGGTGGAATAGCATTAAGACAGGAAGAGTGACACAAGCACCCTCTGGTGTACATATATATTTACCGTAGTCATAACTGAAAAACACTGATTTTTGAGTTGTCACTATAGAAATATTAGTGTGATATAAATGTTTATACATAAATAATATAATTAATCTACATTCTAAAGTAAATGAAACATTTGGCACATCTATAAGAAACTTACTAATTCGTAGAAATATACATTGTAAAATTACCAAAGTTCACTATTCCTAACAACCAAAAGGTCCTGAGGAATGTTACCCGGGAGGAGTTAATCCTCGGTATCATAAACGTTTATCCCTGGGAAATTCAACACAAAAGACTGCCCAAGATATAGGAGAGTCTAAAATTTCTATATCTGAAGTCAAAGCTAGCCCACGGAACAAAGATATTTGCAGACAACAAAGCTAGACCACGAAACAAAGAAATCTTGAAGACAACCTCTCTCGGCGGATGCTAGAAATATTCATTCTGGAGCTGGTTGTGATCGACGATGCTTTGTGGGAAGTGTCAAAGTTATATTTGATTATCCCGAGGACTAGAACAGGACATGATTGCTGAACAAAGCGAATGAGATTACCAGAACCAAACTGTGTAAGAAAGATAAATTTTGTATATATTTTGCATATCTATATTTCTTCATTGTAGTAAGTTTTTCTTTATTGTAGTAATTTTATAATAAATGTTTTTTCATATTACTTTGAACCGATCCTGATAATTAAAAAAAAATAAATAGTGATTATAATTCTAAAGAATCTTAATATGACAATTTTTTATTTTTTTATTAGTAATATATTGATGAGAAATACAAACTTTGCCACACGTTGGTTGCATGAAAATGATGTGAACTTAATTATAATAGAATTTGTAATAATAAAGAAAGAACGTTTTCGCATTTAGGCGGGAAAACAGTAATTTGCCAGAATACTCTAACTATAAACTAGTTGTATTTAGAAATATATAATTATTAATTATTGTAGACTGGATTATTGTAGATTCCAATTGTAGGGTTGGTTCAAAGTAATATAAAAACAAAAGAATTCTATAGGTAGTTGGTACAGGGCTGCCACATCTCAGAGCCGGGCCCAGGACCAGATCATGGGCCCCCACTTCTAAGAGCCAGACTGAAAATTCTCGTACTTTGCTATAGGATTTTGGACATTTTTAAATTATTTTCATCTTGAGTTTTGAGCGAAATGAGAATAAAAGCTGGCAATCGGTGCAGTAAAAGTAAAGGTCACTTTCGGTACTTGTAGTTTTACTACGACTCCTAATGAAATATACTATTCTAGGACTGTACTTGTTTAATTGTTTATGTACATTAAAAAAAATATAGATCCCGTTCCAATAAATATAGGCTACGCCCGTCTATATTTCTAAACCCCATTCTTTTTACAAGCTCTTAACCTATACATTTTTTCCCATTAGCGAGCCCTGTCCCGGGCCCCCACGGCGCCCGGGACAACTGTACCCGGCAGTCCCCCCCCCATGTGGCGGCCCTGAGTTGGTAACAGCTTCATTAAGTCCTCATATATTTTATTTTCAATTTACATAGTATGTGGCATGCCACACCCTATGTAACTTGAAAATAAAATATATGACGACTGAATAAAGCTGTTACCAACTACCTACAACATCTTAGTCTTTAACTTAGGATCTACACAATAAAAGAATTCTATATATAATGGAACGAAACGGTATCTGTAGATAAGGCAACAAAAACTCACTATAATGGAAATATGTAAGCATTCGGATAATAACAACAAATCTTACTTTTTTTATGCAATATGATTTCATTTTTTGTTTCTTCTTGTTAAACGGATAGCTTGTTTCTGGTTCTCAGTAGCATTCAGCTCTATTATTTCTGGATGCAGTGATGTATTATAATTTATATATTTCAATATATGACAAAACTTTCCGGAATTAATATTGATTAGAATAACAGTCACTTAACAGGCATACAATATAGTTGGGCATATATACGCCAATGTTAACCGCTAGGCCTCTTCAATGCTGCCGTGACCATATAAATGCTGTATATAAAATAAAATTTGTCTCACATCACAGATTCCTTCAAAACAGTGAGTTTTTTTACAATTGTACCAAATGTTTTATTTATATCGAAATGTAAAGGAAATATATTATTTATTTAAGACAAAAACCTTTTATTCCCCCCCCCCATCGTAATTTAGATTTTCACCATATTATTTAGCGATTTTTATGTTTGATGATATCACAACAATATAATTTAAAAATATCACTACAATATACTCATCTCTCATTATTCTTATATTGCTTGCACATGAAACTGTGAAAAATGTACTTATTGTATAACTAAGATTACAATAATTTGATACTCACATCCAAATCCTTCAATTCTGAAATGTCTTTGAATTCCTTGATTGGGTCTTCAAGTTGCTTTTTTATAAATTCTAAGAATGCATCTGCAGAACGTTTACCCCTATATTCCCTTTTTGCAGGTTGGCCATTCCTTATTAGTTTCAATGTCGGATATTTTGTTATATGAAATCTAGTAGCAATTGAACCTAGAAGAAATATTAAAGGCATAATAATGAAATATAATAATAATTAGAATGCTTAAAAGTAAGAAAAGGAAAGGAAATGTAGTAATAAAATAATTCCATTATAAGAGGGTTGCAACCCGTAGATAGCGCGGCATTAATAGCCCAATAGCTGATAGACCGTTAAAAAAAAAAGTCCAACTCGTAGGAGTTGTGTCACCTTAGCGCGGTTTTGTTCATATCCATAGTGTCATTAGTAAAGGAATAGAAACAGTTTTTAGTAGGGTTTGGTCTTTCGTTAAAAATATAAAATAAAATCTCAAAGGGAAGGAAGTTTAACACCCCACAACAGGAAACTGATAGTATCCTTAGCGGAAATGACTCCCTCGCCTTCAATGAAGTATTGTACAACACTTCAAAATGTTTCCATATATATCATAGAATGGAAAAAAAATAATAGACATGAAGTAATTTGTAAAACTCGCTAAGACAACAAACTTTTTACAAAGAAGAGATTCTTACTTTATTTTAATAAGGAGTTACATTACTTTGTCAATTAACTCAATAGGTTGATAATGTCAGACATTTATTATGACCTGTTAATGGTTTCTACAAATTGTCTTATCTAATGTGACAGACTAAATAGTTTTCTAAATAGGTGAATAACCTTGTTAACCCTTTATGGGGTATTATCCCAGTATGTGATGCAGATGAAAACATCTCCTACAGGTTCGCTGTTGGTGTCAAGATGTTCCTATCAGTTCCAATAGATAGAGTAAGTCCCCTAATAGTAAGAATATCCCATCAAGCCCACTCCACTACCTTTAGTGGGGAATTACACCAAGTAGCATCCCCGTACGGGGATAATGCCCACTCAGAGCACCCTTCCTACTTCAGTTAATTGGTGACACTTACAGCATTAGCACCCCTTCTCACTCTCATCTTCCAGACTTCAACTTATAACTGCAGGTATATTTTTATAGTGGACTTAAGATATGTTTCAGCTAATAATAAATTAAGTTTGACTTTTCGCTAAGATATTATTCATCTTTTACAGAGTTCAACTTGTGCTTGGGGTAAGTGTACAGGCAAATGTTTGTACTTCTTCTTCATAAATAGTAAGTTTTATGAAGAACTTACCCTCCAAAACATTAACTTATTTTTTATAATTGTTAAGAAATGAATTTTGAATGAATTTATTATTATTAGGTTGTACATTTTATTATAACAAACTTATATTAAGTACAGGTTCTAATAATTTGTAAATATATATTTTGTATTTGTTGTATTATTTTGTAAATGGATTTTTTTTTAGTTATAATACATAGTAAATTAAGATAAGTACGATTAGGTTAGGGGTTTGGTTTGGTTGTAAATAAATTTGTATTAAATGTTTGACATAAAGTTGTAGATTTGATATTAGTTATAAGCAATTGGAATGTATTGCATTGAAAAAGGATAGAGAATTGGTTTTGTTCTATTTGGCTATACTATGTAGTAAATAAATTATTTTCAGTTCAAGTATTTTTTTTTTCACAACTTGGTGTCCAGCTGATCTAATGAACCTGAAATCCTGTTCTCTTCCTACTCTCTCATGAAATTGTTTTCTTGATCTTCAATATTGTTGAAAAGAAAAACTTTCTAAATGACGTTTTTCAAATACTCACCAATGATGTAAATATTCCCTAAATTATCCAAATATTATTTGTTCTAAGTAAGGAATCACCACCAATAACCTTTTCAGGTAGAAAAGCGTACCCCACCCCCTCGACTAAAGATATTCAAAACAGCAGATCTGGAATAATATTTTCCCTTCCAAATGTGAGTAAGAAGAATTGTCATCATCAAATCCTATAATAATAATCATAAAGTACAAGTGTTGAAGATGGTATACGCAAGAGTAATGCTAAAAGTGTAATGCTGCTAGAAAATGTTTTGTTTAATTATGTTTATAAAAATATATTATTTTAAAACAAATATACACTGCTCCATGATTTAAGAGATATTTGCACACATTATAAAGCGAACTTATACTCGTAAGTGTTATCATTTTTGCTGGGTCCTTCCAGACAGGTTGCTAATGGGCATTATCCCCGAGGATATGTTGGAAACCGGAAATAACATATATCCTTGGCTAATCTAACATAACAGGAGTTCTTATGAGAGTAAATAGGCATCATTTGTAACACTAAATGTCATTTATCATCGTCAGCGAAATTTGCCCTATATAGGGTTAAAATAAAAAGGACATCATGACTTTTTCAGTTTTGATAAAATTTAATTGGATGATTCTTAAAAATGAACCCAAAAAATGGTTTGATGTTAAAAAAGGAAGTCTCTGAAGGTTGTCCTATTTTTCCCCCAGAGTCAACATGCAGAACTTCCACCATACAATCTTAAAAATACTGAAACTAAATAAGTCATATAAATTCATGTTGTCAACCTAATTCTTGCAAAACAGAGATTATTAATTATTTTAATAGGGAGTTGCATCACTTTGTCAATTAACTCAACAGGACAACAGCAACAGATATTTATGATCAAATTATTAGGACAAAGAAACATATTGATTGTTTGAATGTGAATTCATTGCTTTATTAGTTTTATTATTCTGCTCCTAATATTCTAAGATCAATGTATGAGAGAGAAGTTGTGATTGACCACCAAGTTTTGAACCGAGAGAAAGGGAAGGGGTTCTGCTTTGAACATTCCACATAGATTTAGTAATAATGAGCAGATGTGATTTCATTTAAATTACATTGTCTTCAAAATATTAAACTGCCACTTATCTTATCTACTTTTGATGCTTTTCCTTCTATAATCTCATTACTAATTCCAATACTTAAGTAAATATTAGAGTTACGAACTAACAAAAATAGAATTCATAATGTCTCACAATTGTTTGTTAGAAGTTAAAACGAAGAAATACATAAATATTTTTCATTTAAATAATAGCATGGGTCAGGGGGAGGGGGGTCATTTTCTTTTTAAATAGCACTAATGACAGAAAATTGAAAAAGAAGTGTCACAAGATGTATTGTGAGTCTATGACCTAAAAAAAGCAATCAATAGGTTTATTTAGCCATCAAGTGATTTATTTTATTCCATTAATTTTCTCCCCTATATAATTCTGACTTTTTTTCTTTTCTTTCTTGTTTCATATGCTTATACATTTCTTTCTTTTTTCAGCTGTATAGGTGGTAATTCAGAATTCTTGTAGATTCCTTCACAATGGAACGTGTGAGTGATTCAGGGGTAAAGAGAGAACAAGAGTTATCTATTGTGAAGCATCTGGGGCCCTTCTAGTCGAGTAGGAGTTAACTTGTTCAGAGCAACGAAAGAGTTAGCATTCATATATCTTCAAATAACAGAAAAAAAAGAAAAAAAGAAATAGCCAATGACTGTATCACGATAAATTTGATCACCGAAGTTAAGCACCCTTGAGCGGCCCCTACACGGTCAGTAATAATGACATTATCAATAACGTCATTACTATTCAACTCTCGTCATTCCATATCATCATTACAATGTACACCTTACACCATCATCCCACAGATCATTTTTAATGTCATTACTTTTCTTCAGTATGCATTGTGATCTCCGTGACAGAAGCGTTTTGTCACGGATAATGGATCCTCGCAAAGTCGCCTGTGAAGCTATAATTGCGACACTAGCCACAAAAAACCATGTGAAACGTTCGTAAAGGCCTTAATATGACACATATCCTTCCAATCGGGGCGTTTTTAAGTGTTCTGGGACCGACGTTATGTGCAAAATGTTTACATTTTATTTTTATTTGGAAAACCATTTTTTGCAAGTACCTTTTGAGATAATACAATAGTCATTTATATGGTCAGAAAAAGGAGTCTTTCTTCTTTTGAAAGATTTCAATGACGTAAAAATCAGATTATCTCAAGGGGAGATATTGAATTTCAAAACGTCACATTACTTATTCACTTACAAATTTTTATTCTCTTCCAGACTGGGAAAAATCATTATTTTTTGTTTTCAATATTATTCACCACATTAGGGTGTCTTGGGGTGCTGATTTTAAATCTGCTATTATTTTTGGTGTAAAAAAATGAATAATACTAGTTTACTTGAAAACGTAAGCATATTTTTGAATATATTTGACAAAATATAAATTATAGTTTAACGATTATATTTTTCTTCTAATCTACTCTATAAGACAAATGAATTGGTAAAAGAATCACGTCAATATTATTTTCTAAAGTCGATATAAAAAATAAAGCACATTCAACCTATTTTATATCGTCGATACAAATGCAAAGTAACGAATGTGAAAAGTTGTTGGTACCTTATAGATGACTTTATATATATTTTATTCTATGATATATTTTAATTAGACTTAATGCGGATTCGTTACTTTGATATATATATATATATATATATATATATATATATATATATATATATATATATTACTTTTATAACTATAATGTTACCAAGGTAGAGTCATAAATTTCAATTCATCTTATTTTTTGCCCTTTGCTTGCTACTCAATCTAGTTTAACCTTTACATCCCTTTCACCTAGTTACAGCTCGAGATAGACTGAGTAATGACGCATTAATGATGTAGTGCTCCCTACACCATCATTACTAATGACAGTAGGGATACAGGAGGGGACTCCACTTTCAGTAATGATGAAGCCGAGATCAGAAAATCCGGATTCACATCATTACTGTTCGTCATTCCAACTTACACCACCTTACACTATCATTATTACTGTCATTTTGATAAGGTAATGTCATTATTACTGACCGTGTAGGGGCCGCTTTGGCTTGAAATTTCTTGTATGAATGATAGCCTGCGCAAAACTCCAGCTTTTGAGATTAAAAAAGGATGGCAACCTATATCTAGCCCGGCACTGATAGCCTAGCATCTAAAATGCCTTAAAACGATGAAAACAAAAAAAAAGATGAAAAATATTTTATAATATTGAATTACAACAGCAAATAACAAACAAATAGATGAAAAAATAACAATAACAAAACAAACTAACAATAACAAAAAAATAGATGAAAAATATTTTATAATATTGAATTGCAATCATTGAATAGTGCACAAATTAAAACAGGACATAGGGAAAGCGATTGAGAAATGTGTGCTCAAAAACAGACAAAATAAAAGATATTTATATTTGTGCATTTACTCTTTATTTATACATCACTACAGGAATAATTATTATAGCAGTAGTGATATGCAATATATGTAAATAAAGAGTTAAGGCACAAATAAGAAACATCTTTTATTTCGTCTGTTTTTGAGCACATGTGGTATATACTACAACATATATTTTAGTACAATAATTTGCTAATCTCATGTCAGGTTTCTTGTGAAAATTAGTAACTTTAACTAACTGCAATAAACCTAATTTCAAATTATCCTAAAATAAATTTCTAGTGATAAACACCATATGTCTAAACAACAGAAATATACCATTCTATCATTTCGATGAACATTCTTATAAATATTAGTGTAAGTGAAAAATGCTTAATAAACAAATTATTAATTTAAACACAATAAATGAAAGCGGTTTAAGTTTTCATTTAACTTAAATGAAAAATATCAACAATGTATAAGCATGTAATGAACTTTTTAATTGTTGATATCGTCATAAACAGCAAAACTCAAATAATCATTAAATGAATAACTAATAAAGGATAAAAAAAAAAAAAACAGTTGTCTAAACAATACGCAGATTGAAGGTCAGAGCCAAAGTATGAAATTTGTGTATGAATCTGCTAATTATAGTTTTTAAGAACACAGATACTCAGGAAATCTCTATGACTAAAATGACTATTATTTGAATAAAATTAAAAAGGGGTGTTTTTTTGGTTTTTTTTTTTGGTTTTTTTTTACGGCGCATCGACATCTGGGCCATTAGCGCCGTAAACAGGTTTAACAATTTAAATATGCATATAAGTATGTAACAATTTGTAATAAGTTGGAGAGCTAGTAACGCACGTTTCATAAAGTGTTTTATGAACCTTGAAATTTTGCTATAATATACCTCTTGGGTAGATAAGAAGGTAAATATGTGTTGGCTAGACTTACTGTGGAACACGATGTGCTGCACATAGAGGAAAGGTGCAACAAAAAAAAAATATTACACAAAAATAGTGTATTCATTTAACAGCTTTTGGACTATAACGTCAAATTTCAATTCAAACATCAAATCATAGCTAATTTAATTTCTCAACCTAAAGATATTGCCAGGTTGTTTGGAGTCAACTCCAGAAGGACTTTGACGTCTCATGTATACCAGTCTGAAATATATATATACATATATAGGAAAACCTCTTTTACTAAATTTTTAGTCCCTTAGGACAAATATAGGGAGTGCAAGGCTGAAAAGTGTCCATTTTCGATTTTATTTTCTCAAATTGGCTATTCTAAAAAGGCTGAAAATTTACAGGAACTTTTGGATTGAAAAATGCAGAAGAGCTCGTCAGAATTTTCTTATGGGGAAAAAATAGTGAGGATATTAATTGGCAAACATAAACTGCTAGAAATGAATGTTTCCTGCTCTTTCGAATAGTGTTTGTTTTAGCCTGCTCAGAAAAATGGAAAAGTTCAATTCCATATTTGCGAAATTTTGAGGGAAATACTCCAACTCCAATTTCAAGGAACAACACGATATTCGAAGCATTATAAATCTGATTATATCTCATTTAAGGCAACAGAAGGCTTTAAGAGGTCAGACAAAGGAAATAATGTCTGATATTTATCAATACTTAGCCAAAGCTAAGTCTTAAAACGTTTTAAACCTACTAGTGACAAGGTTATAACAGTGAGAATTTTTACCGCCAGTTTCTTGCACAAGGAATATAGGCCACCCCTTTTCCCTTCAACTAAACCATCTATTTGAACAGGCTATAGCTTAAATTGTTTTTACCCTTAGGGTACTCGCTTAGTGAAGAGGTAGAGGGAAGAGGTAGAGGTAGAGGTACCTCTATGTAACACAAACACATTGTTTGTAATGGGGACTCGCATAGTGAAGAGGTAGAGGTAGAGGTGAACCGCGCGGGCCTCTAGGAGGTCCCGCCCGCCCGCTTTAAAAGACAAAATTGTTTGTCTTTTCGAGCTGTCTACAGCGCGGTCTATGACGTCTCTTCTCCGTGATTGGTCCTTTCAAGTCCTCTACTAACCAATTCCACCCTCTGCTGCACGTGTGGTCGTTGTGTAGTATTTTCACTCTAAAAAATTTGAGATTAGTGTTTTGGGATTGTGAATAACTATTAACGGTAGTGAAATGAAAGAAGATTTAATTATTGACCACTTAATTCTCACTTCTCGATTTTTCACTGTCGGACTAATGGCATAAAACCACCAAAACCGTCATTTGTATGAGAAAGACTGGAAGGCTGTATCAGTTGGACTGCATAGTACTGGTAAGCTTATGGTGATATGTTGTCGCAAATGTATAAAAATGTTTCAGGAGTCATCGTCATGTATTCCTGAAATTTGTCTGGGTATTCTTTAAGTTGCAAAAATATATGGTGATGTTCTCCCAAATTTTGTCGCACTTGATTTATGGAATGAGCACTAAAATCTAGATTACTTAAAGTGCCAATTATCCACCATGTACGCGCTGTCGACATGTCACCACTATCTTCACTACTGTCACTTAACATAGTAAAAAACTATCCTAACAACCTCTCTTCTTGAAACACAGTTGAAGACTGACCCTCAAAACATGTGAAACTGGAAAAGCAGCGTGGTATCCCTCTTCACTATGCGACCCTCCCTCTACCTCTTCCCTCTACGTCTACCACCTCTACCTCCTCACCATGCGACTACCCTTAGATTAGCCTAAGCATTGATAAATATTAAACACTATCTCCCTTGCCTTCCCTGGTCCAAGACATAATCAGTTTTTATCAGGGTGTCAACGATTTAAATCAGTGATTTAAATCATGATTAAAATCATTTGATTTTTTTAAAAAAATCATTGATTTAAATCAATTGAATTAATAAAAACAACCATTCATTTAAACCAATTGATTTTATTAAAAAAAATAATTATATATTTTTTGTTAACTTTAGTTAATTTTTTTAACATAAATCTAGCTAGTTCTGCCTTTTTTTCAGCCATTTCAACATTTCATCTTTATTTTGTCCCTAGGGCCTACCCTCACTTGACCGTTCTTATCTATTCAAAGTCTGTTTCTTTTATGACCCTTTCTTTGTTTTTAATTCTCCATATACACCTTTTAAGTTTAAGATAAAAGAGATTGGCAGGTAGAGGGCGAAGTGAATGCTTTAAATTGGTGGAAGTCTTCGTCGGCCTTAAAATATTGTATTTCTTCAAAAGAACTGTTAATAATAGAGCAGCTTATGACAGGAAAGGCAACTTCTGCAGGGGTTGAAAGAATGTTTTTAACCCTTGGTTTTGTTCACAGTCAAATGAGAAACTACCTAATTAGTTATGAAAAGGCTGAGAAACTGGCGTTTTTGTTCAAAGCTTTAAATAAATAATATTACTGTTGTTATACGTGATTAATAGGGAATGGATGTTCATGTAATATAAAATTCAAAATATGTATTTATATATTTAACTATTTATAATAAAATATGTAATAAAAAATTGAAAATATTTAGTAAACAAATCCCTTAAAAACTATAAAATATTGAAAAGAAAAGCATAAATAATAAGAAGGAACTCTGTTATTATTAATGGAAAGAACAAAAGTATAGAACAAAACAGAGTGTCAACGATTTAAATCAATTGATTTAAAAAAAAAAAGAAAAAAAAAACAAAAAAAAAAAAAACAAAAAAAAAACAAAAAAAAAACAAAAAAAAAAAAAACATTGATTTAAACCAACTGATTTTATTAAAAAAATTATTATTATATATTTTTTTTAAACTTAAATCTAACTAGTTCTGCCATTTTTGAGCCATTTCAACATTTTGTTTTTATTTATGTCCCTAGGGCCTACCCTCACTCGACCATTCTTATCTATTCAAAGTCTGTGTCTTTTATGACCCTTCCTTTGTTTTTAATTCTGCATTAAATAAATAATAAAGCTTTAAATAAATAATATTACTGTTGTTATACGTGATTAATAGGGAACGGGTGTTCATGTAAAATAAAATTCAAAATATGAACATATATATTTAACTATTTATAATAAAATATTGAAAATATTTAGTAAAAAAATACAATAAAAACTATATAATATTGCGAAGAAAAGCATAAATAATAAGTAGGAACTCTATTATTAATGGAAAGAACAAAAGTATAGGATAGGAGGTAAATATATGAAAAGTCCCCACCCGTGGCCTTTGATCCGAGGGGGGGGGGGTTAGAAGGTCCAATTTTTCGGGTTTTCACTTATATCTCGGAAACCCTGCGTCCTAGCGAGATGACAATTCTATAGGAAATAAAAGCTGATTAATAGAGCCCGGAAGTTAGGCATTTATTTTTGGTTAAAATAGGCAGGCAAAAAGGCACTTGAAATACTGAAAATAGGCAGTACTGTAATTAAAATAGGCATTTATTAGGAGTGAAGGAAAAAAGAAATCTTACTCATTAATGAAAATGTGTATTTTAAATACTCATTCATTTCTTTATTACCAATTTATCACAGAATTAGTGTACTTACTCTTACTTTCCCTTCTTACAAGCAATAATAAGATACTTTTTAAAGTATCAAATGTCATAGACCTTCTCAGAAAAAAAATGTTTTTCATCATGGAAAAACTTCCTCTGCATTATCCCATAATTTCGAAATCCGGAGTACCAGGTAATTACACCATTGTCACAGCAAAAGGGGTGTGAGGAAGGAGACGTACTTCTCTCATCCTCTCTCTATCCTACTATTCATTATGCTTGTGTATTCCTTCTACTAAGGAAGGTTCTGTTATTTACAGAGGTTAAATCCATGGGTTGGGAAAATAAGCTTTCAAATAGATATTTGTGATGGCAATATGTACTTTAATTTGTGCAACCTTTTTTGTCTTCGCTGAACGGTGCTTTTTAAAATGTTTAAATTGCAGAAAAAAATTGCATAATGAGCAAAAAAAGCAACGGAAGCCAAAATAGGCAAAAAAGGCAAAATAAAAATTGCCTCTACACTTGCGAAAACATATTTCTTTCTATCAGATTCTTCATTATAGCCATTGAGATAAAAAAGGCATTTTGCCTAACTTCCGGGCTTTACTCATTAAATATGCTACAAGTTCTACTCAATAAAGTTTTTCGAGATATCTTTAGTTTTCGAATTGAAAGATTCAATGGGCGACAGTTGTTGCCAGATTTCACGATGAACACTGAAATTGTTTTTACGTTTGAAGGAAAATACATAAAATAGCAAAGTAATATATATAATTGAAGGCAATAATCTACAACCCTATAACCGACATTTATTTTTTGGGTTCATCGTTGAATAGATATCGGGTCGAAAATAGAAAAAGTGTGTTTTTTTCCAAAATGACAGACTTTCAAGAGCGGATATTTCGAACTCTAAAGATATCTCGAAAAACTTTATTGAATAGAACTTGTAGGAAATTTAATCAGCTTTCATTTGTTATAGAATAGTCATGTCGCTAGGACGCAGGGTTTCCGAGAAGTGAAAACCTGAAAAATGGGACCTTCTAAACCCCCCCTCCCCCGGGCACAAAGGCTATGGGCGGGGACTTTTGATATGTACACCTCCTATCCAGCCCAAACAAAGTTACAAAGTCAAAAATTTTGTTCCAAAAATTTCCGTCTATAACTGTTCGTTGCCTGGACTGTAAAGTCACTGGTGTGTATTTGAAGGCAACAATCAACTGCTCTGAAGAGTGGGATTCAGCTCAACTGTTAATCGTTTTGCCACTATGGATATCCCCAATAATGTGGATATTTTTCCACCCAGGGTTTTTTTCTAGACTGTCTTTTCACTTTATTTTTAATTTATTCCCAGTATCTCCTTCTAAAACCTGGATTTTCTCTATTCCTCTGTATGATTCTAATGCTATCCACTAACAACATGCCTTTTGTACCTAGGATTGACATAGTATATACACAGCCACCTTCTTGGAATCAGAGAAGACACGGTCATCTAGACTCAATGGGTAAAGTTTTATTTTCTTTCTCGGTTTTCCTTTATTTCTTCAATTACAAAATAAAAAGAATATTAAAATATGTAACAAACATATGTATTTATGGCAGAATATGTAAAAATATGGGGTTTTAACAAAATATGTAAAATAAAAAACTGTTTAAATACTTTAAAATCACTTAAAACGTGCAGAATTACATCAATAATTACAATTTACGAATCAGAAAAAAATATGTAAATACAATAACATCCGTTCCATAGTGATTAATATTTCTGTAAAGCTCCATTTGTAAAATCGTTGCTTTAAAATTTGAAAATTAAGCCATTATATATACAAGGGTCAAAATTATCCTATATTTTGAGACCAGAGTTTCTGTACATTTAAATTTAATGTCTTTAATCGCCAAAAATTACTGATTTTCATCAATTTAATTCTTCAAATTTTCAGAAATTCCGGTCTCAAAATATAAAACAACTTCAGCCCCTGTATATGTGATCTGTAAATTCTACTATTCTCCCAAAATTATCCACTTAAGACAAAATACTTTAGAATAACTATTTCATTATTTGCATTGTAAATAAACAAATATTTTAGTTACAGGTTTATATAATGAACAACTAGGTAATAACAAGCTCTTTATATAGACTAGATACATTTATTATACTGATTTCTTTTTTAAATCCGGTTTTAGTAGAAAAATCCAATTTAATTAAACAAATCCGATTTAAATTTAAAAAAAAATTGATTTAAATCAAATAAATACAATTTTTTTTTTTTTTTTTAAATCATGATTTTTTTACACCCTGCCCTGTACCTAGTATTGAGATAGTACATATACAGCCACCTTGGAATTAGAAAAATCACAGTTACCTAGACTCAATGGGTAAAGTTTTATTTTCTTTCTCAGTTTTCCTTTATTTCTTCAATTACAAAATAAAAACAATATATAAATATGTAGCAAACATATGTATTTATGGCAGAATATGTAAAAATATGGAGTTTTGACAAAATATGTAAAATAAAAAACTGTTTAAATACTTTTAAAAAACTTAAAACGTGCAGAATTACATCAATACTAAGGATTTACGAATCAGAAAAGAATATGTAAATACTATTACATCTGTTCCCTAGTGATTAATATTTCTGTAAAGCTTCATTTCTAAAATTGTTGTTTTAAAATTTGAAAATTAAGTCATTATATATACAGGGGTCGAAATTGTCCTATATTTTGAGACCAGAGTTTCTGTACATTTAAATTTAATCGCCGAAAATTAATGGTTTTTGTTGATTTAAGTCTTTAAATTTACAGAAATTACTGTTTCAAAATATAGGTCAACTTCAACCCCTGTATATATGATCCGTCAATTCTGCTATGCTCCCAAAATTATCCACTTAAGACTCACCACTTTAGAATAGTTATTTTATTATTTGCATTGTAAATAAACCAATATTTTAGTTACAGGTTTATATAATAACCAGCTCTCTATATAGACTAGATACATTTAAGAAGTCCGATTTCTTTTTTAAAGCCGGGTTTAGTAAAAAAATTCAATTTAAATAAAAAAAATCCGATTTAAATCAAAAAAATCTGATTTAAATCAAATAAATCCGATTTTTTTGATTTTTAAAAAAAAAATCATGATTTTTTTACACCCTGGTTTTTATTGAGTTTTAAGTAGCGTGTTGCTCATTGTAATGGAATTGCAAATGGTAGAACCGTCAGGAATATTTTCCTCAGAATTTCGCCCATGCTGGATTAGAACTGTTCCATTTCACTGAGTTCGCTGTAGTAAAATTACACAATAGTGTATCATAGTAAAAAAATGCAAAAAACAAATAATGTTTTTTCATAAACTTCAGACGCTTATAGATTTCTAGTGGGTCTGACAGCATTTAAAATCTATTCAGAAACAACAAATATTGGATATATCTGTCAATATTGAAAATTATTTTTTCACTTCTCTTAAAAAATGTAAACAGGAGGCATAGTACAATTCAACAAGCTCCATATTCAATTGAGACAGCTTAAAATTAATTTTCATAAATTCAAAATACTCATACTAATATTACCTTCTTTGTCACAATCTACTTTGCCCATGACTACCTGACCGGGAGTCGGAAAGGCTTCTGCAACCTTATCGGCAGCTTCATCGAAAATTGGTGCAAGCATGCTGCTGAACCTACACCAGTCGGCGTAGAAGTTAATAAAAACCAATTCATTTGTTGCTGAAAAGGAACAAGAAATATAAACTCGTAAGGTTTCAACATTGTATTAAATCAACTATTTAAGTGTAAGTCATATTTTTGACATTGAAATAAAATAATATCATAATCTAATAGCAATAAACTCTTCTTTTTTTTCTTTTTTTTTTTCAATTTGTATTTAATAAACAAATTAACTCATTAACAGGCTGCTTGGGTAATTGGCAATGCACCAGATTGTAAATCGGGTGGGATTATTTTTTTATAAAAAGTAAACATTTTAAAATTGATAATGGCATATTCCCTTCTGTAGTATATAGCGTTTTAATAAAAATAACATATTTTATTAGTGGTAATGTTGTCACACATGACAAGTATATTTTCCTTTTTTTATATAAAATTAAATAATAAAATACTTTTTTATCAGAAATATTTTGCAATTATTTTCTAAGATAATTTTGACAAGATATACAGGAAACATCTGATTTATCACATTTTAAAGGAATGCACTTGAAAGAAGTTTCAAAAATATCTTTAAATCTTCATTGACCCTACCTCCTAAGCACAAACTTCAGGAAAGCTAGAGAGAAAAGAGGAAGTACAAACTCTGAAAAAAACTGAGTAATCAATTTAATCCTTACTTGTTTAATTTTAAAATAAAAGTTGAATTTCTATATTGGCAGTGAGAATTTGGGTCAGTCTGACCCAGCGACATGTATAAAAAAAGTTGTATTATCTAAGCGTAGTTATTCTTTAACGTCCGCCAGTCTACCTGCAAACTAAAACATGCTGGACAACTGTCACTAATTATGTTATTTTTATCACAGAAATGTAGTTTCTTATTCCTATTCAAAGTTGTTGATGGGTCAATATGACCCAACATCCCCACTTTTTGCAACGTGGTCAGCTCATTTAATAAGTATTAAAATTTGTCAGATACAAAAAATAATATTTAATGAATAAATGAGCTTCTTGAAAACAAACATTGATTTTTTATCAAATTTTGATGACGCAGGAGATCCTTCTTTTGAACTGAAAAGTTTACAGAGTTCAGATTCTGAATAAGAAATAAACTTACGCTAAAACAGTTACTACATATACTGACCAATCACTGCAAGTTAAAATACTTAATTGTTGTAATTTTAGGATAATTGTTTAACAAAGAAAACTCAATGATTAGAGCCTCCAACAAATATTTAGATAAGGACACGGGGCACCTGGCACAAAGATCGGTGAAGTAATAATTTTGTTATTAAAAGTTTTTCAAATTGCGTTTAATGATAACCGGCTTAATTTGTCCTGAACTGGGATGAGGTTATTTCACATTCTCAATCCCAGATTAATTTTGAAAGATAGAAAACTTCTCAGAAAAAAATATGAAGTTAACACTCTTCTGACATTTGATTCACTTTTCTTTGGTTTACTTTAATAAGTGGTGTACAGAAAAAAATAGTCATTAGTAAATAACTTCAGTTATTTACTAAGGAATATTTTTTATGTTGCTCAGGAGCACCATTGTAATGTTGTACACATTGTAATATTGTAATTGCAAAGGTTTATTTCAAATAAAAAAATATCACAAGGTTTCATTTCAATCAAATCTGAAACACTAAAGCTGTCACATGGGAATTCCCAAAAGAGAGCACATTCCACAACTTTAATACTCAACATCTGATAATAGTATTGAAGGTCAGATAAGGAAGATAGATACAGTATAAGTCTCTAATATTTTCTAGTAAATAATACTTTTTATTAAAAGCTAAATAGTAAACATGAAAAATACAGCAAAAGAAAGATCGATAAATTCCTATCCCTAAAACCTGCGGGCTACAGAGTGGCCTATCTTAGCAATAAATTAAATAGACAAAATATTTATACCTAGTGTCTGATCTAGCATAGACTGTGTGAGGGATACTGCACCACTGTCACTGGGATTACAGCAGAGGTATGATAACTAAAGAAAGAGAAAAATCGAATCGTTAATATGACGAGAAAATAAATACGCAACGCATCAAGTGAAATAGAGTTAAAATAATAAGTAAACAAACTAAACTACTCACAAATATATGAACAAACGCTAATAATTGGTAAGGATTAGGGTAAATATACAAGTTCATCCTAAAAAACCGAACAACACGATAGCCGGGTTGAGGTTATGGTTATGACTGTTCACTGAAATATACCAACATAACAAACATTCCAAAAGCATTCATAAGTCAACAGTAGTAATCAAACAAGTTTAATTTCCTTCAAGTTACGTTACCAATAATTTTTTATCACATGTTATTTGAATGTAATCAAACTAATAAAGTATATTATTAAAAGTTTGATTACTTTTCATCACGACTGATGGATTAAGCTAAAAAGATATGAAGAATTATTTAAATAAAAACGAACGAATTTTCAAACAAATATTAATTTTAGAATAAAATTAATTATGAATAATTTACCATATCTGTATTACGTTATACAGACACTATTTTGTGATCATAGTACTACTTGAATATGACCTATTTGTCGCCCCCTTCATGTAAATTTATTTTACATCTTTTAATGTATTTTTACTTATAATTTAGGCAACAACTAGCTGTTACCCGGCGTGCCATTGTACACATGCTTTCTGCATCTAGAAAAGCAAAAATAAATTAGAAACCAACTACTATTTTAAAACCGATTGACGAAAATCTGTAACTCTTGGGGTTCACAGTTGACCTCCGAACTGTGAGACCAATTTGACCTAGCCTAAGACACTTCCCGAATTAATACCTACCCGTGTGCAAAGATTGATCAAAATCGGTCAAGCCGTGTGGATTTGTATAAGGGACAAACAGACAGACAGCTGGTAGACGTTTTTGACCTAGCCTACGAGACTCCCCGGATCAAGACCTATCTGTGTGCCAAGTTTGGTCAAACGGTGTGGATTTGTATAAGGCACAAATAGACAGACAGACACGTGATTTTTATATACATATGTAGTTGGATTCGCGCTGATAACTGGTCGAAACCCGTTCAAAACTGCGCGATCTTACCGTGCAATCCTTATTTCTGATTTTTTTTATTTATTTATACAGATTGGAATTTACTGTAGTCATTACAACCTCGACGTACACCCCCCAGTGCAACATATACTGATAGTATATCTGGACCATGTAACACATACACTGGGCAAAAAAAGTTTGGAAACACTTGCCAAATTTTTGAACTTATGCTCCTCCAGTCTAAAATAGGCTCTTTCGCATAATGAAATTACACAACAAACATTAACCTTTGACTTTAACATATTGATTCATGACATCATTAGTCAACAGCAAACGAAATAAACAAAAACACATGCCAAAAAAACATACAAACAGTACTAACTTATAAATATAAGTATTAGAAGAACATATTTTCTAGCTATTAGAAGCTTGTGGGACCTCCTTTATTTCTAGTAATCTTTTACAACCGCTATTTCTTTGATCCTACCGGATTGGGCGGTATTTCTGTAGGAGTCTTCTCATATTCTTCCAGTTATGCTGTTTTATTGTCTTCTTTGTTTATATCCGCCACATCTCAGAGCAGGGCCCAGTGCCAGATTTTCATCAAGGGCCCCCAATACATGTTGATAAAACCTCTCCCCTTCTCAAACAGAAATCATAATTCCCTCACTTAATGGTTGAAATCTATTATATATTGTCAAATACCACTCACTCACTCACTGACTTATCATCGCCCAGCCCAAACCACTTGACAGAAAAAAATGAAATTTTACATGGACACTCCCTTTGAGATGTAAACACTCGCTAAGAACTTTTCATTGGCAGGGCCTCCGAGAGGAATTACGGCCCCTCGTACAAAGAACTTCACGGGCCCCTTAACACCGCCCCCTTCCTACATTAAAATTACCAAAAACTATGTAAAGTTGACATTTCTCTGAAGATAAAATTAAATACATTTGTGATCGAACTGAGTGGAAAATTTACGTATTTTCTACGTCTAAGGTACAATGGCTACAAATTTATGGACTGGCAATATTTAAATGCTAGTTTATACATTAGAAATAGAGAATTTATTAAGTTATCCATTAGTTGTTTTCAATAATAATTATTTATTTAATTTATTTAAATTTTAACTCCATTTATTATTAACTACGAATTTTAGGACGGGTTATCTATAGGTTACCAACCTTTTCTAGCCAGGATAGGGGTGATGCCTTTTCTTTTTTTGAAAGAAAAGCCACCACCCCTAGTGGGAATTGAACCCACGGCCATTGACACAGAGTGTTAAGTGCTCACGCCTTAACCCTCACGGCCATCGGGTCTGAATAATAATTAAAATATAGAAGGGTAGTATGGCTACCACTCTTCTATAATAATTAAAATATAGACGAGTAGTATGGCTACCAGGACATGTGGACATTACTCAAAGCACAGACGTTGACATACAAGCCAAGTTAGCCACTGCACTACAGAATATAGAAATACATGAGACAACGTACGAAGATCAAACCGCACATTGCAGAAAACATATACTAATGCAGTGGCAGACAGAATGGAACAACATAAACGACAATAAACTGCGACAAATTAAACATACAGTAGAAGAATGGCCATCCAGTAATAGAAATAATCGGAGAGAAGAGGTAGTTTTAACCCGACTCCGAATTGGCCATTCTCTACTTACTCACGGACACCTAATGACCAAAAGAGACGTACCGATATGTAGACAGTGTAACGAACCACTGACCATAAGACATTTACTTACAGACTGCAGAGGACGAGAACATTTACACATACCCACTGACCCAACAGTACTGACTGATGGTAGCCATTACTTGGACACAATATTTAAACACTTACATAACACTGGCACATATCACAAGATTTAACTAAAATACGCTTTCATTGTTTTTTTTTTTAATTATTATTTCTTTCTCTATTTATTTATTATTATTTAAAGTTTTATTTTTCTCTAAAATTATTCACATTATACTTTCACCAAAATTTTATTAATGATTATTATAATTCATTCATTATTTAGTTATAATTTCTAAAACTCTCAACGTTTAAAAGCTGACGTTTCCATACACATCTTCATATTTGCGAATCGCCATCGCTGCGGTCGAGCAACATAAATAACTATAATTTGCTAATCGCCTCCGTTACGATCAAGCAATAAATAAAAAAAAAAAAATAAAAAAAATAATAACAATAATAACAACAATAATAATTACGTGAACTATACTTAGGTATATATACTTAGGTTCATAATGCGAGTAAAAAAAATGACGCCGTGCCCCCCCCCCCCCTGAGACCACGGTACCCTTATCAGTTGTCCCCCGTGCACCCCCCCCCCCCCTACGGAAGCGCTGGGCATTGGACTTTGGACATTGTCACTTTGTTTCTGACCTTGATCTTTAAAGCCTGTATCAGTTTTAGCGCGGTTCCTCCCTCTCTCCGCAGGGAGGAAACCCGCTTTTGAGGTTGACCTTACGACGCAATTCGGAAGTGTCGCCTAGAAAAATTCTCGTTTTAGAACCCATCGATCACGAAAATATAGGCGGTTCAACTTTGTATATATATATATATATATATATATATATATATATATATATATATATATATATATATATATAGGGGAAGGTGTTGTACCTTTGACCACTTTGCGAAATTGAATTTTTTTTAGCTTGAATATTAACGCTAAATTCATTTTTTTTAATTTCATTGTAATTAGTATTCTATTGCTTATCATAATTAATTTTTTCAAGGTTCTAGCTTTACATTTAATATTTTTTATTAATTTTGTACAACATGTAGTTGTACCTTTGACCACGGGGTGTTGTACCTCTGACCACGTAAAAACAATACAGCAGTCCAGAAAAAAAATTGTATTCAGTAATATTGTAATTAATTGTAAGTTTAATAAATAAAGGACAAGGATGTAAGCATAATAAAAAAAACTATTCTTGATATTATGTTATGCTTAATATGCTGAAAAATCCAGTCCAACCGACTGTCAAGCAGATCCACTAGCAACAGTAGGGTATGGGAGTTCAGCCACAATGTCTTGAACATCAATATCATACAACACCCTGGTAGTAAAAATTAAAAAGTATGCTAAAAATTTTACGGTTAAGATCAAAACATATTCAGAGGCTACACCATATTTCTTATTGTAATAGCTACTTTGTCAAATGATTTCCATCTAAAAAGACATAATACAAAAAATATTATGAGGCAAAACGTCATCAATAAATAAATTACATTTTTATGATAGAAATGGATAAGTATTTTTTACAAGAATCCTATTTGACTTGAATAATCCAAAGTAGGTTACACAAGCCCTCTAGTGAAGGAGCTAAACACCAAAATTTATAAAATGTTGCTACATGCCGCCACAGCATCGGTGGTCAAAGGTATAATAATAATAATAATATGGTCAGAGGTACAACACCTTCCCCTATATATATATATATATACACCAGTAGCTTTTCTGGAATACAAACAATTTAGTACTTGGAATAGTTAAAGTTAGTAGTTAATAGTTAAACAACTCAAACGCTATTACACCTAAAATAAAATATTTTGTATGTACTAAGTGATCTTTATAATTTATTTTTAAGGGGTTTGTAAAGATTTGCTGGTTCCTTTTAAGTTATATACTAAATGAAATAAATTCTTAAATAAAATGATTTATTAAAATTAACGATTTTTTAAACTAAATGAATTATTAAAATTATGACTGATGCATCGTTAAATAAATAAATGAACAAATTATATTACATGCGATGCCAAATTAAATAAATTGTTAAATACATAAAAATAATAAATTAAGTGAGTTACTAAATTAAAGTTGATTATTACAAGAATGCTAACTTACAACTAATTACTCACTATATACTCAATATACACTGGCCAGTGTGAAATACATATGACACAACATGTTCTATTCGCTAATTAATTTCGCTGGTAGCAACAACACACTTGTATACACACGACTCAAACTCGAAGGCGTCCGGCAGAAGGGAGACACGTGCCGACCGCCTTGCCCAGAGAGGAAGGCACAATAACAGTTTTGCCACACTCCCAAAGAGGCAAGCCCAATAGAGACTAGCATCATTAGGAGTATGACGTCGTTGCCGCCTCAACATAGCTCCCCTCTAATGATGCAGTCGACGAATCTGACGTTGCGCTTGACGACGCGTCCAGCCCTCGTCTGGTAAGCAGTTGACGCCGAAAGCGGAGGAGTTGGTTCGTCCTTTGTAGGTTGCTGCGGTATGGATACTGCCGGAGGTTCTTGAATATCCGAAGGCGTGGTGTTGTCCCTGAGCTGAAAGGCAGGCTTGAGGCGATCAATCGAGACGGAGGGCTCTGTGCCATCCGAGCGCTGGATCCTGAACACCTTGCTATCGCGACTCAGGACGCGGTGAGGCCCAGTGTATGGTGGCTGGAGAGGTTTCCTCACTGAGTCATCCCTCAGGAAAACGTGGCTGCACGAGGTGAGGGCACGGTGTACGAAGGGCTTCCTCGATGAAGTTCCGAAGGGGGCCGGCCTCAGCTGCCTCATGATGTCCCTCAGATGATGAAGACTGTCTGACGGGTTGGGGCCACCACAGGGTGATACCAGGAACTCACCGGGGAGGCGCAGTGCTTGGCCATAAACTGCTTCCGCGACGCTTGCTTGAATGTCTTCTCTGACCGTGGTTCGCAGTCCCAACAGCGCTGTAGGTAGATTTGCAACCCAATGCTCACTGTCCATATGAGCGGTGAGGGCATTCTTTACGGCTCGGTGCCAACGTTCCACGCAGCCATTAGCTTGCGGATGGTAAGCGGTTGTTCGGATGCGCTGTATCCCTAGCATCTTGGTGAGGTTGGTGAAGAGGGCAGATTCGAATTGACGCCCGTGGTCAGTCGTTATACGGCGTGGTACTCCGAACCGAACCACCCAGGCCTGGTAGAAAGCGTTGGCTACAGCTTCAGCCGTTATGTCCGGGACTGGTACTGCTTCCGGCCAGCGAGTAAATCGGTCGATCATTGTCACGCAGAATCTCATACCTTGGGAAGTTGGTAGCGGTCCAATCAAGTCAATGTGTACATGTTCAAACCTCCCACTGGGAGAGAATACGGCATGTGGCGCAGTATTATGGCGACCGACTTTGCTTCTCTGACAAGCTAAGCAAGACTTGGCCCATGTTCCCACGTCCACATTCATGGACGGCCAAAAGTACTTGGCTGCCACAAGCCTGCGAGTCGCCCGGACTCCGGGATGACTCAACCCATGGCACTGATCAAAGCAAGACCGACGAAAAGAAGTAGGCAGGTATGGTCGCACCCGAGACGTAGAAGACTCGCACCAAACAGGCCGACTCACTCCTGGAATCTGGAACATCTTCATTTGTAGATTCTTCTGCTTGATGATCTCTTGCAATTCCTTATCACGCTCCTGTTCTTCTGCAAGTTGATTCCAATCTTCGTCAAGCGATATTTCTTCAACTCGGGATAAAGCATCAGCTACAACGTTAGCATTCCCTTCGACGTACCTTATGTCAGTTGAAAACTGCGATATGAAATTTAACCATCGCTGGCGCATTGGGGACATAGAGGGTGACTTAACCCTAAAAGCGTAGGTCAATGGTTTATGGTCTGTGAAGATAGTAAATCTCCTCCCTTCAATCATTGGCCGAAAATGTACCACAGCTTTCAGAATCGCGAGAAGCTCCCGATCATACGTTGAATAATTCCGTTGTGCAGGATTAAGAGCCTTTGAGAAAAAGCCCAATGGGACCCAATTCTCCCCTTCGAGTTGCTGTAGCACTGCGCCCAGACATGTGTCAGATGCGTCGCAGACGAGGGAAATTTGCGCGCCTTCAGCAGGGTGTCCCAAGACAGTCGCCGTGCACAATGCATTCTTACACTTCTCGAAAGCTTCTTCGGCTTCAGGAGTCCAAGGAACGGGTCGACGGTCATTTTTCTTGGCGTTGTGTAGAAAGCCATTTAGGGGTTGCTGGATTTTCGCTGCATTCCTGATAGACGATCGATAAAAGTTAAACATACCAAGGAATTGACGAAGTTCTTTGATGTTCTGTGGTTTGGGAAAAAAGGCAATAGCGCTTACTTTGTCCTGCTTTGGCCTGATTCCTGAAGCTGACACCGTATATCCCAGGAAATCAATCTCAGATTGGCCCAAAGCGCATTTGTCAGGGTTGATAGTAAGGCCAAACTCATCGAGACGACGCAGTACCTCGCGAAGATGATGCACATGTTCCTCGTGGGTCGCTGAATAAATAAGGATGTCATCTAGATAAGCAAAGGCAAACTCAAGGCCGCGTAACGCTGTGTCGATGAACCGCTGAAACGTCTGTGCTGCGTTGCGTAGACCAGGACACATACGGCAAAACTCCCATAACCCAAAAGGGGTAATAATTGCGGTTTTCTGAATATCCTCTTCGGCCACGGGAATTTGAAAATATGCTCTCGTAAGGTCAAGCCGAGAGAATACTACCTTACCATGAAGACTGGCATTGAAGTCACATAAGTTTGGAACACCATAGCGATCAGGAAGTGTTTGCGCGTTGAGACGGCGATAGTCTCCGCATGGCCTGATGGAACCGTCTTTTTTAGGAACAACATGCAATGGCGAGGACCAGGGACTCTTTGGAGGGCGAATAATACCTTCGTTTGCCATCCGCTGGAACTCTTCTTTGGCCAGTTTCAATCGCTCAGGTGCTAGTCTTCGGGCTTTGGAAACGACTGGTGGTCCGGTGGTCTCTATATGATGAAAAACCGGATGCCGCACCGCAGCAAGGCGAGGGGCGGGGTGTGTAACACGAGGAAATTCACGATAAATGCTGGAAAAAGGCGCGTCATTGGGTATTGACAGGATGGATGGTGACATAACTCGCGCCAATTGTCCTCTTGATGTTAAGCCAGTTTGCTGATCAATTAGTCGTCGCCATTTGAGATCAACCAGTAGATCAAAGTGGCATAAAAAATCTGCTCCGATGATCGGTTTGGGAACATCTGCTTGAATAAACCTCCAGGTGTACTTCCTCCTCAGCCCCAGGTCAATGTCCATTTCCTTCTCGCCGTAGGTGTAAATCTTCGTACCATTGGCAGCATAAAGATTGAAATCTTGAGGAGTGCATTTGCCCCTGGGACGCGGCAGAACAGACACCGCAGCTCCAGTGTCAATGAGGAATTTGAGTCCTGATATTTTGTCCATAATGAACAGGCGGCGTTGGTGGTTAGGTACAGCACTGGTTTCCGCCACTTCCAGCGCTGCCTTTAGTTTTCCGCCGGTTTGCTTCCCTTCCAATTACAAGGAGTCTCACATTTTCTTGCCCGTTCTTTGAAACGATGATGGTAAAAACAGAGCCAATTTGGGTTATTATGTTGGCGATCTCTGGACTTACTGCGCTGTCTGCTAGTAGATCGCCGCTTATTGGGAGGATGTTGCTGTTTTGTGATCTGAGCTAGCTGAAGAGACAAGTTTCGAAACCCCTCTTGAATTGCCTGTACATGAGGATCGGTTGAAACAGAGGCTCGAGTTGAAACACCGCTCACTTCAACAGGCCTTTGAACTTCATGCACCTTATCTGCTATGGCGGCTAGGTTATTGAGGTCCGAGGTGTCAGTAGCCGAAACAATTGCTTGCATACCTGACGGGAGGGAACGAAGCCAAATCGATTTTATCATGTCTTCTGATGTCGAAGAGCCAGCCAATGTCCGCATGTGACGCAGTAATTGGGAAGGTTTCTCGTCTCCGAGTTGTTTACCTTCTAAAAGTTGGAGAATTCGTCGGTTTTCCGATTCAGAAAACGCGTCAATTAGTCTTTTCTTCAAGGCCTCATAACAGTCTTCGGGGGGATTTTTCACAATGTCTGACGCCTGACGTAACACATCAAAATCGAGCTTTGGAACTACTAATTGAAATTTAGTTTCAGAATTCTTAATGTTCGCCCTACGAAATACCTGCTCAACCGCACAAAACCACAATTCGGGGTCTGGTTTCCAAAACGGTGGTATTTTATTGTCGGAGGAAAGAGCTGATACTAGTTGAGAAGGAGTTTTATTCTCTTCCGAAAAAATATCTTCTGGATCAGTCATAATTATTGTTATTATTATTAACTATTGTGAAAAAAACAAAACAAAAAAATTCCTATAATAACAATGGTAAGGTAAATTAAAAATAAGCAATCTTAAGAATTAAAAAAAACCTATGTAAATGAAGAATTAAAAATAAACAATATGAGAGGTAAGAATTAAAGAAAGGAAATATAATGCTAAAGGAAACTAAAAATATATGCTTGCAAACCTTTATCAATTTAAAATAAAATTTAGGGGTCAACAATGTAAAGATTTGCTGGTTCCTTTTAAGTTATATACTAAATGAAATAAATTCTTAAATAAAATGATTTATTAAAATTAACGATTTTTTAAACTAAATGAATTATTAAAATTATGACTGATGCATCGTTAAATAAATAAATGAACAAATTATATTACATGCGATGCCAAATTAAATAAATTGTTAAATACATAAAAATAATAAATTAAGTGAGTTACTAAATTAAAGTTGATTATTACAAGAATGCTAACTTACAACTAATTACTCACTATATACTCAATATACACTGGCCAGTGTGAAATACATATGACACAACATGTTCTATTCGCTAATTAATTTCGCTGGTAGCAACAACACACTTGTATACACACGACTCAAACTCGAAGGCGTCCGGCAGAAGGGAGACACGTGCCGACCGCCTTGCCCAGAGAGGAAGGCACAATAACAGTTTTGCCACACTCCCAAAGAGGCAAGCCCAATAGAGACTAGCATCATTAGGAGTATGACGTCGTTGCCGCCTCAACAGGTTTATGACACATTTTACCGATCAAGTCAAAACTTCGGAGGGGGGGGTGCAGTCCCCTAAGCCCCCCTTATATACGCCCATGTTCGGTTTGGATATTCTGAAACGATTGATTAAGTCGAAAATTGTTCCTGACGTTTAACGTTTATCTAAACTAAGATATCTCCAGTTTTGTTGTGTTTGGAGTTAAGGAAGTATTATGCAAAAAAAAAGTCCGACTCGCAGGAACTGCGCCATCTTAGCGCGGTTACGTACATCTTGAATAAATGGAATAAATTACCACCACAAATCACAGGAAACTGACAGCCACTGCCATCATGATTAGCACAGCCACTCCAAACTTATTACCAATACCTTTCACCGTTTGTTAGCTTATTTTACTACAATACTAATTT
The DNA here is from genome assembly GCA_946811695.1 of Gonocerus acuteangulatus. Lineage (NCBI taxonomy): Eukaryota > Metazoa > Arthropoda > Insecta > Hemiptera > Coreidae > Gonocerus > Gonocerus acuteangulatus. Next base: position 139,595,016 of record OX328123.1, on the reverse strand, counting down.
GACTCAGGAGACCCGATGGCCGTAAGGCATCACCCCTATCCTGGTTAGAAAAGGGTGGTAACCTATAGATAACCCGTCCTAAAATTCGTAGTTTTAAGCACATAAAGTTCTAAAGATTTAAGCACTTATTTCTCCGATTGACATCGCCTAAATAAAACTCTCATTAGAACCATTTTTGTAGAGCATTTAGTAATCTTTCTAATGGTGATCTTACGTTTCGCAAGATTCTCAATCTTTTTCGAAATATTAAGGAAAGTATACAAAGTTACCAAAACTTTTTATGTCTGTTAATAATATATTTTATTCTAACCCTTCCTAAACTCCAAACGTAACAAAAATTTCAACACATTAGTTTTGATGAAAGTAGAACATGCAGAAAATGTTTCAACTGAATCCCATGATTCTAAGTACCCAAACCAAAAACGGTATTCAACTATTTTTCCAATTTCCTCGAAAACAGTTAAAGCTATCGCCTTGAAAATGGTTTCATTCGTTTTCCTAGCCCAAGAAGCTTATAAAACGAGTACTTACAAGCTTATGAACTCAAAAACGTAAGCGTTACGATTTTGTTTGGGCGAATTTCGCCCCAAACGCCATCTTCCAGTGGGCGGATTCTGCTGGTTAACGAACTTGACCTTTCAAATTGGAAGACGGATTTTTGTACCAAATTTCATCACAATCGGACCATTAGGGAAGCCAGAAATGAGCGAACAGACAAATATATATACAAATTTGAACCACCGTTATTTTCTGTCTCTAGGGGTTCTGAAACGCGAAATTTTCTAGTCGGCACTTCCGGATTGTTTCATTGTATCAACCTTATAAGCGGGGTTGCTCCCTATGGGGGAGGGAGGAACCGCGCTAAAACAAAATTTACGTGTAATAGCGTTTTAGTTGCCTAAAACTATTCCAAGCTCTAAATATTTAGTATTCCATACCCTGGAAATGGTCTCAGCCCCCCCCCCCCCCCCCGAAATCGTTAGCGCGGTTCCTCCCTCCCCCATAGGGAGGAACCCCGCTTATAAGGTTGATACAATGAAACAATCCGGAAATGCCGACAAGAAAATTTCGCGTTTCAGAACCCTTAGAGACCGAAAATAACGGTGGTTCAAATTTGTATATATATATATATATATATATATATATATATATATATATGTATATATTTATATATATATATATATATATATATTTATATATATATATATATATATATATATATATATATATATATATATATATATATTTCTGGCTTCCCTGACGGTCCGATTTTGATGAAATTTGCTACAAAAATCTGTCGTCCAATTTGAAAGGTCAAGTTCGTTAACCAGCAAAATCCGCTACTGGAAGATGGCGTTTGGGGCGAAATTCGCGCAAAAAAAATCGTAACGCTTACGTTTTTGAGTTCATAAGCTTGTAAGTACTCTTTTTATAGGCTTCTTGGGCTAGGAAAACGAATGGAACCATTTTCAAGGCGGCGATAGCTTTAACCGTTTTCGAGAAAACTGAAAAAATAATTTTTGAATGCCGTTTTTGGTTTGGGTACTTAGAGTCATGGGATTCAGTTAAAACATTTACTGCATGTTCTACTTTCATTAAAAATAATATGTTGAAATTTTGGTTGCGTTTAAAGTTAAGGAAGGGTTAGAATAAAATATTTTATTAACAGACATAAAAAAGTTTTGGTAACTTTGCATACTTTCCTTAATATCTCGAAAGAGGTTGAGAATTTGGGAAACGGAAGAATACCATTAGAAAGCTTACTAAATGCTCTACAAGAAAGGTTCTAATAAAAGTTTTGATTAGGCGATGTTAATCGGAGAAACAGGTGCCTCAAACTTTAAAGTAATTGATTTCGCTTATTCGACCTGTTCTTTTTGTCTGATTTTGATACTTAAAATTATGGGATTCAGTTGAAACATTTTCTGCATGTTTGAATTTCATCAACACTAATATTAGGCAGGGTATTCTACTCAATCTTGTGTACTTCTTCTTGATCCTTCTGTACATGGGCGTATATAAAAACAATTTCGGGGGGGGGGGGTGAGACCATTTCCAGGGTATGGAATACTAAATATTTAGAGGTTGGAATAGTTTTAGGCAACTAAAACGCTATTACACGTAAATTAAATTATGTTTTATGAACAAAGTGATCTTATTTAATTTATTTTTAAGGGTTTTAAGAGAAGTTTTTATCATCAATTCAAAATTTCGGGAGGGGCTGCAGCCCCCTAAGCCACCCCCCCCCTCATATACGCCCATGCTTCTGTATCCTCTAGAAAGGCTTTATTAGGCATATTTTTTATTGATTTATAGAGCTTTGCTTAAGAATGAGAGCCAGATTCTGTAATTTCCGCTTCTGTGTAAAAGTTAGCTACTGTCGGTGTCCCTGACGCCTTAATATCACTTTTATTCGAGATGTTCGAGAGGATTTTGACAATTTTCGTGAGATATAAAAAAAAAAAAAAATAAGTTTATTTCTTTTCTAAGCTTATCAAATGGCACTAGGGACATGAACGGAACCGCGCTAAGATGCTGCAGTTCCTGCGAGTCGGACTTTTTTTTATATACGCCCATGTACAGAAGGATCAAGAAGAAGTACACAAGATTGAGCAGAATACCCTGCCTAATATAGCCTATATAGAATAATTTGCCGAATAAAACCTATCTAGTAAATACACAAGGACAAATAAAAGTCTTGACGAATAACAAGTCAAGAAAAAAAACTTTATTTAACAAAATAAAACAAAGTTTAGTTGCCCAACTACAATAGAATAATATACCTAATTAAGTCTACGGAGCAGACACAAATGGACCAAAAACAAGTCTTGTGGAATATTGTTTTTTTTCTAATTAAATACTTTTTATCAATATTTAGTATATAACCTTTGTTGAAAACTATTGATTGCTAATTGATGAATCGGTTTACAACTAAGTAGTCTTTATGAATATTTAGTATATAACCTTATGTTTGGATCTGAGTTTTTGGGGTGCTCTCCGCCTAGGCTTTGTACTTGTGTCGGCAGATACCTGGGGTATATTTACAGCTCTTGAGGATTAACTCTTAGCAGGTAAATTTCCTGCGGCCCCCTTGTTTCTACGGGCATTGAACCGCCATATTCGCTCATAGTATCTAACCGTTGTGAAGTTTATTTTTTCGATTTAGGACTTAATATACATATGTAGACTAAATCATAGCAAGAAGTAATCCTCCGTCGTCGGTTCTTAACTATGTAGACTCGCTAATGTTACCCAATCTTAGATACATCGTATTTAAAATCCACAGCTAAAACACGACATTTCATCAGAATCCCCTGCTGAATAAAACTTATATTGAATAATATGCAAAATAAAGCCTATCTAGTGGATAAAAATAGAGGAAAAAAGCCGTTCGTGGTGGTAGAAAATCTTAAAAGAATTTCGCTCAGAAATCTCCGAAATATTGTCACTAATTTTACGCATCCTGTTTTATAGCCAAATAGATTTATTTTCTATAATCAATAAGAAAAACCTACTAACAATAAAAAACTATGGGTAACAGATGAAAATAGGGAATACCAAGAATAATTCAAAAGAACGAAATCAACACCAGTACTGTAATCTAGATATTCATACGGCATTGTGGAGATGTAATGATTGGACAAGCGACCACTGGTGGACCAATGAGAAGCATCCAGGCCAGCCAATAGGAACGAGCGCTTGGCCGAGCACTCCCGACTTTGACCGAGGCACCCCGACCTCGGCCTATGAATAGGGGCGTTCCTGCTGCCCAGAACACATTCGGATCCGGCTCTCTCTCCAGGACACACCAGCTCTCTCAGGACACTCCAGCTCTCTCAGGACCAGCCTCCAGCCATGCACTCAGGATCAAGGACCTAGCTACCTGCTCTACCTCTCTCGCTGGACAAAGCACGAAGCCGCCGTCTCGAGGGGTACCCAGTGGTCAAGCCAGCCTCCAGTCATTACACTCCCGACTCCTACTACCCCCAAGTCAATACCTGGCTTATTTATTTTCTTCCTTACTCCTCTCACTCCCGCTTCGAGGAACGGCTACGGCTCAGTACCGAACACCTTCTCCCCGACTCAGTGGAAAAGCTCAGGCCAAGTACCTAGTCGGCATCCCCCAGGTTCAAGGAAGCGCCCTTAACCGGGACACAGTACTTACCTGGTTACCTTCTCCCGACACATCCTTCCTACCCTTCCTAGCCTACCTTTAGTAGCGACACCCATGCGCTACAGCATCTTCGAATTCTAACAAACAAAATATTGATTCTAATTATACGTATCCTGTTTTATTGACAAGTAAATTTGACTACTATAAGCAATTAAAAACACTAGGGAATATGCCAAAGAACTCGGAGTAGGAGCCTCGTCAGTTTCAAGACATTTGAAGGAAATCGACAAATCCAAAACTGACATTTCATACGGTACAGCCTGATATATTTTTAACAATGAATTGTTTTTCTTATTTTAATTAATCTGTTTTATTGTCAAATACATTATCCAACTTTAAGCAATTAAAAAATAACAAGGAATAAAAACAAACAAAAAGAACCGTTCGAATAAACGAAATCAATTATTTCAAATTTTAAGCACTTATTTCTCCGATTGACATCGCCTAATTAAAAATTGTTTCAGAATCCTTTTTGTAGAACATTTAGTTAGCTTTCGCATGGTAACCCTCCGTTTACCAATATTCCTAACCGTCTTCGAGATATTAGGGAATGTATACGAAGTTCCCAAAACATTTCATGTCTGTTAATAAAATATTTTATTCCAATCCTTCCTTAGCTCCAAACGTAACCAAAATTTTGGCATATTAGTGTTGATGAAATTCAAACATGCAAAAAATGTTTCAACTGAATCCCATAATTTTAAGTATCAAAATCAAAGACAAAAAGTCCGACTCGCAGGAACTGCGTCATCTTAGCGCGGTTCCAGTTTTTTTTTTTTTTTTTTTTTTTTTTTTTTTTTTTTTTTTTTTTTTTTTTTTTTTTTTACGGCACATATACATCTAGGTCATTAGCGCCGACATCCAGGGTGTAGCGAGGAATTTCACCAGCGAGCCGTGGGATGATAAAATTCCTGCCGTAGGTTGGGAATCGAACCCACCAACTCCCGCTTATGAATCCAAGGCGCTAGCCATTAGACCACGGGAGACCCCGGTTCCTGTTCATATCCCTATTCTCATTTGAAAAGCATAGAATAGAAACAGATAATATTTTCCTCGGCCTTTGTTCAAAGGGTTTTATGGCTATACCTGGGGTCAGGTCCGCAAGACCCTAGAATCCTCTTCTACCGATACTTCATTTCATACGTTTCAATGAATTGGAAAATATCAAATATTTTCACACATTCCTGTGTTCTTTTACTATAGTAATAATTCTACAGATAAAATCAACTAAAAAATAAAATAAAAAAACCAACAGCATAAAGGCAATTGAAAATATTCAAAAGACGTCAACGGATCTTTTTCTCTTGGCAAGCTATATTTCTAACAATGAATTGTTTTTCTTATTTTGCCTAATCTGTTTTATTGTAATATACATTATCCAACTATAAGCAATTAAAAAATAACAAGGAATAAAAACAGACAAAAAGAGCAGTTCGAATAAGCGAAATCAATTACTTTAAAGTTTTAAGCACTTATTTCTCCGATTGACATCGCCTAATCAAAACTTTCATTAGAACCTTTCTTGTAGAGCATTTAGTAAGCTTTCTAATGGTATTCTTCCGTTTCCCAAATTCTCAACCTTTTTCGAGATATTAAGGAAAGTATACAAAGTTACCAAAACTTTTTTATGTCTGTTAATAAAATATTTTATTCTAACCCTTCCTTAACTTTAAACGCAACCAAAATTTCAACATATTAGTTTCGATGAAAGTAGAACATGCAGTAAATGTTTCAACTGAATCCCATGATTCTAAGTACCCAAACCAAAAACGGCATTCAAAAATTATTTTTTCAGTTTTCTCGAAAACGGTTAAAGCTATCGCCTTGAAAATGGTTCCATTCGTTTTCCTAGCCCAAGAAGCCTATAAAAAGAGTACTTACAAGCTTATGAACTCAAAAACGTAAGCGTTACGATTTTTTTTGCGCGAATTTCGCCCCAAACGCCATCTTCCAGTGGGCGGATTTTGCTGGTTAACGAACTTGACCTTTCAAATTGGACGACAGATTTTTGTACCAAATTTCATCAAAATCGGACCATCAGGGAAGCCAGAAATGAGCGAACAGACAAATATATATATATATATATATATATATATATATATATATATATATATATATATATATATATATATACACAAATTTGAAACACCGTTATTTTCGGTCTCTTGGGGTTCTGAAACGCGAAATTTTCTTGTCGGCACTTCCGGATTGTTTCATTGTATAAACCTTATAAGCGGGGTTCCTCCCTATGGGGGAAGGAGGAACCGCGCTAAAAACCATTTCAAAACAACAAAACAAACACTTTTTAAGTTTTAAGCGCTTATATCTCTCATTGACGTTGTTCCATCGAATATTGCTTCAGAACATTTTTTGTAGAGAATTTAGTAAGCATTCGAATGGTTAGTTTCCACTTCCCACGATTTCTTGGCCGTTATCGAGATATTTACGAAAAATGTATGAAGATCCGAAAACTTTTCACGTCTATTAATAAAATAATTTTTTTCGCACACTTTCTTAACTTCAAATATAACCAAAATTTAATCATCTTAGTTGGGATTAATTTCCAAGAATTGGAAAATATTTTAATTGAATCCCGCGATTCTAAGTACTCACAAAGAAATAATGACTTACAAAAACATTGATTCCACTTTTCTCATAAACGGTTACAGATATCGCCTTAAAAATGGTTTCATTCGTTTTCTTATGTTAGCAAACCTGTAAAACAAGTACCTGCAAGCATATAAACTCAAAAACGTAAGCGTTATGATTTTTTTTGCACGAATTTCGCCCCAAACACTATCTTCTAGTGGGCGGATTCTGCTGGTTAACGAACTTGACCTTTCAAATTAGAAGACAGATTTTTGTGCCAAATTTCATCAAAATCGGACCATTTTTGAGCCGTCAGGAGCGCGGCTCCTATATATAATATATATATATATATATATATATATATATATATATTATATATATATATATATATATATATATATATATATATATATATATATATATAAATTTTAGCCACCTATATTTTCGTGATCTAAAGGGTCTGAAACGTGAATGTTTCTAGTCGGCACTTCCGGATTGCGTCATGGAACAACCTCATAAGCGGGTTCTCCCTATGGAGATAGAGAGTAACCGCGCTAAAAATGTAATAATGGACATGAAAAGTTTTCGGATCTTCGTAGATTTTCTAAAATATAGCGAAAATGGTTGGGAAATCGTGTTAAGTGGAAAGTAACCATTCGAAAGCTTAGTAAATTCTCTACAAAAAGGGTTTATTAGTGATGTCGATCCGAGAAATAAGTGCTTGTATTGTCGAAAGTGTTAGTTTTGTTCATTTGAAAGGGTTTTTGTCTATGTTTATTTAACTTTTTATTTTATTATTTTTTTTTTTTAAATATAACTTAACTGTAGAATGACCACTATGAGGTGGTGGCTTTTCTTTAGAAAAGGCATCAGCCCTATCCTGGCTAGAAAAGGGTGGTAACCTATAGATAACACGTCCCAAAATTCTTAATTAATAATAATGGACGTTAAAATTTAAATGGATAAATAAACTGTAGAATGAGTATTTTATTCTAACAGGATAAGAAAAGGAGAAACGTATTGGTAACGTGTTTTCTTAGAGCTAACACTGAGAAAGAGCACTCTCTAATTTCCGCTTAGGTTACTATCAATTTCCTGTTGTGGTGCCTTAAATTTTCCTCCTCTTTGGGAGTTAATTTGATATTTTTCACGAAAGATCAAAACCTACGAATAACTGATTCTATTCCTTAACTAACAACACTAGGAAAAGGATCGGAAATGCGCATTTGCGTCTATTTGTTAAAACCCTTGTTTGATGAGGGATTTTCTGATTTATCTTTTTTATGCAATTCTAGAGAAATGAATTTTTGATATTTGTAAGATATAAATATTTAATTAGGACAATCTCCGTAATGGCAACATAGCCGTTTATAGATGCTGTTGTTGGTAGTAAAACGGAAATGTCCGTCACCGTAATTCGAGGCCGTTTTCCTCCACTATTAGCCGTCCGAGAGGACTGTATTTCTAGCAACATGCAATCCCAGGTAATTTACATCTTGTTATAACAATTTTCGACGAGACTTGTTTATGACGTATTTAGCGCGTTCCCTATAATGCGAAAATTCAATTATTTATACAATCTCATCGCCTGTTACAACGTTTATATCCTGAGGTGAACTACCACTAATTTTTTTGCCTTAAAAAAAAATTTATTGTCATTTTTGTAAACAGGTCAGCCAAAGTTCTAAAGAATCGATTAATTTTTCATACACAATATCCTAAATTACCTTGGTGCTAGTAAGAACAAAAGTCCGACTAGAAGGAACTGCGTCATACTGCGCATCGACAAATCAGGGCCATTAGCGCCAGCATCCAGGGTGCAGCGAGGAATATTCTCAATGAGCCATGTGATGAGAAAATTCCTGCCGCCAGTGGGGATCGAACCCACCATCTCCCGCTTATGAATCTATGGGGCTAGCCACTAGACCTCGGGAGACCCCCATTCCTTTGTTACATTTATAAAGGAATAGAAACAGTTATTGGTTGTTTTGATATTTTATGAAAAACGAATCTTGAAAAAAGTCCGACTCGCAGGAACTGCATCATCTTAGCGCGGTTCCGTTCTTATCCCTAGTCTAATTTGGAAAGATTAAAATATTTATTTATTGATAAGGCTTCGCAACTTTGGCGAATCGCCTGAAGATTAAATTAGAAGCAGTTATTATTTTGGTTCCACCAGTCTTGAAAGGTCTTGATTTACGATCTTACCTGGAAGGGTCGGTCAACACTAGAAAGGGTCCCGCTAGTTACAAGGTCTTGGAATCTAGGAAATCTATATTTCTAACAATAAATTGTTTTGTTATTTTACTTAACCAGTTTTATTGTAAAATGCATTATCCAACTATAAGCAATTAAGAAATAACAAGGAATAAAAACCGACAAAAAAAAACGTTCGAATAAACGAAATCAATTACTTTAATGTTTTAAGCACTTATTACTCCGATTGACATCGCCTAATTAAAACTTTCGTCAGAACATTTTTTGTAGAGCATTTAGTAAGCTTTCGAATGGTAACCTTTTGCTTCCCAAGATTTTCAACCGCTTTCGAGATATTAAGAAATTATACGAAGTTCCCAAAACTTTTCATTATTTCTAGCAATAGAAAATTGGTCTCATTTTACCTATCCTGTTTTACACACAAATACATTTTCTTAACATAAGAAATTACAAAAATCAAAATCAATAAAAAACTAAGGGAAAGAGACAAAAATTACAAAAAGAACGACAAACACCCGTTCATAAGAACTAAACAGACGTATTTGAAGTTTTAAGCACTTATTTCTTCGACTGACATCACCTAATCAAAACTTGTTTCAGAATATTTTCTGTAGAGAATTTATAAAGCTTTCAAATAGTTTCTATCCACTTATGAAAATTTCCCAACCGCGTTCGAGATATTAATGAAAGTAAACGAAGTTCCCAAAACTTTTCATGTCTTTTCATAAAATATTTTATTCTAACCCTTCCTTAACTCCAAACGTAACCAAAAGTTTAAGATATTAGTTTTGATAAAATTTGAACATGCAAAAAATGTTTCAACTGAATCCCATGATTTTATGTACCAAAACCAAAAACGTTATTCAGCAACTATGTTCCCAATTTTCTCGAAAACGGTTAAAGCTATCGCCTTAAAAACGGTTTCATTCGTTTTCCTAGGCCAAGAAGCCTACAAAACGAGTATTTACAAGCATGTGAACTCAAAAATGTAAGCGTTGCAATTTTTTTGCACGAATTTCGCCTCAAACGCCATCTACGAACTAGACGATGTTTTTAAAAACGATAGTACACAAGGACACGGGTCTAATCACTACAAGCTTCAGATAGTAACTGGCTTTATTATTCCTGCCGGGCCTTATATAGGCCCGGCTGTTTGTTTACATTTAAATACTCTTCTTCTCCCCTAAAATATATACAAATTTGAACCACCGTTAATTTCGGTCTCTAGGGGTTCTGAAACGCAGAATTTTCTAGTCGGCACTTCCGGATTGTTTCATGAGATCAATTTTATAAGCGGGGTTCCTCCCTATGAAGGGAGGGAGGAACCGCGCTAACAATATAAACAGATCTAAGGTGTTACACGGTAGCTGGTTAAAGAAAGATTGAGGTCTCGTATTGTAATTCTCTGTATACAGGGTCTGGTTCCAGGTAAAGTCATATACTTTTACTGCCCTTTACCGTTACTCAGAAAGCTCTTTGTGTTTACAAACAAAGGACTCGGTATAGACCACCCGTATTAACCCAAAAGTGATTATATCAAGCTTGATAAACTTCCTGAATTAAATTAAGGAATTTAAGAGTGCTTAAAGTAGGTTCTTGATCTAGTCAAAAATTCAAGGAGAATTAGACCATGAATAGAAAATTTCGGCCAAACAGAAGGAAAATAACAATAACAAGGATAGTCAAACTTCGTTTTCAAAGATTGTTAGTTTTAACACAAAAACGGTCACTCATGATTCTAATAAATTAACTGTGAAGGGTGATTACACAAATATTCCTGTTGAGGCTTTAAATCTTCAATTTAAAAAACATATTAACCCACAGGAATTATAGATTGGCCTAAAAACAGAAAATCATTGAAAAAAGGATTTCTTATTATTGAATCAAACAAAAACGATATAGAGGTTATATCAACAGAGTTTTTTAAATATAGGCAAAGACCTGTTGATCAATAATATTAAAATAAAAAATAAACTTTCGAACTGTTATATTTCACTTGCCACGATTTCCTAACCCTTTTCGAGATATTAAGGAAAAAATACGAAGGGGGCCTAATAGATATTCATACGGGATCTGAGAACCCCAAGATTCCGCAAAAATAAAATATTCTAATTATACGTATCCTGTTTTATTGGCAAATACATTTGACTACTATAAGCAATTGCAAACAATAGGGAATATGCCAAAGAACTCGGATTAGGAGCCTCGACAGTTTCAAGACATCAATGTTTTTGTAAGTCATTATTTTTTTGTGAGTACTTAGAATCGCGGGATTCAATTGAAATATTTTCTACTTCTTGGAAATTAATCCCAACTAAGATGATTAAATTTTGGTTATATTTGAAGTTAAGGAAGTATGCGAAAAAAATATTTTATTAATAGACGTGAAAAGTTTTCGGATCTCCATACATTTTTCGTAAATATCTCGATAACGGTTGGGAAATCGTGGCAAGTGGAAGGTAACCATTCGAATGCTTACTAAATTCTCTACAAAAAATGTTCTGAAGCAATATTCGATGGGACAACGTCAATGAGAGATATAAGCGCTTAAAACTTAAAAAGTGTTTGTTTTGTTGTTTTGAAATGGTTTTTCTCCTTCTTTAGCTCACTTTTTAATTGTTTTTTTTCTTTAAAAAAAGATTTAACCGACAGAATGGAATTTTATTCGCCTTGAAGCACATATTTACAGTTGATTATAACAGTACGACGAATTTGCTAGTTAAACAAGATAATTAAAATGACAACGAATTTTTGGTTGTTTAGAATAGAGCCTTCTGAGCAGTAGTCGAAGAGTAAGTAAATTTTCAGTACAAAATTGTATTGACATATACAGATTAAGAATTATCCGCTTCTGTGTAAGATGGCTACTGTCAGTTTCCAGTGATTTGTTATGCTAATCTATTCCATTTCTTCGAGATGTACGTAACCGCGCTAAGATGACGCAGTTCCTGCGAGTCAGACTTTTTAATTGATTCTTTTGTTTTAAATTGCACTTATCTGTAAAATTAGTATTATAGTAAAAGAAAATGTGAAACAGTAACCTTGGCAAGGCCAGGGAGTCATTTTAGCGCGGTTCCTCCCTCCCCCATAGGGAGGAACCCCGCTTATAAGGTTGATACAATGAAACAATCCGGAAGTGCCGACTAGAAAATTTCGCGTTTCAGAACCCCTAGAAACCGAAAATAACGGTGGTTCAAATTTGTATATATATATATATATATATATATATATATTTGTCTGTTCGCTCTCTAGGTAGAAGACGAATGGTCCGATTTTGATGAAATTTGGTACAAAAATCTGTCGTCCAATTTGAAAGGTCAAGTTCGTTAACCAGCAAAATCCGCCCACTGGAAGATGGCGTTTGGGGCGAAATTCACGCATAAAAAATCGTAACGCTTACGTTTTTGAGTTCATAAGCTTGTAAGTACTCGTTGTATAGGCTTCTTGGGCTAGGAAAACGAATGAAACCAATTTCAAGGCGATAGCTTTAACCGTTGTCGAGAAAATCGGAAAAATAGTTTTTGAATACCGTTTTTGGTTTGGGTACTTAGAATAACGGGATTCAGTTGAAACATTATCTGCATGTTCTACTTTCATTAAAACTAATATGTTGAAAATTATGTTACGTTTGGAGTTAAGGAAGGGTTAGAATAAAATATTTTATGAACAGACATGAAAAGTTTTGGAAACGTCGTATACTTTCATTAATATCTCGAACACGGTTGGGAAATCGTGGTAAGTGGATTGAAACTATATGAAAGCTTACTAAATTCTCTACAAAAATGATTCTAAAACTATTTTTGATTAGGTTATGTCAATCGGAGAAATAAGTGCTTAAAACTTCAAATACGTCTGTTTTGTTCTTATGAACGGTTTTTTTTTTCGTTCTTTTTGTAATTTTTGTCTCTTTCCCTTGGTTTTTTATTGCTTTTTATTTTTGTAATTTCTTATGTTGTATTTGTAAGGAAAATATATGTGTGTGTAAAACAGGATAGGTAAAATGAGACCAATTTTCTATTGTCAGAAATAATAAAAAGTTTTGGGAACTTCGTATAATTTCTTAATATCTCGAAAACGGTTGAAAATCTTGGGAAGCGAAAGGTTACCATTCGAAAGCTTACTAAATGGTCTACAAGAAAGGTTCTAAAGAAAGTTTTGAATAAGCGATGTCAATCGGAGAAATAAGTGCTTAAAACTTTTAAGTAATTGATTTCGCTTATTCGAACTGTTCTTTTTGTCTTTGATTTTGGTACTTAGAATTATGGGATTCAGTTGAAACATTTTCTGCAAGTTCGAATTTTATCAACACTAATATGTTGAAATTTTGGTTACGTTTGGAGTAAAGGAAGGGTTAGAATAAAATATTTTATTAACAGACAAGAAAAGTTTTGGTAACCTTTTATACTTTCGTTAGTATCTCGAAAACCGTTGACAATCTTGGGAAGCGAAAGGTTACCATTCGAAAGCTTACTAAATGGTCTACAAAAAAGGTTCTAAAGAAAGTTTTGAATAAGCGATGTCAATCGGATAAATAAGTGCTTAAACTTTGAAGTAATTGATTTTGTTTATTCGAACGGTTCTTTTTGTCTTTGATTTTGGTACTTCGAATTATGGGATTCAGTTGAAACATTTTCTGCATGTTCTAATTTCATCAAAACTAGTATGCTGAAAATTTACTTACGTTTGGAGTTAAGGAAGGGTTAAATTAAAATAATTTATTAATAGAGATGAAAAGCTTTGGAAACTTCATATACTTTCCTTAATATCTCGAAAACGGTTGGGAATCTTGGTAAACGGATGGTTACCATTCGAAAGCTTACTAAATGCTCTAGAAAACAGGTTCTGAAGAAAGTTTTGATTAGGCGATGTCAAACGGAGAAATAAGTACATATAACTTAGAAGTTTGATAAACGATAATTGATTTCGTTTATTTATACGGTTCTTTTTGTCTGTTTTTATTTCTTGTTATTTTGTTATTGCTTCTAGGAGGAGGATGTATTTCTGAATAAAACAGGGGAATACATACAAATTCTTTGAAACTGTAACAGAACTGAAAACGTAAATATTCGCCGTGTAGGGTCAGTCCGGGTTGAGGTAGTCTGCCGGTTCAGGTAGGCTTTTATTGCACTTCATAAATCAAGATTCATTGTTCTCATCAAGCATTCTAGGACAGCTGACAGTTACCTTTACCTGTCGGAAGTCATGCAGCCAAATGCTATACTAGAAATATAATTATATTTTGTGGTTGAATGTGGCCGTAGTTCAATAAAAAATAACACTACTTTCTCATTTTCATGTACAATTTTATTTTGTTTAATTGCATTTAAAAGTAAAATGGATATGTTAGCACTGCAAGTTAAGTAAATTAGAAATATATTCGTAGAAGAGTCTTCGTAGACCGAAACTTGGGACGGCAGAAAGAGTAATTTCTGCTTAGGATAGTTTCATCCCTAGCCGAAAATCTTGTTTTTTTTATTCATATTTGTTTACATTAGGAATGATCCAAACAAAGTAATAACTGTTTCTATTCTAAGTCTACAAAATAACACTAGGGATATGAATGGAACCGCGCTAAGATGACGCAGTTCCTGCGAGTCGGACTTTTTTATGTTAGGTATGAGGTATGCACCCTTACAACCGTGACCTATTTGGGGCTATAAATTATTTCATGAAAGGTCTAACCAAAATTATAACTGTTTCTATTTCAACCTTTCCAAATGATATTAGGGAACAGAACGGAACCGCGCTAAGATGATGTAGTTTCTGTGAGTCGGATTTTTTTTTGGCACTGCCTGATATATCCTCGTAAAAATTTTCTCCCTAAAATTCAGAGTTTATATAATAAACTAGATGTTGACTTTATATAGTAACTATCCATTAAGTAACCTCTAAGTTTAACATTTTACATTAATAGGTCGCCTTTTCTAAATTATTTGGGGATTATTAATTTCGACATAGCTGTCCGCCATTGGCAAAACAAATTGATGCAATCAGCAAACCAGTTGTCGCATAATGGGTGCTGTCCTCGGCTTTCACTCCTCGCACGCTATGTTTCACCCAAGAAGAACCCACACTCATTGGCGGCTCTAGAAAAACATTTCTGGGGGCTAATTTAGTATGGGCCGTGCCTGGGGGTGTAGAATCAAATTTTTATAACAAGGCACCTGGAAATCATTAAAGAAGTATTTGATAAACTAAGAGCTTAGCCCTCCCCCCTTTAGCCGCCACTGCCCACTGCTAACTAGGCTTTCTTATTAGATTAGACTTTTTGAACCGTCATTACGGGTTTTTAGCTAATTAAAAAAAAAGAAAAAAAAGTCCGTCTCGCAGGAACTGCATCATCTTAGCGCGGTTCCGTTCATATCCCTAGTCTAATTTGGAAAGATTAAAATAGAAGCAGTTATTATTTTGGTTCCACCAGTCTTTTTTTTTTTAATTAATTATTATAATGGCGTGTCAACCCTTAAGGTCACTAACGCCATTCCTGTGTGTAGTAAAGTCTTGAAAGGTCATGATTTACAATCTTACCTGGAAGGGTCTGCTAACTCTAGAAACGGACCCGCTAGTGACAAGGTCTTGGAATCCTGGTAATCTATATTTCTAACAATAAATTGTTTTTGTTATTTTACTTAATCAGTTTTATTGTCAAATACATTATCCAACTATAAGCAATTAAAAAATAACAAGGAATAAAACAGACAAAAAGACCCATTCGAATAAACGAAATCAATTAATTTATAGTTTTAAGCACTTATTTCTCCGATTGACATTGCCTAATTAAAACTTTCTTCAGAACCTTTTTGTAGAGCATTTAGTAAGCTTTCGAATGGTAATCTTCAGCTTCACAAATTTTGTCAACGGTTTTCGAGATACTAACGAAAGTATACAAAGTTACCAAAACTTTTTTTGTCTGTTAATAAAATATTTTATTCTAACTCTTCCTTTACCCTAAACGTAACAAAAATTTCAACATATTAGTGTTGATGAAATTCGAACACGCAGAAAATGTTTCAACTGTATCCCATAATTCTAAGTACCAAAATCAAAGACAAACAACCCTCCCTAGGATGGACGCTAGGCAGTTGAAAAGCTGAATCTTAGAAATCCATATCTCTAACATTAAATTGATTTCTTATTTTTCTTAACCTGTTTTATTTTCGAATACATTATCCAACTCTAAGCAATTAAAAAATAACAAGGAATAAAAATATAAAATTTTAGGCACTTTCAACACTTATTCACATTGAGTAAAACAATATAAACAGATCTAAGGTGTTACACGGTAGCTGGTGAAAGAATGAATGAGGTCTCGTATTGCAATTCTCTGTATGCAGGGTCTACTTCCAGGTAAAGTCATATACTTTTACTGCCCTTTACCGTTACTCAGAAAGCTATTTGTGTTTACAAACAAAGGACTCGGTATAGACCACCCGTATTAACCCAAAAGTGACTATGTCAAGCTTGATAAACTTCCTGAATTAGATTAAGGAATTTAAGAGTGCTTATAATAGGTTCTTGATCTAGTCAAAAAATTCAAGGAGAATTAGACCATGAATAGAAAATTTCGGCCAAACAGAAGGAAAATAACAATAACAAGGATAGTTAAACTTCGTTTTCAAAGATTGTTAGTTGTAACACAAAAACGGTCACTCATGATTCTAATAAATTAACTGTGAAGGGTGATTACACAAATATTCCAGTTGAGGCTTTAAAGCTTCAATTTAAAAAACATATTAACCCACAGGAATTACAGATTGGCCTAAAAACATAAAATCATTGAAAAAAGGATTTCTTAATATTGAATTAAACAAAAACGATATAGAGGTTATATTAACAGAGTTTTCAAATATATGCAAAGACCTGTTGATCAAGAAACTTAAAATAAAAAATAGAGTTCTCTGTAAAAGGTTTAATGAGTTCTATTAAATACATATTTTCCAATTGAGTTATAATTTTAACTATTGGAATTATTATCCAAAGATTCATATAATTACTCAACAATAGATTCTAATTTGAAGCACAACTATTTTCGATATCTAACCTGTTCTAAAACGTGAAATCATTTATTAGGCACTTCGGATGACGTCATTGGGTCGACGTCAGAAGCGTGT
The DNA here is from genome assembly GCA_946811695.1 of Gonocerus acuteangulatus. Classification (NCBI taxonomy): domain Eukaryota; kingdom Metazoa; phylum Arthropoda; class Insecta; order Hemiptera; family Coreidae; genus Gonocerus; species Gonocerus acuteangulatus. The sequence continues at coordinate 139,577,925 of OX328123.1, read as the reverse complement.
TTCCCATCTGTGGAGTGAAGCAGGAAACGAGTTAAAAACAGCAACCAATTAAAATGTGAGGTAAATAGAGGACAAACATCGTTCGTGGTGGTAGAAAATCTTACAAGGCATTTCGCTCAGAAATCTCCGAAATATTGTTACTAATTTTACGTATCCTGTTTTATAGCCAAATAGATTTATATTCTATTATCAATAAGAAAAAACTACTAGCAATAAAAAAACTATGGGTAACAGATGAAAATAGGGATAACCAAGAACAATTCTAAAGAACGAAATCAACACCAGTACTGTAATCTAGATATTCGTACGGCATCTTCGAATTCTAACAAACAAAATATTGCTTCTAATTATACGTATCCTGTTTTATTGGCAAATACATTTGACTGCTCTAAGCAATTGCAAACACTAGGAAATATGCCAAAGAACTCGGAGTAGGAGCCTCGACAGTTTCAAGACATTTGAAGGAAATCGGCAAATCCAAAACTGACATTTCATACGGTACAGCCTGATATATTTCTAACAATGAATTGTTTTTCTTATTTTAATTAATACATTTTCCTAACAAATACAACATAATAAATCACAAAAATAAAAAGCAATAAAAAACTAAGGAAAAGAGACAAAAATTACCAAAAGAACGACAAAAACCCGTTCATAAGAACTAAACACACGTATTTGAAGATTTAAGCACTTATTTCTTCGATTGACATCCCCTAATCAAAAATTGCTTCAGAATCTTTTTTGTAGAGAATTTAGAAAGCTTTCAAATAGTTTCTATACTGTTATCAAAATTTCCCAACCGTGTTCGAGATATTAATGGAAGTATACAAAGTTCCCAAAACTTTTCATGTCTGTTAATAAAATATTTTATTCTAACCCTTCCTTAACTCCAAACGTAACAAAACTTTTAACATATTAGTTTTAATGAAAGTAGAACATGCAGAAAATGTTTCAACTGAATCCATTGATTCTAAGTACCCAAACCAAAAACGGTATTCAAAAACTATTTTTCCAATTTTCTCGAAAACGGTTAAAGCTATCGCCTTGAAAATGGTTTCATTCGTTTTCCTAGCCCAAGAAGCATATAAAAAGAGTACTTACAGGCGTATGAACCCAAAAACGTAAGCGTTACGATTTTTTTTGCGCGAATTTCGCCCCAAACGCCATCTTCCAGTAGGCGGATTTTGCTGGTTAACGAACTTGACCTTTCAAATTAGACGAAAGATTTTTGTACCAAATTTCATCAAAATCGGACCATTCGTCTCGGAGCTACAGAGCGAACAGACAAATATATATATATATATATATATATATATATATATATATATACATATATATATATATATATACAAATTTTAACCACCGTTATTTTCGGTCTCTAGGGGTTCTGAAACGCGAAATTTTCTAGTCGGCACTTCCGGATTGTTTCATTGTATCAACCTTATAAGCGGGGTTCCTCCCTCTGGGGGAGGGAGGAACCGCGCTAAAAAGAATTGTAACGTTGAAAAATAATGTGTACAAAAAGAGATAATGGGGGTGGGGGGTTTTCTTAAAAAAAAAAAAAAAAAAAAAAAAAAGGGTTCATGTTAAAATAACTTATAGAACGGCATATGTCCGGAACAAAAACAGAAAGAAACATGTGGCTGGCAGCATTTAATACATTTTAGCGCGGTTACTCCCTCCCCCATAGGGAGGAACCCCGCTTATAAGGTTGATCTCATGACGCAATTCAGAAGTGCCGACTAGAAAATTTTGCGTTTCAGATCCCCTAGAGACCGAAAATGATGGTGGTTCAAATTTGTATATATATATATATATATATATATATATATATATATATATATATATATATATATATTTGTCTGTTCGCTCTCTAGGTAGAAGACGAATGGTCCGATTTTGATGATATTTGGTACAAAAATCCGTCGTCCAATTTGAAAGGTCAAGTTCGTTAACCAGCAAAATCCCTCGACTGTAAGATGGCGTTTGGGGCGAAATTCGTGCAAAAAAAAAATCGTAACGCTTACGTTTTTGAGTTCATAAGCTTTTAAGCACTCGTTTTATAGACTTCTTGGGCTAGGAAAACGAATGAAACCATTTTCAAGGCGATAGCTTTAACCGTTTCGAGAAAATTGGAAAAATAGTTTTTGAATACCGTTTTTGGTTTGGGTACTTAGAATCATGGGATTCAGTTGAAACATTTTCTGTATGTTCTACTTTCATTAAAACTAATATTGAAATTTGTGTTACGTTTGGAGTTAAGGAAGGGTTAGAATAAAATATTTTATTAACAGACATAAAAATTTTTAGTAACTTTGTATACCTTCCTTAATATCTCGAAAAAGGTTGAGAATCTTGGTAAACGAAAGAATACCATTAGATAGCTTAATAAATGCTCTACAAAAAAGGTTCTGATGAAAGTTTTGATTAGACGATGTCAATCGGAGAAATAAGTGCTTAAAACTTTAAAGTAATTGATTTCGCTTATTCGAATTGTTCTTTTTGTCTGTTTTTATTCCTTGTTATTTTTAAACTGCTTATAGTTGGATAATAAATCAGGTTAAGAAAAATAAGAAAAACAATTTAATCTTAGTGATATGGATTCCCAAGATATAGCTTTTCAACTGCCTAGCGGGGGCCTTCCTAGGGCGGATTGGCCTATCCAGGTAAGATCGTAAATAACCTTTCTTGAAAGTAAAGATGGAACTGTCAACTTTGGTCCTCCTCTGCCTCCCGGCACTTTCAATGCTGACGAAGGCTGCCAATGAGTAGCTGAAACGTCCTAAATATAGATTTTTTATCAAAAATCGTATTGAGGTTTCTTTAGCCGAATTCCATCTTTACTTATCACCTCGACGGCTAAATGTGGACCCAAAATAATAACAGCTTCTATTTTAATCATTTTAAATGAGTCTAGAGATAACAACGGAACCGCGCTAAGATGATGCAGTTCCTGCGAGTCGGACTTTTTTGGTCTTGGTTCTACCGCCTTCAGTATTGTCATATAATTGCGATACTCCCTATATGTAAATGTTATGCCAGTACATTTCAAAATCTAGTGGGAAGGATCGATGAAAAGTTGATTACATTTTTCAATAATTATTTCATTAGAGCAACCACCTTCGGCAGAGCTTCATTACTTTAGCAAACACTAAAACGCGAGAATTTCCGAAATGATTGTATATGCACTAGGAGACATGGGCGTATATAAGGGGGGGCTGAGGCCCCCCCCCACGAAATCGGTAAAAATGTGTCATAAATACTTTAAAAATAATTTAAATAAGATCACTTAGTTCAGAAGAAAATAATTTTTTAGGGTGTAATAACACTTTAATTGGCTATCTATTCCAAGTTCTAGATTTTTAGTCTTCCATACCCCCCAAATGCTCTCAGTCCCCTCCCGAAATTGTTTTCTATATACGCCCATACTAGGAGACGCCCCTCCCTTTGAGAGGACATGTATAGAGAAAATAGTTGCCCATCGACTGCTCCCTCCATGGCGGACTACTTCAGTCTTCTCCCGACTCTCTCTGGATAGCTCTGCTCCATGGATCTCAAGAACAGGGAAGAGCCACTCTCCCTGGAGGAGGCTCTCACTGGAGCAGGTAACTCTTATTCAGTCTCTCGCGCTCACTATACAGGGTGTATCGCAAGCTAGTGACAATACTCCAGGGGATGAAAATAGACAACAAATTATTTCGTTTAGAGCCTCCTGCTCAAATTCAGGAACATAAATATGCTTTAGTTCCACCCGACAAACCTATGTAATGTACCCTATAACAGTCTTATTTTTCGTACATGGTCAATGCGCAAGCGCGAACGCCAGTGGAAACTTTTTTGTGACACCTTTTTGGAACGCCTAGGGCCACCCTACAAACCTATTCAAAGTGCTGTATAACATATAACATACTAACTGACTACCCGTGCTTCACCACGGCAGTTTTTTTTTTTTTTCTTGTTTAACTGCGCATCAACAATTAGGATATTAACGCCGGGCTATCTACAGGCTATCAACCTTTTATAATGCCAACAGCACGTGGTCGGTCACCCATTCAGGTTCCGACCACGCCCGTTGTTGCTTAACTTCGGTGATCTACGGGAACCGGTGGCTCCAACGTGCCTATGGCCGTCGGCACGGCCGATAAGTAGTTTTTATATTGCGTTAATAAGGTATGATCAAAATTAACGCTACTACATAATTTTGTGCAGCTTATTATTGCACGGACATTAAAGTTACCCAGGAAACAACGTGTGGAGGTAACGTGCTTGTTTCCGTTGGGGAGTAAAAAAAAAAGCAAAACAAAAAAAAAAGTTGAAAAGAATAAAACTAACATTTTTGAAGTTTTAAGCACTTATCTCTTCGATTGACATCGCCCCACCGAACATTACAACAGAATCTTTTTTGTAGAGAATTTAGTAATCTTTCGAATACCAGCCTTCCACTTACTATGATTTCTCAACCGTTTTTGAGATATTTTAGAAAATATACTAGATCCGAAAATTTTGTATAACCATTAATACAGTTTTTCCCCCATATAGTACTTCTTACCTCCAAACAATACCAAAGTTAGATCATCTTACATTAGATGACTGTCAAATACCTGGTACAAGTTTCAAGTTCAATCATCGTTTCTGAATACCCAAACAGAAAATTAGTTTGGAAAAGTTTTTCTGCCAATTTTTCTCGTAAACTGTTACAGAAATCGCTTTAACAATGGTTTCATTCGTTTTCCTACGTTAAGGAACCTATATAACGAGAACCCGCAAGCAAATGGACTCGAAAATGTAAGCGTTCCGATTTTTTCGCGCAAATTTTGCTCCAAAAACCATTTTCCAGTAAACGGATTCAGCTGTTTAATGAACTTGACCTTTCAAAATGAGAAGAAAGATTTTTGTACCAAATGTCATCAAAATCGAACCATTTTTGAGCCGACGAACAGTGGGACGAAACTCCCAAATCCCGCGACATTGGCCAAATTTGAAACTTTTTTTGTTCGACAATTACAAGGACTTGTTCCACACAGTCCAGGGTATCTGAAAAAGCAGCAGAGTGCGCCAAAATAATCGTAATACCCTATACTTTTAATTTTCCCCCACGAATTTCTTAGGATATGCCGTATTTCTGTGTTCAACTCATTATTGAAATGGCACAGAAGCATACTTTTTTTTTCACCTGTAAATATTTTTGAGCTTGTTTTGGTCAATGTAAGCTTCTGAAAAAAATAAACTAAATTTTTAAAGAGCACTTTTTTGTAGTTTTTTCACACCTTTTGTGATAAAAATAGGTATATTTAAAAATAAAAGGAAAATAGAAGTGGGTTGCGAGTTGTCGGGGATCTGATAACAGATATAGTTAGTTATACCCCTAAGTAAGAGGTATACGTAAACATTTTATCCGCCCAGATCCGCCCGGGCTCAGGAAACCTATTAATGTTTGAAGAAGTACTGGCATATAGTGGCAACAGCTTCATCGCCGAATGGCTCATAAGGTTATTCAGGTGTAAGGTCACCGATTTGGCCCATTTTTTTTTCTGGCGATTCTGCATTGAAAATAGTCGACACGTGTCCGAGCGTTTCGTTCAATACGCCTTACGAGCCGAGAAATAAAATAAAACAGGTTAAAAATGCTTTATTATATATAACGAGTTTAAAAAATGATATCGGCATGATTTTTTCACCAATTCGTTTGTTTTAGAGAGTAGATTACAGAAAAAATACAATCGCTAAACAATAATTTATATTTCGTCAAATAAATTCAAAAATATGTTTAAGTTTTTAAGTAAACTAGCATTATACATTTTTCAAACCAAAAATAATAGCAGATTTAAAATCAGCACCCCCAAGGTTTACAAATTTTTAAGCCAAAACTTTACGTGACGTTTTGAAATCTCCCCTTGAGATAATGCAATATTTACGTCATTTCTAAAGAAGAAAGACTCCTTTTTGTAACCATATAAATGACTATTTCATTATCTTAGATGATACTAGTAAGAAATGGCTCTCAAAATAAACATAACATTATAACTTTCTTGCATATAGTGTCGAGCCCAGTCATGTTAAAATTCCCCGATTCAAAGCAAATGTATAACTTTGGTGCCTTTATCGACCGTCCAAATTTGGCTCTACATGCCAGCCACTGTTCAAAAAGTTCTAATCCACGGAGAAAAAATCATGGAAAGCGTTATAATGTCTAACTAGTTCCTATCTAGGGACATTTTCAGAAGAATCGCAAGAGGCCTTAAATAAAGTATTTAGGGACTCCCAGAAGTAAGGTCAGAGGACATGCTGATGGATGTAGAGTAAAAATTAAGAACAATTCAATGAATCAAACGATACTGTTTTTGCAAAAACGTTTCCCTTTATATAGTTTTATTATTAGATTGAAAGAAAAAAATTGCTTTTACTTTAGTTCAGGAATGTTTTGCTTCCCTGACTTTTTTTTTTCTATTTTGATTTCATGTAAAATAAACAAATTGAAACAATTGTCACTCAAAAGGCTCATTATCAACCAGAATGACGTGAGATTTCATGGGATTCAGTGCAAGAAAAACAAAAGGAAATTATACCTCCACTCCCGCAAATTATAAAACCTGAAATTTTAGGCTTTTAGCTCATTGACCAAAAATCCCGACAAGATAAAAATAAAATGACTTCAGATTTAAGATCTACACCCTCGAAAACATTTGGTTTTGAGTTTTCAAGCCGAAACGAGTACGTTAAAAGGTATAACATCGAATGTCTGTGGTTTTATCGTTTCGTCCCACTGTGCGACGAGGAACTTCTTAATAATTCAAACCCCCCTAAAAGTACTTAAACATTTGAGCATTAAAAAAACTTTCTTAGCGAGTGTTTACATTCTAAACGGATTATCCGTGCAAAATTTCAAATTTTTGTGTGAAGTAGTTCGAGATATTACTTCACCAGGGCGTAAACTGTATGAGGTACAAAATCACAGTTTATTTCTTGTAATTCAAGGACTGCCATCATAGGTGAAATTAACCAACATTAAAAATAATACTATGAAATAGATACAGTACAATAACAGCTGTTCTGTTATCGTCCTAGCAACGCATGCTGCCTATGCTTGCCTGCTCTAACCAACTAAAACTTTAAACCTCTCTAAAAATACTTAAAAATTCTAATATCAAAAAATCCTTTCTTAGCGAGTTTCTACGTTCTATAGGGAGTGTCCATGCAAAATTTCAAATTTTTCTGTCGAGTGGTTTGGGCCGGGGGATAATAGGTCAGTGAGTGGTATTTGACAAATATATAGAAGATAGTAGATAGTCTTCTGTTTCGAACATGGCCACCGCGCATGCGCGAACGCCAGTAGACACCTTCTTGTAACGCTAGGTCCACCCGATAAACCTATGAAATATACTCTATAACATACAGTCATCTTTTTCGTACATGGCCACTGCGCATGCGCGAACGCCAGCGGACACTTTTTTGTGACACATACAGTCATCTTTTTCGTACATGGCCTCTGCGCATGCGCGAACGCCAGCGGACACTTTTTTGTGACATATACAGCCTTCTTTTTCGTACATGGCCAGTGCGCATGAGCGAACGCCAGTGGACACTTTTTTTCCAGTTTAGTCACTGCTAAAGTAGATCTATGCTTTTCACAATTGTCTGATTCAGACCGTAATATGATCCCAAAATGACATCCATAGTTATCGGGATCTTGTTTTATACGTTTTTTATTATCAGAAGAATGATTGTTAGTCCCCCCCCCCCGAAAAAAATTGTTATCTAAATTAATCGTTTTTGAATTAAACATACCGTCAATTTCAAAGTGCTTGAGGAATACAATAACTTTTTCTGCTTCTCTGTTTGTGGAAATATAGAGCTTGACTGGTAATCAAGGAAGTACCGCGGTTGAATGCACCCTTAATTCCAATCAAGGAAGTACAGGTTATGTTTGCATAAAATTCCCTGCAAGAAATCTTTAAAAGTTCCGTTTTATGTAGCATAGACGAATTTTCACTAATCATTAAACTATCTTTTGCAATGTTTTGTGTCTTTAGTCCGTTCGCCCCAAACATTAATTTTGTATTTCCCAAATTCACCTTGGCGGTTGCTATGGATATATGAATATGTGAATGGCAAGTTCAAAGCATACTGAACGGTTCTACCCAGGGCCGCCACATGGGGGGGGGGGGGACAACCGGGTACAGTTGTCCCGGGCCCGGGCCGACCCTCGCTAATTGGAAAAAAAAGTAGCGAAAGCGACCTATGCAGCACCGATTGTCGGCTTTTATTCTCATTTTGCTCAAAACTCAAGATGAAAATAATTTTAAAATGCCCAAAGTTCTATAAAAAAGGACTAGAATTTTCATTCTGGCTCTGAGAAGTGGGGCCCCGGCTGTGAGAACTGGGGGCCCGTGATCTGGTCCCGGGCCCGGCTCTGAGATGTGGCGGCCCTGGTTCTTCCACAAGGTAGTAATGTCGAAGCTATTCCAGACGAAGCAAGATCCGGATAACTATGGATGTCACTTAGGGGTCAAATTTGTCTCAAAAACAAACCAATTAAGGAACGTTTAACTCTTTCTTCATGGGCCGTCAGTTCAGGTAGTTTCTGCACATACATTGACAGTTAGGATGATGTTTTTGTAAATACCAGAATATTGTTGAAGTAAACTATTTTTGTTTAGGATAGTGATTACAGAAGGCCAACCTTCAAAGGTTTTATTCTAATTAGTAATTTTAAATATAAAGGAAAATACAATCACTCAAATGTGTGACAAAAGTCTCTAAGAGAAGGCGGATGGCCCTTAGATTATTGAATATATGAAAAAAGAAAACAGCCCTATCCCAGCCAGAAAAGAGTGTTGCCTACCTGTAGATTTATGCTGAAAATTTGTGTGACGTATAAATGGATTTTTCTCTTTTTTTTTTTTAACATCTGGGCTATTAGCGCCAGGCTATCTATGGTCTCCATTTATAATGCCAATAGCACGTGGTCTGTCACCCATTGAGGTACTATCCATGCTCGAGCTTGCTTAACTTCAGAGATCAACAGGAACTGGTGCATTCAACATGGATATGGCTATTGGCATATAAATGGATGTTAAAATTTAATTAATGTTGAATAAATGAAAGTCATTAGAGCATATGAAATGGATTACATGTATTAAACACACTCTACGTGTTAGGTAACATAAATCACAAACATTTTTTCATTTGACAATCACTTCTTTCACTATATTATTTTGCTTTTTCAACATATCAGGAAGTGGCCTTTACACTGCGTACGTAACATTCTCTGCAGGACTGGCACTTTTTGCAGCTATGTGCAACATGCAAATGATGTCAGTTGTAATACCAATAGCAAGCTGCGATCTTAACCTAACCCCCACTCAGAAAGGAATATTGGCAAGTGCTGCATTCATGGGTAAGTAATAAAACAATAAAACATTTAAAGTCCACCAAAGCATGCTAGGAACGCACTCAATACTGATTAATTTTCCAAATGTAATGTCCTTGACTAAAATGCCAAAAATTTAAGGAATAGATGCATGTGTTCTTCCTACTTACATATGTAACTATTTGTATGGCCATTTTCAGAAGTCAGAAGTAGTGTTTATTAACTGAAATATTTAGTACAATTGCATGACTTCAGAGAAATTGTTATTTTTGGAAGCTCAAACCAAAGTTCTATAAGTATCATTGAGTTTACTTATTTACAACATATTTTCATCATTTTTAGCATGTTCTGACGGATGGCGGGCTATTGAGGTTCTTAAATTTGTCATCAATCCTATCTATTATACATCAAAAATATATATGCGTATCTGCTAACATTTTGGAAAATTGTTTGCAACAACATGCATTTTTAAATTGTCAAACATGAAATGACGGCGGTCTGATCTCATACAATGGTGGGGGTCAACGATCAGGACCATTTTGTTTTTCTGGTGATTCTGGATCGAAAAGTAGTCAACACTTGTCTGAGCGTTTAGTCCAATCCGCTTTAAGGTCGATTCACACTATACGTACCGTCACCGGCAGGCCACCGTCCAGCCGCCGACCGGCAAGATGGAAGCCAATTCATACCATACGGATCTCCACCGGCAGGCCACCGTCCATCAACGTCGAGAAAACATCTCTCAGTCTATTGTCAATGCGGGTTGACTTAGTTTCTAACAATCTCTAAATTAAATAATACAAAATTAGCAATAATTTCTTTATTTGAGGCTATGAGAGATTTATTGTAAGTTGGAGAAAATAAATTGTTTAATTAATAAATAATTTGAATATGTATTATTTTTATATTTTTCTACTGCCTCTATTCTTCAGAATCATTGGCAATTTTCAATAAAAATCCAAATAAAAAAAATGTATATATGAACTATTAATTTCTATAAGGTTACGTTAAAATGTATTCGGGGCTGAGCAAAATAGCAATAATTATGAAAAATGGGGCAAAAACTATAAATTTTGTATATCATTTTATTCGGCAACTTAAAGTGCATTTAGGTCTTTCATATTCTAGGAGAATAATTATTATAATCTACTAAAACAATCCACTAAATTTTGTTTCAATTAGTTTGCTAGATTTTGCATAAATAATTTCACAATTGAGGTTGTAACGAAATAATTAATATTTTTCCAATTGTGCCAAAATCCATGTCACATTACATATTTTAAATATTTAAAAAAAAATTAGCCCTACCAAATTGACCGATTTTCAATCTGTAAAATGTTTTTGAAACATTTAACGCCTTGTTTTTTTTTTAAATATAATAATTTAAAAAAATGTTCCGGTAAATTTTCAAATCACGTATATCTCTATAATGGTAGTATAATGACTTCCAATGATATTCCTGCAGAAATTAGCTTGCCCCCTTTCAACGTCGAACTATAACTACGTTTTTACGGATTGGCCCTCATCCATTACATATTAATTGAAAAATAACTTTAAGTATGACTGAATTCACAAGAGAAACATACATGATAATCAAAGGACAATTCAAATTAAAGAAATTATGCAAAAATAAATTGAAATAATAAACAATTATTAACTTATAATTATTAAATTGTAACAGCGATAATTGTACCTCTTGTAGTCCAACCGAACCCATACGTAAATAATAAAAATAATTATAAAAAATGCATGCATGAATAATGAATATTAGTATTAAAAGTAATAGTTATAATTTTGAATATAGTCTGTTGTCTGTGCGGGTTGACTTAGTTTCTAACAATGTCTAAATTAAATAATACAAAATTAGCAATGATAGCTTTAAATTTGGATGAAGAAGAGGAAACTTCTAATGTAAATAAGAGAAGAATGAAGAATTATTATCAAAAAGAAAGTTGGTAGGAAAATATTCAAAGAGCTGCAAGGTGATGAAATAATATTTCAGAATGTCTCAAGAACAGTATTTTATACTTTTATCAAAAATATTAAAAAACAACCTTTCGAGAAGCAATTAGTCCTGAAGAAAAGGGTGTCTAAGGGAAGGATAAATAAATAAATAAAACATTAACATTTTCATATTTATTTTTATTTATAATGTAAAAATATAATTTTAGACAGAAAAAAAGATAAAAGGTATAAAAAAAGATACAAGGTACAATTTATAATAAAAAAATACAATTTATAGAATATATGTTCATATATCTTATTTAGACTTGAGGTTTGAAATTCTCATAATAATAACTCTTTTTAGAACCTAGACAGCGAAACTTATAACAGCTTTTTTAATTCTGCTAATGGAGTATTCCCCTGGCAACATCAATACATTTGTTTTCTAATTAATGATTTATTAATAAACTATGTCTCATGCCTGCTGTGATGAAATCCTTTCCAACGTGATGCCATATTTTATCTTTCTGTAAATTTTCACCGTATTTATAATCAGCCATATTAAACAGTTCTTCATGTTCGATGAGTTTTTCGTCATCCATATTCATAAATAAATAAAAATATTCACTTAAAATAATACGCAGTAAGAAAAGAACCTTCTCTAAGAAAGGTAAGAACCGAACTGAATGCGCCGGTAGAGTGTTCACACACACTGTGCAGGCACCGACCAGTATTCTCGGGGAGAATATTCTGACGTGCCGGTCTCGGTCGGCGCCTTGAATTTCTTTCTTACCTTTCTTATAAAAGTTTTTTTTTTCTTACTGTATATCATTTTATGTGTATTCTTACATTTATTTATCAATAATATAATTTGATCATGAGTTTTTGAAAAATAATACAATAGACAATGTATTTTTGTACCAAATTTCATCAATACTGGAGCATTTTTGAGCGTATGAGAGGCAAACTTTTCTGAAATAATTTGGTATGTATTTTTGTAAAACTCATGTGCTCCTAGACCTTTAGCGGCGGATAAGCATGGCTACCAGCCACCTTAACTTCTTGGAATTAGAACAGTGATCAAGACTCAATGGGTAAAGTCTTATTTTCTTTCTTCGTTTCCCCTTTATTTTTTGAATTACAATATAAAAATAATATCAAAATATGTAGCAAAAAAATGTATTTATGGCAGAATGTAAAAATATGGAGTTTTGACAAAATATGTAAAATAAAAAAAATATTTATATGCGCCAACGGCCATAGCCGCGTTGAATACACCGGTTCCCGTAGATCACCGAAGTTAAGCAACGTCGGGCGTGGTCAGTACCTGAATGGGTGACCGGCCACGTGCTGTTGGCATTATAAAAGGGTGGCAACCTATAGATAGCCCGGCGCTAATGGACAAGTTGTAGATGCTTTAAAATCACATAAACCGGACATAAATTACATCAACAACTACGATTTAAGGATGGGGAAAAAATACGTAAATACAATAACATCCGTTCCCTAATTATAAGTAATATCAAAAGTATAGAAGAAAATATATGAGCCAGATTATTCTTGGCATGTGTAGATAAGCAGCATTTGACTATGTGCCCAGAAAATAAATTTGGGAAGCATCGAGGCCAAATATATTCCAGATCTGATCTCAGCCAGTAAGTAAATATGTCATGATGCAAAAGAAATAGTGTGGATCAATGGAAGAGAATCTGAGGCATTCCTCATGGAATGAGGTAGGGAGGTAGTCATGCTCCCTGCTGTTCATCCTGTTTATGTACAAAATCCTTAAAATTTACAATAGTTGAACATGATATCTATGATGAGAAACAACAGTTTACAACTGAAATTAAGATGCATCATTACAATTGGCAAATCTTTTAGGTATTGGAAGGTTTTTATAACAACATTTCAATTCAGATATACTTAATGTGGTTACTAGGTTATTAAACAAAGCAATTTTTTGCAGGTATAACTATGTCTTCGCACCTTTTTGGTTTTTTGGCTGATCTTTGTGGAAGGAGAGCAATTCTGATACTTTGCACTTTCACAATTGGTGTTGTATCTCTCCTCAGTAGTCTATCACCAAATTTTTACATTCTTGCTTCTTGCTGGTTTATTGTTGGTTTCATGTAAGTGGCAGAAATTTTAATTTAGAGTATTATTTTATTTTTAATTTATTATATGATTAAAGCATTTGGTACTCAATATTTTATAAATTAATTCTATTATTTGTTTTTTAAATCTTACACTTTTGTAAGCCATTAACAAGTTAATTGATACATTTATATATACATACATTCAGTATATGGAGGGTTCAGATCACAACTAGACCAAGTCCATTTTTGGCATTGAAGAGTTACCTACTAAAGTGGCTCTTTTCAGTCTTACAGGAGACTAAGTCCTAACTTCATTATTTTGCCACTTGTAGCAGTTCTTGCTACACTCCTGGAAGTCATTCTTATTTGTTTTCAGAGCACAAGTAAGCCAAGTCCAAATTGTAACTATTCTATGAGCAAGGCTATACATAAATAATGTCAGTGCTTAAGTTCAAATATTTTTAAGACTTAAACTGGTTAATAGGATTTATACAACGTCTCTGCAATTAAAATGCATAATACTCATTTTCTGAAAACTGTATAACATGGACTTGGTCTAGTTGTGCTCTGATCCCTCCATATCATGTAATAAATGAAATATATACCCTAATATCATGAATTTAGTAGAAGATATAGTCAATATATTTATATTATTTTGTTTTATTTGTTTAAGGACAGGAGGAATTTTCTCACCCGCCTATGTATTTATTAGCGAATTTTCCCCTAAACATGTTCGAGGAAAATGTATGCTTATTGCTTCTGCAATGAGTGCTGGAGCAACAGCTTACTTACCAAGTAATTATTCATCTGTAATTATTTTAAGAATATTGAAGGTTTAAATCATGGATTTCATGATGCCTTTTCTCTAGGAACAGTAATTTTTCTGTATCAAGACGAAAGAAAAACCTCCACTCACGAATTGAGTAGGAAAGTCAGGTGAAGACGTCTTTAAAAAAAGTTCCTAATAATAATTTGTTAACTGCAGTATGATAAAATCATAATGTAACTATGGCTCAAACTGGTATTAATTAAATGACAAATGAAATAGGTAGGTAATAGTTCCACCTCATCTAGGTCAGAGATCTGGATCATCAGAACAGGCTCAGAAGTCAATTGAATTTTTGCCAATATGCCCACAGAAAGACCATTTATGTATATTGTCAAGGAGTTTGGTTGACTAGTGTTTCGATATAACCTTGACGAACATGACACCTGGAGACCCGTCGCTTTGGCGAGAGACAAGACGACTATTAAAACAATCTACTGAAATTCCCCCCTTGAAAGACGGACAAAACATTGTAACTGACTCAGACAAGTGTAGACTTTTAACAGACTGTTTTGAAAATAAACTGAAAACTGGAGACTACAACGACCCACAGAAGGACATTGCAGTATGTACTTCACTCTCAGAAACAAGACTAACTGACAGTACAATCGACTTCATACAGCCTAAAGAAATTTCGCTTCTCAAACGTAGGCTTCCTAAAAATAAATCACCTGGAGAAGATCAGATAACGAACTCGGTGTTGAAACAGTTACCCAGGAAATGTATCAGCCTTTTAACGAGTATCTTCAATGCTTGTCTCCGGCGAGGACATTTTCCAGAAAAATGGAAACATGCCATTGTGATCTTCATCCACAAGCCTGGGAAACCGAAGAACAACGCTGACTGTTATCGGCCAATAAGTCTGCTGAATACAATGGGAAAACTTCTTGAAAGGCTGATTGAAGCAAGATTAAGAAGCCATCTTTTAGACAGTATACCTAACCATCAGTTCGCATTTAAACCGAAGCACTCCTCAGTCCAACAATTACAAAGGGTTTCTGAAATTATAACAGGGTGCTTTGATAAGAAGGAATACACCACTGGACTGTTTCTCGGCGTAGCCAACGCTTTCGACTCTGTTTGGCACGAAGGACTCCTGCACAAGCTACGGAACACCAAGCCTCCTGCTTATCTCTACTCCATCATTTCCTCCTTTCTTCGTGGCAGGACATTCCAAGGAAGAGTGAAGACAACACTCAGCACGAAAAGAACTATTAAAGCTGGAGTACCGCAGGGGGCCATACTCAGCCCGCTGCTCTACATCTTGTACTGCAGCGATATGCCAGAACCAGACAACTCAGCCCTCGCTACCTTCGCAGACGACACACTCATCATCACGAAGAGCACCGACCTCAACAAAGCGATTCTTCACTTGCAAGAAGCGGCAGATGAGGTGTCAACCTGGTACCGAAGATGGAAACTAGCAATAAATCCGGTTAAATCTTCAAGTAAAGTTTTTGCACTAAGAAAATTTCAAAATGGAGATTTACCAGAGCTGAAAATTGGTCATCACTCAATTCTTTGGACTCCAAAGGACCAGAGTATACGCTATCTCGGAGTACATCTAGACACAAGAGTGACTTGGCGACATCACATACACAAAAAACTACAAGAAGCTCACACACGACTGTTACAAATTTATCCATTAATAAATAGGAAAACTCCCCTAAAATACACCTGTGGTACACTACTATACAAATCGACAGTACTACCCATACTAACTTACGCATGCCCCGTCTGGTTTGGTGCCAGTTACACACACTTAAAACGCCTACAAACTTTTCAAAACAGAGTACTCCGAATAGTGTCAAATGCTCCTTGGTTCGTAAGGAACAGATCCATAGAGAATTGGAGGTTGATCCATTTTTCACTCACATAGAAAAGCTGGTGCGAAAATATCATCAAACACTTCCAGCCTCCAGGAGTTGCGTCTTTTATCAACTGGGACAAATAAAAATGGCTCGAATTAAACACAGACTATATCAAGACATTTTAAACCTATAAATTTCACTTGAAAAAAAAAAAAAAAAAAAAAAATGTGTATAATACGTTTCTTGTATTGGACCAAATAAATTGATTTTTGTTTGTTCGATATAACCTTGAGTGAGTGAAGCGAGCAGAAATGCATAGCACTTATGTTAATGGCATAATTAACACTACAGGATATATCGAACTCTAGTCAATCCAACTCGTTGATAATATAGATCAATGGTTTTTCGGTGGAAAAAGGGCTGATATACATTTAACATGGCTTCATACAGTCTCTTTTTTCTTTGCTGGTATGTTGTCTCCTTATGAACTCATCTAATTGCCCAAAATTCTTATGAGTTATGCGCCTGCACTGATAACCCAGATATCTGACCTGAGTTGAACTAATAGTTTAAATGATGAATGAGAGCAATATGTTATTACAGTCACAATTTTAAACTTTTCATTATAGATATTTATTCTTCTGGAAAATTTGTATCCACTTTGCAACTAAAAAAAAGATAAATATCGTTTATTATTAATTATTGAACAATTTCAAGTGATCCAGATCAGGTTTCATGACCAGTTGTTCGACAAAGCACTTTTCCAGTATTGATTCCTACATCGTTAGAAAATATAAAAGATAAATTATAAACAATTTTTCTGATTTCTGATGGTAGACTCCGTTTTTTTTTAGTCTTGTTGGTTTTTGTGATTGAAAAACTTATATTTGTGAGTTTTTTTTTGTTAACTTATACTATTCAGAACTAGTTAACCTTTGCTTTATGGTACAAAAGCCAATTAATTGAGAAATAGCCCATATTATCATCAGAACTCGTTTGGAAAAATGTAATTCCAGAAAGCCAAATGAGCTTCAAAGATGGATTTGAAAAATGAGAAATACATGTCCCTCAAAGGAATCTCTTTTTCAAAACATTTTTTGCATGAATTTTTCAATCCTCTCCCTAAAAAAAACCAACTACACTTGCAAAAGCAAATAACTTTACATAGTTGGAACCATAAATTATCATCATACAGGGAAAAGCTAATAAGAAGAAGAGGAATATATATTGTTAAAAGAATACAAAGAAACACTTTTATCATAATTGCTTTTAGTTTCAAAACTGAAAGATCTTTTTGTTATATCAAATATTAATTTGGTAAAATTCTTTATATTTATTATTCCTTAGGTATGTCTTGGCTCATTGCTCCCCTGGATATTCACATTCCACTTATAGGAAACCTTGTTTTCACATCGTGGCGATTGTTCGTAGCCTTAGTACCTCTAACAAACTTCCTGCCAATGTTTTTCCTTTACACACTACCTGAAACGCCAAAGTACCTTCTAAATAAAGGACTTGAAAGTGAAACACTTGCTGTGCTAAAGTCAGTCTATTCTGTAAACCACAGGTCACCTGAAAAAGAATTTACAGTGAGTACATAAAAACAATTGTATTTTGTCTCTTGATATGTTACAAATAAAATATAAATGGAAATATATTACTTCCAGCATTAATACGAATATCAAATTTTTATTTTATCAGAGTGACATAAAAGTCAGATTTGTTAGGGTGCTATTTATGTATTTAAATTTTAACATCTATTATAATTAACTCAGAACATGACGGGTTATCTACAGGTAACCACTCTTTTCTAAAAAGTTTAATATTAAAAGTTTAAGGTTAATTTTTCTAAAAAAACAAATATTTTAATATAAAATCGCTGGTGGTTCATTCTGTGTAATATGCAGTGGTATAGTTAAATTAATTAAACTCTAAATGAAATTGGTGAATAAAAAATGTGGGATAGAAATTGTTGAATTGTTGTTTGCACTTATGAATTGGGAACATTGGTAAGTAAATAGCTAAGAAAGGCAAAAAATAGCCTTTGCTTGAAAGGAAGATGTTTTGATATGAACTAACAATAAGCTTAATGTAAGTACTTCAGTGGATAAGTAATCAGTGGAAAATTCTCTCAGTTAACAAATTGAAAAAATGAGTAATGAATAATTGTAATTCTATCAATACTTTTAGTCCTTCAATTTTTTACTGAAACATATAATAATGTGACAATTATTTTTTTTCTAGTTTATAATGACAAAATTTATTTAGTTACAGAGGGTCAAACTTGACCACTTTGATGAAATATGCCAGCAAAAGGAAGAAATGGGAGGAAATCCAATTCTACGATTGTTTAAGAAAATGATCGGACAAACTATTTTTTTATTCTCATCCCAATTTATTTTATATACTACAATTTCATCCTTAATGATGATTGGTGTACTTGGCATGTAAGTAAAGAATTATTTAGAAGCTTATAAGATTGAAAGAAAAAGATCTCAATTATCAAATGCATAATGAAGTAATATATAAATAATATAAATATTTGTTATGTTAGTAATTGTATATTGTATATGTAAGTAATTGTATATGAAGATTTTCTTGAAATTCTTTAAATTTGATTGATGTGATTCCTTAAAAAAAGTCCGACTCGCAGGAGCTGTGTCATCTTAGCGCATTTCTGTTCATATCCCTAGTGCCATTAGTAAAGGAATAGAAGCAGTTATTGATACTTTTTGATCTATCGTGAAAAATATACAAAGAAATCTGGTTTTATCCTAAGCGGAAATTACTGCATCCTCTCCCTAAATAGGCATCAAGGGGTAAAACCCAAATAAGGCCCTTCAGAGTGACTTGATTTATGCAAAGTAGAAGGTAGAAGAGGGAAAGCTTTATTCAATAGGATCAAACTGCATTTGTATAATCTCTAGCAAATACAAGAGTGACTAGAGCTTACAAAATATACCACTAGATACCATTAAAAAATGTCACAGCAGTGGCTTTCAGTCCCGAAGCAAAGAAATTGCCTTGTCATGAAAGTGGCTATCAGGATACAGGGCATGCTGGGCCGTAGTCACAAAAGTGGCTATTAGTCTCAAATGGGTGATAATTCTAAAGGAAAATTGTTTTACAACAAAAAAGTAAAAAATTAATGTATGGGTCAATTCACGTCAAATCGCCCAATTTTGATATATGTCCGTACCATGATATCTCAGATATTTTTCAAAAAATTTTCATGAATAGAGATGTATGAGATAATCTCAAATTAATTTTTTCAGATTTTTTTTTATCAAAAATTGAACCAGGGGGAATTTTTTGAAATTTTTGTTTTTTGCATGATTTTGGTAACTGCCTTTTTGATAACAGTTTTGAAAAACATTTGTGTTTTACTCTTTTTTTGACAAATCCGGCTGTTCTTGGTATCAAATTAAAGCTAATGCTTTTCTCTATCAAAATAAGCTATAATAGTGATACTATAGGCAATAGTGTCATGCCACTAATCGCGCAAAGTTATTTTTTATACTTTTTCATTCGATAGGTTCAGTAAGTCATACCTCAGAAATCACAATTACCACATGCATCATAATTTTTTTCTAGAATGATCAAACAATGTACTAGTTATGGCACTAAAAAAAAAATGGTTTTTCTTAGGAAAAAGTTCACTTAAAATGTCAACTTCGTAAAACGTAAATTTAAAGTTTGTCTGAGCTCAAAGTAACTCAACACATTTATTACAACCAATAAAACTATAACCTATTATATTACAAGGACATTTGACATTAATTTTAGATTATTCTCTATTAGGTACCTAATTTTTATAGTGGAAAGTCATATCGTAGTTTCTGTAAATTTAAAATTCAGTTAATTGTGAACATTTTCATCTATTTTGTATCTCTTTCCTGATTCAGAGATGATAAAGGAACAGGAATATGTTTAAGTAGCTTTCCTTGCCATATTTTGGAATCTGTTTCCAATTCGTTCAGCTTTATTTTCCAATCTTGCTGGCCCACGACTTCGTCCGCGTGGAGAATGAACCGATTTATTTTATTTTCATAACATATTTTTCTATTAATATGTCAAAAACGAATTCCTGAGTTTCTTTGCAACATAATTCCAACAATAATTGTGGTCGGTATGGGCGAATAACTACTTTGTGTCAGGAGATGAACCAATTTTGCTGGTTAATGTACTCGTTGAATCATTTGCTAGGGGAATAATATATACCAAGTTTCATGACGAAAAAACAAAAAACTCTGATGTGTAGACTGCGTTTCTACAAGAAACGCATATTTTCGTACCAAGATCAAACTTTTTTTCTTTTTTTTTTTAATGGAAGAAAAACAGTGTTAAGACCTTTACATACATTCTTTTTGTGTTTCATAACTGGATCACAGCATATAACTGAATCCAAAATTTACAGAAACTACGGTATGACTTTCCACTATAAAAATTAGCTACCTAATTGTGAATAATCTAAAATTAATGTAAAATGTCCTTGTAATATAATAGGTTATAGTTTTATTGGTTGTAATAAATGTGTTGAGTTACTTTGAGCTCAGACAAACTTTAAATTTACATTTTACGAAGTTGACATTTTAAGTGAACTTTTTCCTAAGAAAAACCATTTTTTTTTAGTTCCATCATTCTAGAAAAAAATTATGATGCATGTGGTAATTGTGATTTCTGAGGTATGACTTACTGAACCTATCGAATGAAAAAGTATAAAAAATAACTTTGCGCGATTAGTGGCATGACACTATTGCCTATAGTATCACTATTATAGCTTATTTTGATAGAGAAAAGCATTAGCTTTAATTTGATACCAAGAACAGCCGGATTTGTCAAAAAAAAAGTAAAACACAAATGTTTTTCAAAACTGTTATCAAAAAGGCAGTAACCAAAAACATGCAAAAAAACAGAATTTTAAAAAATTCCCCCTGGTTCAATTTTTGATAAAAAAAAAATCTGAAAAAATTAATTTGAGATTATCTCATACATCTCTATTCATGAAAAAATGTTGAAAATATCTGAGACATGACGGCACATAGCACTGGACATTTCGACATGAAATGACCCGTATCCAAAATTTTAAAGCAGTGTTTTCTCTTAAACACAAGTCCAATTAACATGTTCAGTGCCCATTAGGTAAGCGGTATGATTGCAAGTGGCCCAATCATTTTTTTACGGGGGCTAGGGACACTCCTGGTGGGTCGCGGACCTGGTGGGAAAGAGCGGGCGCACCCGCCAGGCAGGTTCTGGGCAATGAACGTGTTAAATTACATTAAAGTACCTGAAATAATATATTTATTGTGAATCAACATTTACTTATAATTATCACTTCCGAATAATTAATACATGAAATCAAAATTGCTGTTTTAGATATAACTCTTTCCTACTTTGGATGCCTGAACAGACAAAATTGATGCTCCTATATTCAAGAAATCATACAGACTTCACAGCTACTATGTGTGAAATAATGGGGCATGAAAGAGAATTTGAAAGTACTGCTGGATCATGCAATATAAATAGAAATACTTTCCCGCCAGGCATAGCTATAGGAATAGCTCAATGTATCGCTTTCCTCATTATTAGCCTTATTGCTGACAAAGTAAATAAAAAATATATAATTGGTAAGTAATATTGAATATGTAAGAATTTTTTGTCTCTCATTTGGACAATAAAAGAACATCACTCAGGAACTAATATATACATATTATAGTAAACAAGAATTTAATGAAATAAGAATGTATGGTTCTAATGACTCCAGTAGTCAATCTGCCAAAATTAAAAAAAAAAAAATAATAATAAATAAATAAGAAAAAGCAAAAAATATTAAAACAATTTACTTACTATAGTTTAATATTTATAGGAAGAAGGGATTCTCTCTTGCATCATATAACATAATAATTATTTAATTTAGTTTATTTTCTTGTAATTAAAAAACATCTTTATTAAATGCTTCTTATCTCAAATATTTATTTATTAAAAAAAAGTCTGGCTTTCAGGAACTGTGTCAGCGTGGTTTTGTTCTTATCCCTAGTGTCATTTGAAAAGCGTGAAATAGAAACAGTTATTATTTTGGTAGGATCTTTCATAAAATACTTTTATGGCCCCAGAAAGGTGACAGATCAGGGACCATAAACAAGAGTACTCAGCCCCTACCTTTCATGGAAAAATGTCTTCTCAAAGTTCGCTCTAGGAAAACGCTACTACTAAAACTTTTCTCATTTTCTTGCCTTATTTTACTATAATACTAATTTTACAGATAAATGCAATTTATAACAAACAACAACCAATTAAAAAGTGAATTAAACAAAGACAAAAACCCGTTCAAAATAACAAGAAGTTTTAAGCACTTAATTCTCCAATTGACATCGCCTAATTGAAAATTGCTTAAGAACCTTTTTTGTCAATTTATTCAGTTTTCAAATGGCCAGTTTCCACCTACCACAATGTCCCAACCTTTTTCAAGATATTAAGGAAAATATAAGAAAATCCCAAAACTTTTCATGCCTATTAATAAAATATTTTATTCTAATCCTTCCTTAACACTAGATTTACCAGACCAGTCATTTTGACTGGTCGTGCAATTTCAATTCAAAATTCATTTGCTTTTAGCATAAATATGCTTTAGCGGTGAATAAACTGGACAAAAACGTTACAAAAAAGTGTCCGCTGGCGTTTGCGCATATGCAGTGGCGTTCACGCTTTCTCAGAGGCGTTCTCGCATGTGCAGTGGCCATGTATGTGTCACAAAAAAGTGTCCGCTTGTGTTAGCGCATGCACAGTGGCGTGGCCATGTACGAAAAAGAATAATATAATATCTTGTTTTTGTCTATAAAAAATTGTTTTTTTTTTTTTTGCATTCAAAAACTAAATATGCTTAATGACTATGCCCAAAAAATCGGGAGTATAGATGCCGATTCGATTGTCCTATGAATGAGTTAACTCAGGTGCTGAACATTTTAAGGATATTTAATACCATCGCTCGTAAAATTTTTTGTTTTTTGCTTTAGTTCTTAATGCTGATTATTAACTAGACTAAAGTTTTGTTTTACTTCTGGCTACATAGTGGTTGGATTTTGTCTGCTTTATTTGCTTCATGGCGATAATAAATACCTTGTTTTTTTCTCAAACAGCTCATTTTTTTTTATTATCAATAGATCACAAAAATTGTATGAAGAAAATTGAGCAATTTTAACATGAATTCAGTCATTAACCTATTTTAAGGTGTTGGCATTTTTTGACTAACCACATGAAATCAATAAAGCTCCTGTGTACCTGGTTTTTTTTTTTTTTTTTTTTTTTTTTTTTTTTTTTTTTTTTTTTTTTTTTTTTTTTTTTTTTTTGGGTGCTTCGACTACTAGGCCATTAGCACCGGTGTGTACCTGTTATCACAAATCATAATTCGCGAGCTAAACCGAAAGCAAGTTTTAATGTCCTTATTTCATGATTTTTGTTTATTTCTTGTTTCAATGTAAAGTTTTTAAGTACCTTGTATTTAATGTTTGCAGTGACAATAACAGGAATCCCTGCTGCTGCTTGTTTACTATTAGTGTATGTAAATAAACTTCTTCTAATTGTGTCCTGCATTGGAGTGATCGTAGTGTTTCTTCTAACAGCATACCCAGTCTGTTTAAGCGTCACTGTTGAATTTTTTCCTACATCTCACAGGTAACTAAATATGCTTTGTCAACATAGAAATAAATAATGAATTAAATATTTCATTGAATTATTCAAAGAATAGCCTTAGAATGGAATTAAGGCCTGTAGTTAAATTTTTATTACTTGAAAGGTATAATAATTTTGTTGAACAGCGGAAGCCTTGTTGTCACTTTCGATTAACCCTTTCTCTACCGTTGACTGCTCCAGCAGTCAAGAGCGGCTATGCCTTGTGTACCGTTGGCTTGTGTACAAGTCGGAGAAAAGACTGGCCTCACTCACTGTTGACTTGTCCAGCAGTCGAGAGCTCCTCATATTTCTTGCATTCTTTCTCTTCTTATTTCTCCTCAACTTTAGAGCTATCTAAAGTCTTTTTGCCCATCGTGACAGAACGCATCCTATGTGCCCAAGCCTTTATTCTCAATATTTCTAGGATCGCTCTTATTTTGTTTTTGTTGACCAGTGATTTGAATTGTTGTGGGAAAGTTGTTATACTTTTAAGTATTTTGGGGTTTCTGAAATAAATTTTCCAAATCACATCAGGGATATGCATGATACAATGGTACAGTTCCATTGAACGAAATTCTGAATGATAGTCAGACATTTTTGAATATATCTTCCCTTCTTATAAATGGGCTTCCTATTTAGTGATAAGACTTTCATTGATTGCTTTATTAATATGTATTAATAAAGCAATCATTGGCGTATTATGTGTTATGCATAGGACGAATTTTCCAGTGTAAAATTATTTCTTTATTTATTCATCCTAAGCCATTTATGCCTTGCACTTCAATTATGCCTATCCCACAATCTTTTACTTTCCTAATCCATGCAGTATTCACTATAAATCTTGTTTTTCCCTTTGGGAAGAGTATTGCCCTCTGGGAAAGCTCTTCCCCCTTCCCTTTTACTCAAATAATAAACCTATTTATTCTGATTTTAATAATATGTACTCAACTTTCTTGAATTGATTTTTTATGTCATTTTTTTTCATTCACTAGCCTTTCTTTAACCCCTTCATTGTTCTAAACGAGTAACTCGAGCTCGACTCGGAGGTCCTCAGACGCTCAAGAGATAACTCGTGCTCCACTCCAGGAACCCCTGACGAGTTAACTCAATGGCCTCATTTGTGTCTTCTCCAGCCTGTTGCTCTAGATGTATTTACTCATATCAAAACAGTGGCATCTAGCAGAAATGAGAAGATTTCTCAGCTTCATTATATCCACACCAGAGATGACTGTCTTATCCCTGAGTTATCCTAAAGGTAAGTACACACTGGTGCAAATGTTGCGCGATTTTGGACCTTAGACGTGTCTCAGAATGTCTACGAAAACATGTATAGACGAGGCCCCGTCTATGGGCTTGTTGTGAGACCAAAAATCTCAGGTCTAAGGACTCCGGAGTGGAATGGGTGACCGGGTGCAACGTTAGACATGTTGTGCAACATTTAGACAGTGTGGACTTCACTTGGCGTCTAGAGGCGAGACATGTCCCAGTCTTTCTCTAGCTTCCGAGCAGAGTTCATCTTTGTTATTGAGTTTTGTTTTCTTCTGTTTAAACATGTGTACAAACCAAAAAGTTTTAACATTAATTGAAGATTGCCAGGCTTTGTATTGTTTGTGGAACGACACAAATCCCGATTACAAAAACCGGATGAAAAGAAGAATCTCAGCATGTCTCTAGAAAAATCGCGCAACTAAGTCTGCCAGTGTGTACTAACCTCAAGGAGTCATAAAGAAATAATCTGTCATATTAGATTTTCTGAGCATTTTTAGTGTCTGTGATGACTATTATTATTAGTTAAAGTAATAGAGATATTTGTATTTTTTTTTATTTTATTTATTTATTTTTTTTTTTTTACGGCGCTTCGACAAATCTTGGGCCATTAGCGCCGATATCCAGGGTGCAGCCAGGAATTTTCCCAACAAGCCATGGGATGAGAAAATTCCTCTCCCCGGTGGGGATCATACCCACCATCTCCCGCTTATTAATCTAAGGCACTAGCCACTAGACCACGGGAGACCCCAATATGGATATTATATCTCAATTTTCTATGATTTGCTATAACTGTTGATTTAATTATTTACGAATAGAATTTTATCCGATTCTTCAAATATATAATTTTTGATTTCATCAGAGCTTCTTTGTTTATTAATTAAAAGTATGCCTTGTGCTAGTATTTTATTTTCTATAATAATAAAATTAAAAAAAAAATGTAAATTCATACAGTGTGGTTTTGTTATTATGGGTTCATGTTACGTTTTTTACACCACCTGCTTTATTTTTTGTTATAGAAATTTAAATACATTTGTTTTCTACAGCCAATAATGTATTCTTTCAATGTGAATTACACTCACTGTAGAACGGAAATATATCTTAAATAGAATGGCAAATCCTCTTTTGCTTGTTTGACGGGTTTAACAAAATAGTAATTTCCTTGTAAATACACCAGTGTGGTGATTATGTAATAAAATAATTATACCCATAAAATAATTATATAATACCCATAAAATAATTATATAATAATTTCTTATCTCAATGATTTAATTTCCATTAGAGAAAATTTATTTTAGTTTAGTATAAGATTACCAATATAATGAGCATTTGAGATTTGTTGATAATTTAAAATATATAACAAATGGGATGCTGAGAGAAAGGAAAGAGTTGAATGGTATTGAGATTGAGATGAGGCGAGATTGGCAAGTGTACATGGGTAAGCTAGATAGACGAGCGTCCGGGCACCGGGAGTCCTTTCCTTCACAAGCAATGAAAGAGTTAAATTATAAGAATGAAGTAATCTTGGAGAATCAAGAAAGATAATAATTTAAAAGCAGAAAACATGCTATCAACATATTGCATTAGTATTTCTAAAGTGACACAACTCAAAATAAAACTCAACTGAAAATGTGTCACTCTTGCCTATGTAGGGGCCTTTGGTTTAAGACTGGAAGGGTGAAACAAGTGTCCTCTGGTGTACAAGCTCTGAAGCTAGGTACATACAGTTTTGATTGTTAATAAAGGTATATTTACTATGTCTTAAATAGTAATAACTATGATGGTGTGAATAAAACCAATTTTTGGGTTGTGCCACTTTAGAAATACTAGTGTGATATGTCATTGATTAACTATTTGCTGAATTGTAGGTCCACCGCTGCATCTATAGTATTACTATTCGGAAGGCTTGCTGCAACTGTTGGTACACAAGTATTTGGGCATTTGTTCCATCATTACTGTGGATCGGCGTACTTTGTGGCAGCTTCTGTACTCGTTGGTAAGGAGTTCCTGTAGTTATGGTCATAATGATAATTTTGTAAATACTTATGTAAGTTGTGCTTCCCGAATCTAAAGCAACCTAATCTTAAATTCTCAACTTGAAAAAAGTATAATCATACAATGATTTAACAAGAGTCGCATGGTGGCCTGGTCATAAAACATGTAACTATCTAATGAAAACTTTGGAGACTTAGGTTACTAAATTTTGAGGATAATATTTAGAATTTGTTTAAAAAAAAAAAAAAAAAAAAAAAAAAAAAAAAAAATCATAATTATGTTACACGAGAATTCTGTGTCTATAGAAATATATTTTTTTTTTCTGTGAATATGAAAACTAATGATCTGAAGTATGCATGCATATCGGTAGAATATGATGGATTTTTAACTTAACTCATTTTGATTCTGTTTTATGGAGCTCAATTCTCACTTACTCAACTGATAATTGTTGGAAGAAGAGCTTAAAATTTACTTTTTGTTAAATAGTTTAAATGTGGAAAACGTTGTAAAAAGTGAAAACAGACGTCCTTGTATTTTTTATGGATTATCATGATCCCATTTGCATATTCAGAATTAGTTCTATCATTTATACATTTAAATTTGTTGGGAAGTAAATGGGTTAAATTGACACAATCAATCTTGAGAATAAGTCTATGTTATAACAACGCATTTAGGGGGTCTCCCGTGGTCTAATGGCTAGCGCCTTGGATTCATAAGCGGGAGATGGTGGGTTCGATTCCCAACCTCCGGCAGGAATTTTATCATCCCACGGCTCGCTGGTAAAATTCCTCGCTGCACCCTGGATGTCGGCGCTAATGACCTAGATGTAGATGCGCCGTAAAAAAAAAAAAAAAAAAAAAAAAAAAAAAAACAACGCATTTAGCTGGGAGAGATGTACATCGGCCATCTTGAACATACAACTCATAGGCTGACTTCTGCATGCCATCTATATCAAATACATCTAAATCTATTATATATTAAATAATTACATAAAAACATAAATATGATTTATATATCTAACACCCTCCCATAAATCTAATTTATTACAAAGCCTATATTCTTAACACATTTTTGATGTGATTTATTCAATGGTTTGGTAAGGAAGTCCGCTACCATCTCTTCACTCGGAACATACTTAATTATAACTTCACCTTTAGAAACATGTTCGCGCACAAAATTATGTCTGATGTCTATATCTTTGGTGCGTTGATTAACTAAATCATTTTTTACTAAAGATTTCATTTCCTTTTCCAAAGCCTGCTGCCACTTTTCTTTTTCGTTTCCCTTCATAACTACCTCAGGATCTAAACAACTTTCATTAGTCTGAGCAAGATACAATTCATGATTTGGCCATGACTTTTTAGTAATTTTTCGAGTTGATCTTCTAAGGGTAGATTTGCCCTTACCTTCTTCATCCGTATTTTCTGGATTTTCGAAATCTAGGAAATCTTCTTCATCTGATTCAGTTTTCGGTGAATTCTTATCATTCCCATCTTCAGGTTGATCAATAACTTTCTCTATGTGATCTATTGATTCAACTAATTTAACAAATGTTTGCTCTTGAGTTTCTACCGGCCTTATTTTGAAATTTAGGTCGTCTACACCACAAATGTCTTCCAAAAATTTGACATCTCTTGAGATAATAACACGTTTTGGGTCCTTGGGGTTAATGAGTCTATAAGCTTTTGAATGTTCACTATATCCCACAAAGATACATTCCTCACTTTTTGAGTCAAGTTTCTTCCTGTTAACACTTAGGCCCAGCGCACACGGTGAGACTATTCTGCAACTCGAGTTGCAAACTAGTTGCGTCTGAAACCAGTTTGCAACTTTTTTCAGCAAAAGGCGCGACTTCTGCAACTCGAGTTGCAAACCAGTTGCGTATAAAATTATTTATTAACTAAAACAAAACACGCGAGTATATTGGCTTGTTGTAAATCAATTGCCCAACAGTTTCGCAAGTGGTTTGTTTATTTAGTGAGTTACGTGTTAGGTATATTTACATAGATATGTGCATATATTAGTGTTAAATATGTCCTACTTGTATTTACAGCCCTGATGAAGGCTTGAAGTTCAAGCCGAAACGTCGGCACAATAAAACCATTTTTACGATAAAATGTAGTTTTATTAAGTAGCAGTGACCGAACCCCGACAGTTATCATTTTGGTTCCACCAGTCTTGAAAGGTAGGATTTACAATCTTACCTGGAAGGGTCGGCAACACTAGAAACCGTCCCGCTAGTTACAAGGTCTTGGAATCTTGGAACTCTATATTTCTAACAATAAATTGTTTTTGTTATTAGACTTAACCTGTTTTATTTTCGAATACATTATCCAACTATAAGCAATTAAAAAATAACAAGGAATAAAAAACAGACAAAAAGAATAGTTCGAATAAGCGAAATTAATTACTTTAAAGCTTTAAGCTCTTATTTCTCCGATTGTCATCGCCTAATCAAAACTTTCTTTAGAACCTTTTATGTAGAGCATTTAATAAACTTTCTAATGGTATTCTTCCGTTTACCAAGATTTTCAACCGTTTTCGAGATATTAATGAAAGTTCCCAAAATTTACATTATTTCTAGCAACAGAAAATTGGCCTCATTTTTCATATCCTGTTTTACACACAAAATTTTCCCAACATAAGAAATTAAAAAAATAAAAAGCAATAAAAAACGAAGGGAAAGAGACAAAAATTACAAAATGAACGACAAAAACCCGTTCATAAGAACAAAACAGACGTATTTGAAGTTTTAAGCACTTATTTCTCCGATTGACATAACCTAATCAAAAATAGTTTTAGAAACTTTTTTGTAGAGAATGTAGTAAGCTTTCAAATAGTTCCTATCCACTTACCACGATTTCCCAATTGTGTTCGAGATATCAATGAAAGTATACGAAGTTCCCAAAACTTTACATGTCTGTTCATAAAATATTTTATTCTAACCCTTCCTTAACTCCAAACGTAACAAAACTTTCAACATATTAGTTTTAATGAAAGTAGAACATGCAGATAATGTTTCAACTGAATCCCGTAATTCTAAGTACCCAAACCAAAAACGGTATTCAAAAACTATTTTTCCAATTTTCTCAAAAACATTTAAAGCTATCGCCTTGAAAATGGTTCCATTCGTTTTCTCAGCCCAAGAAGTCTATAAAAAGAGTACTTACAAGCTTATAAACTCAAAAACGTAAGCGTTACGATTTTTTTGCGCGAATTTCGCCCCAAATGCCATCTTCCAGTGGGCGGATTTTGCTGGTTAACGAACTTGACCTTTCAAATTGGACGACGGATTTTTGTACCAAATTTCATCAAAATCGGACCATCAGGGAAGCCCGAAATGCGCGAACAGACAAATATATATATATATATAAATATTGCGCAAAGGAGAGGAAGAACACCGCTGGAGAGAGAAGCCGTCTCACAAATCAATCATATATATATATATATATATATATATATATATATATATACATACAAATTTGAACTACCATCATTTTCGGTTTCCAGGGGTTCTGAAACGCAAAATTTTCTAGTCGGCACTTCCGGATTGTTTCATTGTATCAACCCTATAAGCGGGGTTCCTCCCTATGAGGGAGGGAGGAACCGCGCTAAAAATAAACTTCACAACGGTTAGATACTATGAGCGAATATGGCGGTTCAATGCCCGTAGAAGCAAGGGGGCCGCAGGAAATTTACCTGCTAAGAGTTAACCCTCAAGAGCTGTAAATATACCCCAGGTATCTGCCGACACAAATACAAAGCCTAGGCGGAGAGCACCCCAAAAACTCAGATCCAAACATAAGGTTATATACTAAATATTCATAAAGACTACTTAGTTGTAAACCAATTCATCAATTAGCAGTCAATAGTTTTCAACAAAGGTTATATACTAAATATTGATAAAAAGTATTTAATTAGAAAAAAAAAACAATATTCCACAAGACTTGTTTTTGGTCCATTTGTGTCTACTCCATAGACTTAATCAGGTATATTATTCTATTGTAGTTGGGCAACTAAACTTTGTTTTATTTTGTTAAATAAAGTTTTTTTCTTGACTTGTTATTCGTCAAGACTTTTATTTGTCCTTGTGTATTTACTAGATAGGTTTTATTCGGCATATTATTCTATATAGGCTATATTAGGCAGGGTATTCTACTCAATCTTGTGTACTTCTTCTTGATCCTTCTGTACATGGGCGTATATAAGAACAATTTCGGGGGGGGGCTGAGACCATTTCCAGGGTATGGAATACTAAATATTTTGAGCTTGGAATAGTTTTAGGCAACTAAAACGCTATTACACGTAAAATAAAATATGTTTTATAAACTAAGTGATCTTATTTAATTTAATTTTAAGGGTTTTACGAGAAGTTTTTATCATCAATTCAAAATTTCGGGAGGGGCTGCAGCCCCCTCACCCCCCACTCATATACGCCCATGCTTCTGTATCCTCTAGAAAGGCTTTATTAGGCATATTTTGTATTGATTTATAGAGCTTTGCTTTAGAATGAGAGCCAGATTCTGTAATTTCCGCTTCTGTGTAAAAGTTAGCTACTGTCGGTGTCCCTGACGCCTTAATATCACTTTTATTCGAGATGTTCGAGAGGATTTTGACAATTTTTACGAGATATATAAAAAAAAAATAGAAGTGCCTAGTGCCCTAAATGGCACTAGGGACATGAACGGAACCGCGCTAAGATGCTGCAGTTCCTGCGAGTCGGACTTTTTTTATAACTTCTGCACTCAATGCTTTTGTGTCCTCTTCCATTACAATTAATACAGATGAACTTGTTTTTGCAGTCAGCAGATCTATGGCCTTTCTTATTGCAGCTAAAACAAGTGAAATCCTTCTTGTTCTTTGACACTAAGGCTGATTCCAGAGTTGAATTTTTCGTGACCTTTTGGATAAGCATAGTTCTAATGTAATCCGATGTTGTTTTGGCACCTGTACTCTCTAGAGCCATTATCATTGGATCATAATCGTCTATCAATCCATTTAGCATAAGAACACCAATGAATTCATCGTCCAAGCCCGCATCAATTAGTAAGTTTTTGAGACAATGTTAAAATCTCATTGATGTAGGTAGTCCTCCATTGAGCCAAAATTTGTTAGATTTACACGAAAAAGTTGTCTCAGCAAAGATAACCTACGCGTAAGGCCATTGTCTTCGTATGTACTCTTCAGCTTTGTCCATACTTCTTTTGATGATTTGCAGTTTTGGACAATTGGGTATAGAGTTTCTTCGATCATAAGGCATATTTTAGATTTTGCCCTTGATTCCTTCTTTGGGTTCGTTTCATCTCCATTGACGACATCCCATAATTCCTCTGCGGTAAGGAAGATTTACATGCTGAATTTCCAGTTGTAATTTTCCCTTGCAGTTAGTTTTCTGAATCCTGGCAAAAACTTCCGCAAAACTCTCCCTTCTTTCCTTCCATTTTCTTTAAACAGAGATAAAATAAAGAGATTTGTTTGTTTACATACACAAAACACAACACGTGGACCGACGCTATTTTCGACTTTAAAACTCAAAACAATCAATGCCATTTAACCATACTGGGCCGATAACCTCTGCTGGGAAGTAAATGGGTTAAATTGACACAATCAATCTTGACAATAAGTCTATATTATAACAACGCATTTAGCTGGGAGAGATATACATCGGCCATCTTGAACATACAACTCATAGGCTGACTTCTGCATGCCATCTATATCAAATACATCTAAATCTATTATATATTAAATAATTACATAAAAACATAAATATGATTTATATATCTAACACCCTCCCATAAATCTAATTTATTACAAACATTATAGGTTAATTAATTAAGCCTATATTCTTAACACATTTTTGATGTTGTGATTTATTCAATGGTTTGGTAAGGAAGTCCGGTACCATCTCTTCACTCGGAACATACTTAATTATAACTTCACCTTTAGAAACATAAATATGATTTATATATCTAACAAAATTAAAGTTCTTTATCATTACAAAATAGAAAGTGTCGGACAGTAATGTTTGCTGAGTACCGCATTTTTCCTCCAATGAGCTGCCACTTACCATAACTAAATATCAACATCCTTATATATATTCCAATAGTTTGAGTATATATTTTGTTTATTACAGGAGTAATTATTGTAGCTGTAATCTCTCCTTTAAAGAGAAAAGAAGAATGTGATATTGTTCAAAAGAACAATGAGGCCTCTTGAGATTTAGGGGAATGCAGCTGCCTCCAACAGTGCCAGGGCACCAAATTCATTAAGGGTGAAAAATTGAGGTGTCGTAATCATAATTAGTCGGCCAAAGATTAATAATTAGAGTATAGTAGAGCAGCAGGAATAATTGAAGTTATGATTCAATCTTAGGATTGTGGTAACTATATTTATTAAGATTATTTAGGAGATCTGGGTAACAAAGTCTGTAAGGATAGATATTTTAACACTTTCAGGACCGATGGTTTCGAACAAAATTTCCATCAGGGCCCAAGTCTTCCTTTTGTATAGTTATTTTGGCAAACATAAAAAAAATAAATGAGTGAAGAAACTTTTGAAATGATGTACTTTTAGTGGATTAATTACAATTTAGTAAAGTGTCAGATTTTCCACGACAGCAGGCATGCTGAAGGAATGTGAGGGCGGATTCAGTACCAGGATATCACACTACGCTCATGAGCCACATGTAGCTCCCGGAGTAAATACAATTTCTATTGAAATTTATTAGCTGAACATGCTAGGTCACGGACAGTTTTAAGCTTGAACTTGAAAGGAGAGTCTAAGCTTAAAAGTAAAGTAATGATCAAAAATCATCAGGAAATACGGGGGTTATTATGGTTTTCTGACACTGTTGAGAACCCTTTTTGGTACTTAGCTACTAGTTGCACCGATCTCGAGAAGTGGCTCCTGTTAAGGCTCCCAGTCAGTGATCCTGATCAGGCAATATGACAACCATTTATTGCACCAAGACCATTTATTAATATTATCAATGAGTTGGATTGACTAGAGTTCCGATATAACCTTGTGCGAGCGGAAACGCATAGCAATTATGCCATGAAACAATAAATATAACTTGTAAAAACACAAACCTAACTGTAAGTTAACAGAAAATGATGACTGGAATGGAAATAAGAACAGCCAATGAAATTGCCAGCAGAAATAAACCAATAGAAGCACTTCATTTCAGTTCTCATTCCATGATCCGGATCCCTGAACCCCCCCACTTCTCGAGATCGGTGCAACTAGTACGTAAGTGCCCCCTTTTTTAATAAAAATTAATTTGGACTTGCTGGGTTGTTTTCATGTTTCATACAGGGGACAGTTAACGTGTTAAGTATTTGCTGGGTGACACAAGTCCGAAAGTTCTTCACTTCATTGAATTTCGATTTTTTGAATGTTATCTAGTTATGATTTCATTTTAAAGGCTTGAAAACTACAGAATTCCTAATTTCTTGAATAATATATGTAAATATATATTTTTTGAGCAAATGCATAGATCAACTTCTATTTTTGTATTATTATTACTTGTCTCAGTAATATATTGCTACATTTGTTACTTTATAATATATTTTTACTGCCTGCTGTGTAAAAAAGATTTATTATGACAATATTTATTAATTCTACTTCGAGATTCTGAACATGAACATGGATAAGAACGGAATGAAGAAATTATACAAGCTTATTACAAAGTAAGACAAAGATACAATAAAGTGGTACAAAAGGAAAATGAAGTACTATTTTTTACCTACACCATATATCCAAAAAAATAAGTTGCTAAGCCTGTAGCCATCTTCTGTATTGAAGTTCTGAGGGTATTTAACAATTTCTATCGGTTCTCGGTTGATTCTTTCCCGTGTGTTGGATGCCTTTACCAGGACTTTTGTTTTGTCAAACTCTATGGAATGATTTGTGGTAAAGAAATGTGTTTACGCAGGACCTACGCAGGAAAACCGGAGCGTGTGTGCCATTCCCTTCCGATATACCTGTGCAGGCGTAGCGAACTGTACAGGTATACCGGTGAAAAATTAAAATTAAATAATTATTACCTGCACGGGCGAGTAGACTGGAGCGTGTGTGTGAGTCATCCAGTATACCTGCGCAGGCGAGTAGATTGGAGCGTGTGTGTGAGTCATCCGGTATACCTGCGCAGGCGAGTAGATTGGAGCGTGTGTGTGAGTCATCCGGTATACCTGCGCAGGCGAGTAGATTGGAGCGTGTGTGTGAGTCATCCGGTATACCTGCACAGGCGAGTAGATTGGAGCGTATGTGTGAGTCATCAGCCCCGTTTACACACACAGGTTTTCCGACAGTTTTGGAGCAGACGCTCCAAACCGACGCTCCAATCCTGTGTGTGTGAATACTAGCCGCCGAGATGCCAGGAGTGCGGAACTGGAGTGACGCTCCGGGAGTGCAAGTTCCGACCTGCAGCGGCATGATCACACACTTGCTCCAATCAAACGCTCCAGATCTTGCCAGTCAGTGCTTGCTAGACATCAGTACAGTTCAGTGAGTTTATTGTCCGTTTAATTAAAAATATTAAGGGTGGCAACCTGTAGATAGCCCGGCACTAATGACCAAGATGTAGATGCGCCATTAAAAAAAAAAAAAAAAAAAAAAAAAAAAAAAAAAATTAAAAATATTATCCGTATAATTAAAATATGTGGAATCCGGACAATCTTGAAGCATTTATTGAATTATACAGAAGTTTTCCCTGCCTAGGGAGAATAAAAACCGAAGAGTATAAAAACAAAAATCTTAAAAACTCTGCCTAAGAAAAATAGTTAGCTTTCTACAGGCAACATGTATACCCAAATTCTAACAAAGAATTTGTTCTTAAAAAAATTCAAGGGATAGGAGGGGCTTTCCGGAAGGAATTGAAGAAAATTAAGGATGGAAAAAGGAGTGGAAGTGGCACAGAAGAAGTGCACAGGCCAACATTATGGTATTTTCACTTATTGTTATTTACTAAGGACCAAGAAGAACCGTCAAATAGCATTAGTAATATTGATTATGTGGAACAAACGGAAGAAGAATTACACCAAACATCAGAAACGGTAGACGAATGAAGCGGATCAGACATGCAGGTTAATAAAAACACACTAGTAAGTAAATTATCTTTATTTTGATTCATATCAATCCTTTCCTTAACATATCATCTTGCCATACAACATTATCATCATTGTTAAAGTACACCATATAATTATTGCGATTTTGTAAAGCTTCAGAACATAGATTACAAGGCTGCAAATTCTCTAAGCAGTTTGTTTCAGTTTGCAGTTCTCCTGGGATTACATTTATTTTACCGTTATCGAATACCGATGGTGACACATAAAAAGTCTGTCACGCAGGAGCTGCATAACTAAGCACCTTTTGGATGACAGACTACATACAAACAAACTAACATACAAACTAACTCAAGTACTAACAGGACATGGTGGTGTGAAACAATACTTATACAGATTTAGACTTACACAGGACAATAAATGCAAATGTGACGGACAGACAATACAAGACTATGACCATATAATATACAACTGCCCACTTCTAGATGGTCCAAGAATAAAATTAATTAAACATGTCGTTCTGTCTGGGGACATATGGCCAATTAATAAGCACCAATTGATTAAGAAATATTTTGAACACTTTAATGCATTTGTTGAGAGAATTCAATACGACCATCTTCATTAACCTCAATCCAGTTCAACGGGCATTTTCTTTTCTTTTTAATGACTTATTTCTTAATTTACTTATTCATTCTCATTTCTTTTAATTTATTTATTTCATTTACTTAATTTATAATATGAATTATTAACACTTTCTTTATTAATATTATTATTTTTTTTATTATTATTTATAATTTTGACATTGTTACTAGTTGTTTATTGTTTTATTACTATTATAGTTGCTATCATTTCTCTACCTTAATTGTATTATTGTCAAACTTTTAAAATTCAGAAAAAATGTAATTATAACATAATATATATTACTTTAATTGTAATGTAGGCAGTATCGACAGATGGCACCTGCAGAATGTAAATAAAGTCCCACAGTATAGGGTTACTATATTGTGGAAAAAAAAAAAAAAAAAAAAAAAAAACTAAGCACCTTCCTCAGAATTTTTGTAGTGTAGACTACATTACTGAATAATTAACTAAATAACCTATATAAATAAAATAAAATAATAATGTGAATAGTTCTGCTCATTTACATTTCTTATGAGAACTGTTCAATTATTAATTTTGTAAATAATTTGCTTCCAGAGTTATGTTAATACATGATACTGTACTACTTAATAAATACACAAAAATTTCATTTTCCGTCTTTTGATCTGACACAGGAACAGGATACAGTACCCCTAGTGGGAGATGGCGCTCACCGCGGTGGCTTTGGGAACCTACGTCTGGCGGGCTAATTCTAATAAAACAGATTTTAAAGTAAACCCTCCTTTCCAATAGACAGATTTACTTCATTTTTACAGCACTTCTTTCTCATGAGATACACACGACGTATACCGCGTTTCATTACAATACTCCAGAAATTACGACCGGTATGAGTATATTAGTACTTTAGGTCCGGAGTAAACCCACCCCCCTCCAAATAACCCGATTTAGTTTATTTTTACAACCCTTTTTTCTCTGTTTATTACCACCACGAATACCGAGTTTCGTTGAATTGTAACAAAAATTACAGCTGTGATTAGCTTGTAGTGGCAAATTGGTAATGTGGGTCCGGAGTAACCCCCCCCCCCCCCCCCGATTTAATGAACCGATTTAGTTTATTTTTAAAGCGTATTTCTCTCTGTAGATCAACATAACGAATGCCGAGTTTCGTTGAAATATAACAAAAACTACAGTTGTCATGGTCAAATTAGTGTTTTGGTTCCGGGGTTAACCCCCCCTACCGGTGGACCGAAAAAAAATCGTAACGCTTACGTTTTTCAGTTCATAAGCTTGTAAGTACTCGTTTTATAGGCTTCTTGGGCTAGGAAAACGAATGAAACCATTTTCAAGGCGATAGCTTTAACCGTTTTCGAGAAAATTGGAAAAATAGTTTTTGAATACCGCTTTTGGTTTGGGTACTTAGAATCATGGGATTCAGTTGAAACATTTTCTGCATGTTCTACATTCATCAAAACTAATATGTTGAAATTTTGGTTACGTTTGGAGTTAAGGAAGGGTTAGAATAAAATATTTTATTAACAGACATAAAAAGTTTTAGTAACTTTGTTTACTTTCCTTAATATCTCGAAAAAGGTTGGTAATCTTGGCAAACGGAACAATACCATTAGAAAGCTTATTAAATGCTCTAAAAAAAAGGTTCTAATGAAAGTTTTGATTAGGCGATATCAATCGGAGAAATAAGAGCTTAAAACTTTAAAGTAATTGATTTCGATTATTCGAACTTTTCTTTTTGTCTGTTTTTTATTCCTTGTTATTTTTTAATTGCTTATTGTTGGATAATGTATTTGAAAATAAAACAGGTTAGAAAAATAAGAAAAACAATTTAATGTTAGAGATATGGACTTCCAAGATATATAGCTCTTCAACTGCCTAGTGACGTTCCTAGGGAGGGTTCTTTATCTTTGATTTTGGTACTTAGAATTATGGGATACAGTTGAAACATTTTCTGCATGTTCGAGTTTCATCAACACTAATATGTTGAAATTTTTGTTACGTTTAGAGTAAGGGAAGGGTTAGAATAAAATATTTTATTAACAGACAAAAAAAGTTTTGGTGACTTTGTATAATTTCGTTAGTATCTCGAAAACCGTTGACAATCTTGTGAAGCGGAAGATTACCATTCGGAAGCTTACTTAATGCTCTACAAAAAAGGTTCTGAAGAAAGTTTTAATTAGGCGATGTCAATCGGAGAAGAAAGTGCTTAAAGCTTTAAATTAATTGATTTCGTTTATTCAAATGGTTCTTTTTGTCTGTTTTATTTCTTGTTATTTTATAATTGCTTCTAGTTGGATAATGTATTTGACAATAAAACTGGTTAGGTAAAATAACAAAAACAATTTATTGTTAGATATATAGATTTCCAAGATTCCAAGACCTTGTCACTAGCGGGTCCGTTTCCAGTGTAGCCGACCCTTCCAGGTAAAATTGTAAATCATGACCTTTCAAGACCTCACTACTCACAGGAATGGCGTTAGTGACGTTAAAGGTTGACCCGCCATTATAATAATTAATTAAAAAAAAAAGACTGGTGGAACCAAAATAATAAATGCTTCTATTTTAATCTTTCCAAATTAGACTAGGGATATGAACGGAACCGCGCTAAAATGATGCAGTCCTGCGAGACGGACTTTTTTTCTCTATTTCCTCATACTAAGCGACGAAATGACACCGGATTTGCTATTAACTCCTCAAAACACACCTATATTGAAATATCCGGGCAATTCTGAAACAAAAAAAAAATATGCCGAAAACTTGCCAAGGCTATAGCCTCGGCAAAATAAATAAATAAACATAAACAAATTTTTCCAAGGAGCTGATTTTTTCTCTATTTCCTCATATTAAGCGACGAAATGACACCGGATTTGCTATTAACTCCTCAAAACACACCTATATTGAAAATTCCGGGCAATTCTGAAATAAACAAAAAATCTGAAACAAAAAAAAATTTTGCCTTGGCTAAATTGTAGCGCGTTTTTTTTTTTTTAAGTTTCCAAATCTCACGCCAATTCTGAAACAAAAAAAAATATGCTAAAAATTTGCCAAGGCTATAGCCTCGGCAAAATTGTAGCGCGATTTGTTTTTAGTCTCCATATCTCACGCAAATTTGAATATAAGTGTGTTTTAATGCGCTTAAATCAAAACTGCCTTCTGTTTTGACATCCTAACTTCTTTTAGCGCGGTTCCTCCCTCCCCCATAGGGAGGAACCCCGCTTATAAGGTTGATACAATGAAACAATCCGGAAGTGCCGACTAGAAAATTTTGCGTTTCAGAACCCCTAGAAACCGAAAATAACGGTGGTTCAAATTTGTATATATATATATATGTATATATTTATTTATATATATATATATATATATATATATTTGTCTGTTCGCTCTCTAAATAGAAGACGAATGGTCCGATTTTGATGAAATTTGGTACAAAAATCTGTCGTCCAATTTGAAAGGTCAAGTTCGTTAACCAGCAAAATCCGCCCACTGGAAGGTGGCGTTTGGGGCGAAATTCGCGCAGAAAAAATCGTAACGCTTACGTTTTTGAGTTCATAAGCTTGTAAGTACTCGTTTTATAGGCTTCTTGGGCTAGAAAAACGAATGAAACCATTTTCAAGGCGATAGCTTTAACCGTTTTTGAGAAAATTGGAAAAATAGTTTTTGAATACCGTTTTTGGTTTGGGTACTTAGAATAACGGGATTCAGTTGAAACATTATCTGCATGTTCTACTTTCATTAAAACTAATATGTTGAAAGTTATGTTACGTTTGGAGTTAAGGAAGGGTTAGAATAAAATATTTTATGAACAGATATGAAAAGTTTTGGAAACTTCGTATACTTTCATTAATATCTCGAACACGGTTGGGAAATCGTGGTAAGTGGATTGAAACTATTTGAAAGCTTACTAAATTCTCTACAAAAATGATTCTAAAACTATTTTTGATTAGGTTATGTCAATCGGAGAAATAAATGCTTAAAACTTCAAATACGTCTGTTTTGTTCTTATGAACGGGTTTTTGTCGTTCTTTTTGTAATTTTTGTCTCTTTCCCTTGGTTTTTTATTGCTTTTTATTTTTGTAATTTATTATGTTAGGAAAATGTATTTGTTTGTAAAACAGTATAGGAAACATGAGACCAATTTTCTGTTGCTAGAAATAATGAAAATTTTGGGAACTTCGTATACTTTCATTAATATCTCGAAAACGGTTGAAAATCTTGGGAAGCGAAAGGTTACCATTCGAAAGCTTACTAAATGCTCTACAAAAAATGTTCTGACAAAAGTTTTAATTAGACGATCTATTGTTGAGTAATTATATGAATCTTTGGATAATAATTCCAATAGTTAAAATTATAACTAAATTGGAAAATATGTATTTTATAGAACTCATTAAACCTTTTACAGAGAACTCTATTTTTTATTTTAATTTTATTGATCAACAGGTCTTTGCATATATTTAAAAACTCTGTTGATATAACCTCTATATCGTTTTTGTTTGATTCAATAATAAGAAATCCTTTTTTCAATGATTTTATGTTTTTAGGCCAATCTATAATTCCTATGGGTTAATATGTTTTTTAAATTGAAGCTTTAAAGCCTCAACAGGAATATTTGTGTAATCACCCTTCACAGTTAATTTATTAGAATCATGAGTGGCCGTTTTTTTGTTACAACTAACAATCTTTAAAAACGAAGTTTGACTATCCTTGTTATTGTTATTTTCCTTCTGTTTGGCCGAGATTTTCTATTCATGATCTAATTCTCCTTGAATTTTTTGACTAGATCAAGAACCTATTTCAAGCACTCTAAATTCCTTAATTTAATTGAGGAAGTTTATCAAGCTTGATATAATCACTTTTGGGTTAATACGGGTGGTCTATACCGAGTCCTTTGTTTGTAAACACAAAGAGCCTTCTGAGTAACGGTAAAGGGCAGTAAAAGTATATGACTACCTGGAAGCAGACCCTGCATAATGAGAATTGCAATACGAGACATTCTCATTCTTCCTTTCACCAGCTCCCGTGTAACACCTTAGATCTGTTTATATTGTTAGCGCGGTTCCTCCCTCCCTTCATAGGGAGGAACCCCGCTTATAAAATTGATCTCATGAAACAATCCGGAAGTGCCGACTAGAAAATTTCGCGTTTCAGAGAGACCGAAAATAACGGTGGTTCAAATTTGTATATATATATATATTTGTCTGTTATTTGAAAGGTCAAGTTCGTTAACCAGCAAAATCCGCCCACTGGAAGATGGCGTTTGGGGCGAAATTCGCGCAAATAAAATCGCAACGCTTACATTTTTGAGTTCATATGCTTGTAAGTACTCGTTTTGTAGGCTTCTTGGCCTAGGAAAACGAATGAAACCGTTTTTAAGGCGATAGCTTTAACCGTTTTCGAGAAAATTGGGAACATAGTTGCTGAATAACGTTTTTGGTTTTGGTACATAAAATCATGGGATTCAGTTGAAACATTTTTTGCATGTTCAAATTTTATCAAAACTAATATCTTAAACCTTTGGTTACGTTTGGAGTTAAGGAAGGGTTAGAATAAAATATTTTATGAACAGACATGAAAAGTTTTGGGAACTTCGTATACTTTCATTAATATCTCGAAAACGGTTGAAAATCTTGTGAAGCGAAAGGTTACCATTCGAAAGCTTACTAAATGCTCTACAAAAAATGTTCTGACAAAAGTTTTAATTAGACGATGTCAATCGGAGAAATAAGTGCTTAAACCATTAAAGTAATTGATTTCGTTCATTCGAACGGTTTTTTGTCTGTTTTTTTTCCTTGTTATTTCTTAATTGCTTATAGTTGGATAATGTATTTTACAATAAAACTAGTTAAGTAAAATTACAAAAAAAATTATTGTTAGAAATATAGATTTCCTAGATTCCAAGACCTTGTAACTAGCGGGACCCTTTCAAGTGTTGACCGACCCTTCCAGGTAAGATCGTAAATCAAGACCTTTCGAGACTGGTGGAACCAAAATAATAACTGCTTCTATTTTAATCTTCAGGCGATTCGCCAAAGTTGCAAAGCCTTATCAATAAATAAATATGTTAATCTTTCCAAATTAGACTAGGGATAAGAACGGAACCGCGCTAAGATGATGCAGTTCCTGCGAGACGGACTTTTTATAATTAAACAACACATTTCCAGTCGATTCCAAAACATAAACAAATTTTTCCAAGGAGCTGATTTTTTCTCTATTTCCTCATATTAAGCGACGAAAGGACACCGGATTTGCTATTAACTCCTCAAAACAAACATATATTGAAAATTCCGGGCAATTCTAAAATAAACAAAAAATCTGAAACAAAAAAAAAAAATTTGCCTTGGCTAAATTGTAGCGCGTTTTTTTTAAGTTTCCAAAATCTCACGCAAATTTGAATATAAGTGTGTTTTAATGCGCTTGAATCAAAATTGCCTTCCGTTTTGACATCCTATCTTGTTTTTAAAATTAAACAACACATTTCCAGTCGATTCCAAAATATAATCAAATTTTTCTAAGGAGCTGATTTTTTCTCTATTTCCTCATACTAAGCGACGAAATGACACCGGATTTGCTATTAACTCCTCAAAACACACCTATATTGAAATATCCGGGCAATTCTGAAACAAAAAAAAAATATGCCGAAAACTTGCCAAGGCTATAGCCTTGGCAAAATATTAGCGCGTTTTGTTTTTAGTCCCCAAATCTCACGCAAATTTGAATATAAGTGTGTTTTAATGCGCTTAAATCAAAACTGCCTTCTGTTTTGACATCCTAACTTCTTTTTATAATTAAACAACACATTTCCAGTCGATTCCAAAACATAAACAAATTTTTCCAAGGAGCTGATTTTTTCTCTATTTCCTCATATTAAGCGACGAAATGACACCGGATTTGCTATTAACTCCTCAAAACACACCTATATTGAAAATTCCGGGCAATTCTGAAATAAACAAAAAATCTGAAACAAAAAAAAATTTTGCCTTGGCTAAATTGTAGCGCGTTTTTTTTTTTTAAGTTTCCAAATCTCACGCCAATTCTGAAACAAAAAAAAATATGCTAAAAATTTGCCAAGGCTATAGCCTCGGCAAAATTGTAGCGCGTTTTGTTTTTAGTCTCCATATCTCACGCAAATTTGAATATAAGTGTGTTTTAATGCGCTTAAATCAAAACGGCCTTCTGTTTTGACATCCTAACTTCTTTTTATAATTAAACAACACATTTCCAGTCGATTCCAAAACATAAACAAATTTTTCCAAGGAGCTGATTTTTCTCTATTTCCTCATACTAAGCGACGAAATGACACACACCCGATTTGCTATTAACTCCTCAAAGCACACCTATATTGAAAATTTCGGGCAATTCTGAAACAAAAAAAAAAATATAGTGAAAATTTGCCAAGGGTATAGCCTTGGCAAAATTGTAGC
This sequence comes from Gonocerus acuteangulatus, assembly GCA_946811695.1. NCBI lineage: Eukaryota > Metazoa > Arthropoda > Insecta > Hemiptera > Coreidae > Gonocerus > Gonocerus acuteangulatus. The sequence continues at coordinate 139,533,857 of OX328123.1, read as the reverse complement.
GCGTTTTGTTTTTAGTCTTCAAATCTCACGCAAATTTGAATATATCATAACACCCTCAATTTTATCAAAAAACCTGATCGTCGATATTTTACTAATTTTCAAATAATCGCTAAAAATACATAAAAACATAGATTTTTCTTATAATTTTTTAAAAAATATATACATGAAAAATCTATGAAGAATAACTAAAATTTTTTGATCTATTTATCTAAAACCAATATAAAAATAAGGTTAAAACATTAAAACCCCCCTCAAAAAAGGCTCAGTGATTACCTCCCCCTCTTAAATATACAACCATACTCAAATCCCAAAGAAAATATTGACTCATTATATAATCATTTTTTTATATATAAATGAGTAAAAAATATAAAATTAAGATTTATCATAAAGATTTATCAAAAAATGAGAATATGTTCCCATATCCTTTAAGATGTATAATCGTCGTTTCGAGTGGTTCTGGGAAGACAACATTACTAGAAAATTTCATTTATAATAAAAATTGGATAAAATATGATTATTTGTATGTATGTAGTAAATCTTTAGAACAAGAAGTATATAAAAAAATGCATGAATTATTCTCTAACGTTTCAGATGAACTCGATGAAGAAATTGCATTCTTTTATAGCGAAATCGAAGAAATACCTAATGTTGATGAATGTAAAGAAAATAGTTTAGTTATTTTCGATGATTGTATTTTAGAAAATCAAGATAAAATTAAAGAATATTTTGTGAGAGGTCGACACAAAAACATTTCATGTTTCTATCTAAATCAATGTTATTCTAGATTAGATAGACAATTTATAAGGAATAATGTAAATTTCTTATGCATTTTTAAACAATCAGATCATTACATGGATTTATTATTTAAAGATTTTACTGCAACTGATTTTGAGACAAAACAAAAATTTAAAGAATTTTGTAATGATTGTTGGAATCATGATTTCGGATTTATTTCTATAAACCTAAATAAAAAGAAGAGTAACGGTAAGTATATGTTTAAATTTGAGAAGATTTTAGGACATTAATCATTTAGACCACTTTAACTCACTTTAACTTACTTTAACTCACTTTAACTTTTTTTAACTTTAACTCACTTTAACTCACTTTAACTTTTTTTAACTTTAACTCACTTTAACTTTTTTGAACTTTAACTCACTTTAACTCAATTTAACTTTTTTGAAATTTAACTCACTTTAACTTTTTTGAACTTTAACTCACTTTAACTTTTTTGAACTTTAACTCACTTTAACTTTTTTTGAACTTTAACTCACTTTAACTTTTTGAACTTTAACTCACTTTAACTTACTTTAACTCACTTTAACTTTTTTGAACTTTAACTCACTTTAACTCGTTTTAACTCACTTTAACTTTTTTGAACTTTAACTTTTTTGAACTTCAACTCACTTTAACTTACTTTAACTCACTTTAACTTTTTTGAACTTTATAAATGGAGAGTAATATATCATTTGAAAAAGCAAAAGACATTAAAAAAATAGAAAACGATTTAATTAAAAAATTTAAAAATGCACGACAGCAAAGAATAATCGAAGAAAATTCTAAAACTAAAGAATATGCTCCAATAACTGGAGCTATTGAAAAGCTTAGTGAAACCATGACTCATGTAGATCAGGGAAAACAACATGTATTAGAACAAAATAAAACTTTAATTACAGATGTTATTCCATTTACTAAAAGTATTGCAGAAACAGAAATTCCTCCTTCAGAAGAAGAAACATCATTTGAATGAGAATTATTCCATGTTTCGAAAGATACTCCAACAGCTAAAAGCACTCCTTTTCCCTACAAAAAAGTAAAATTTGTTCCAATGGAAAAAGTTACAGAAGATTCATCAGAGCCGGATTTAAGTGAAGATAGTATAAATGAATCAAAAAGTTCTAGAAAATCAGATTCTCCATTGGATATTTCATCATCTAATATTAGTCAAATTATAGGTCCTATTGGAGCAACATATTTACCAAAACTAACTGATAGACATTATGGAATTACTTACGATGAAAAACAATCGTTTTTTAAAATCGGAAAGAATAAAGTTGATATAGATGGAAATGATTTAATTATTGCTGGGAAAAAATATATTGGAACAAAAGAATTGTGGGTTTTATTAACACAAAATTATGAACACTTATTCAATAAAGAAGGTAAAGAATTATATTCGCCAGAAGAATTTAATACGTATAAAGAAATTCTAATTAATAGTAGGGCTTTATATGAAAAAAATAACTCATCAACAAAGAGACCAAAAGTTCCGCAATCAAAAAAATATAAATATTTATTAAAACCGGTATATGAAGAAATGAAATCTTCTGTTACAGGAAAAGGGATTGTTAATTATAATCAACATTCTGTTACATATATAAATAATTTAAATGAACTAATTTCAAGATTGAATTTGATATTCGCATCTGAATTAGCAGGAGATAATAATTTCCATAATGAAAAAGTTGGAATTATCAGATTTTTAACAGACCTTCTAGAAAAACATATTGATGATAGAAAAGGAACTGAATACCTCATAAGAATCGTTAATGCTCTTCCACATAAGATAATTAAAGATGAAACTATCGGATCTGGATTATTTAACAAAACTTTAAATAATATACCAATGCCTGAAATGCATCTTCCAGGTGGTTATAATTATTGTGGACCTTTTACAAAATTAGATGAAAGATTGGCCAGAGGTGATCAACCGATTAATAAATTAGATGCATCTTGTCAAGATCATGATATACATTATAGAGATCATGAAGGAGTTCCAGAAAGACATATCGCAGATAAAATTTTAGAAAACAAAGCATGGGAAAGAGTAATTTCAAAAGATGCAGGTTTAAAAGAAAGAGCAGATGCTTTATTTGTTATAAATGCAATGAAAATTAAAAGAAAATTAGGAATGGGTTTAGGTGAAAATAATGAATATGACATATTTCAGTAATATATCATTTTTTATCTTAATAAATACAGAAAAAATCATGACTTCTTATAAACCATATAAAATTTCTCTTACAGATAATCAAAAATCTAAAATCGCTTATGCTATAAAAAAGAAAACGAGTGTAATAATTCAAACAACGAAAGGTACATATAAAATTTTACTAACTCAAAGACAAATTAGTAATATTGAGAAAAACTCAAAAGATGGAAAGAATGTAAGAATCACTTTGACTTACAAACAGTTGAAAGAAAATCATAAAGATGGTGGAATACTCCCATTAATATTTGCGGGAATTGGTGCTCTAAGCGCATTACTAGGAGGAGGAGCAGCTGTTGCAAATTCAGTTATTGATGCAAAACATAAAAAAAGTCCGACTCGCAGGAACTGCAGCATCTTAGCGCGGTTCCGTTCATGTCCCTAGTGCCATTTGATAAGCTTAGAAAAGAAATAAACTTATTTTTTTTTTATATATCTCATGAAAATTGTCAAAATCCTCTCGAACATCTCGAATAAAAGTGATATTAAGGCTTCAGGGACACCGACAGTAGCTAACTTTTACACAGAAGCGGAAATTACAGAATCTGGCTCTCATTCTAAAGCAAAGCTCTATAAATCAATACAAAATATGCCTAATAAAGCCTTTCTAGAGGATACAGAAGCATGGATGTATATGAGAGGGGGGGGGGGCTGAGGGGGCTGCAGCCCCTCCCGAAATTTTGAATTGATGATAAAAACTTCTCGTAAAACCCTTAAAAATAAATTAAATAAGATCACTTAGTTCATAAAACATATTTTATTTTACGTATTTAGTTGAAAAAGTTTTAAAGAAAAAATGAGATAAAGTATATGTTAAATGGTTAGGATTTGATAGTTCACATAATAATTGGATAAATAAAAAAAAATGTTGCAAATTAAGAATATAAACCAGATGAACTTTTTTAAATCCTACAAACATTTCAAAAGATTAAATTTGTATAATATTATTATAAAATTTTTCACTTCTAGAAAATAAATTGCATTTATTAAAACATATAAAAAACATTTCTCTTATTAATGTAAAAATTTGAATAACGATTCCCAATAAATTTAAAAAATATAACAATATTAATGTATATCTATAATAATTGGATAATGTTGCCGAACACAATGTATCTTTTGTTTCTAAAGAACCAGACGAACCGAATATATAATATTTACATTTTACAACTTGTGGAAATATTAATGTTAACGGTTTGTGATTAAACACAATTTTTTCAGAATTGAATAACTCGTCATAAATTATTGACAATACATTAACTTCAAATAATATATTTAAAAAATAAAAAACTCTTATAAAAATTAATATAGAAAATACTGTCAAAATCATATAACTAATATAATATTTTTTATGATTTATTATTGGAAAATTATTTTTTAAATCGATATGAGATAAACTTATATTATTAAATCTTTTCCAAATAAAATCTGGTAATAATAAAAATAATCCTATAAAAAAATATATAACATGCATCCATGGATAATATCTTATATATTTCAAATCATTTTTATTTTCATTCATAATACCTTTATAAGGTACTCGTAAAATATCTTTTTTTGATTTAGCAGTAAAATTATTTAATACTATAAAAATTTCCCCAGATTCACATAAACTATTTGAAAATGGACTTAACTGATTTGAAATACATTCTAAACTTTGCTTTCTTAAAATAAATGGAAATCCTGATACAATAATAAATGTCAATCCTATTATATTAATGTATCCAAAATAATTTCCTTTTAAACTTTTTTCAATTTTTTTTTAAAAATGTTTGTAATGCTTATCAAAAATTGATTGCATTTATTAAGAAAGAATTTTGATCAAATTGATAAACAGAGATTTAAAATAAGAATAATTAAATTTGAAAAGATATTTAAAAAAGATTTTAACTAATAAATGGAAAATCTAATAATCTAATTTATTTATTTTTAGATCTGAAACATGTTCAAGTAAATCATCTTCTGTAAATTCTTTATTTGTTATTCTAAAATAATTTCCATGAAATTTTAATAATTCTGTAAATTGTGTGTTAAATCTTTCTTTCATTCTATTATAAAAGTTAATACTGTTAGGATCGATAAATATTCTCAGTTCATAAAAATTTGGATGTTTCAATTTTATTTTATTTCGAACTTTATCTATATTTCGTACTTGACATCTAGAAACATAATAAGTATATTCACATTTATCATCACGTAACTTGAATAATATAAAACAATTTTGATAATCTTTATTTTCAGTTTCATATACAATATATGGCTTTATTTGTTCTCGTGAATTTTTATAAATTAAAATTTCTTTATCTTTCTCATTTATAATTTTATCTTTACTGTATAATTCTTCTTTCAATTTATATTCTCCTGTTTTTCTTATTGTTTTAATAACATTATAAACCCAATCTTGAAATGTTTCAGCTAAAGGCATTTTTGATTTCATAATTAAAGAATATAAACCTAATTCATTAATAAAAATAGTTGATTTCTCGTTACCTTTCAAAGGTAGCGATTCGCTACCTTTCAATTCTTCAAAGGATTTTTTATATTTTCCGTTTATAAACTTCTTGATTGTTTCTTTTGTATTTTTATATTTTAATAATTCAGCGATATCTTTAGCCTTAAACCATGGATCATTATTTTCATCTAGAATTATAAATATTTTTTTATTATTATAGTTAAGTTTGTTGTTGAGAATATTTAGCATGCTCTCCATTTATTAGTACTGAAATCTTTAAAATCCTGAAAATCCTGCAAATGTTTCCCCCATAAAAGGAGGAACGATTCGTTCCTCCGAAAATCCTGCAAATGTTTCCCCCAAGGATGCAAGGTATCCCGAACTTTTTAAACTTAATTTCTGATATATTTTGAAGAATTGGATATGAATATAGATTTTTTAAATTATAAATGAAGAAGTTAAGATTTAATGATCTTGTAACTATTTATGAAATACCTTATGAATGTAGAATTAATTTTAATTTAATTGATAATTATCAATTAAATATCTTTTCAAACTCAATTATTCTTATTTTAAACCTCTGATTATAATCAGAGGTTTAAAATAAGAATAATTGAGTTTGAAAAGATATTTAAAAAATATGTTAATAAAAATAATTCTAATAAATGATGGAAGAACTGAAAAGTAAAAACATTTCCGATTTGCGAAAAATCTGTAAAGAAAAAAACTATCAAGGTTATTCTAAACTGAGAAAGCAGGCATTAATCGATTTAATATTACAAAACATTAATGATAATTATAATGAAGAAAAATTAAGTAATAAAAATATTGGTGAATTAAGACGTTTAGGAAGTAAGTATAAAGTAAAAAATTATTACAATATGAAGAAATCTGTTCTAATTAACTTAATAGAAGAAAAAATGAAAGAATCCCAAGAAAATAAAAAAGAAGAAAATTTAATTCAAGAAGATATGAATTTTGAAGAAGATATGGATTTTGAAGAAGACATGGATTTTCATGATGAATTAAGTAATAAAAATATTAATGAATTAAGACGTTTAGGAAGTAAGTATAAAGTAAAAAAATATTACAACATGAAGAAATCTGTTCTAATTAACTTAATAAGAGAAAAAATGAAAGAATCTCAGAAAAATAAAATAGAAGAAAATTTAATTCAAGAAGATATAAATTTTGAAGAAGATATACATTCATGTTACAAATGTGGAAATAAAAGTGTATTAAATGATAGATGTTATTTCTGTGAGCCAGAAATCAAAAGCAAACATAATAAAAGATCATACAGACTTAATAGATTTCGTAAAAAAACTATTGAATTTAATAGAAGATGGTAATGATAGAGGTAAAATTGAACAAATATTTGATATTTTTATTAATAGTTATACATGTAAATATATACCATATAAATATTTGATCAAAAAGATTGCAGATTATTTAAAAATAATGAATATTATCGAAATTAAGGAAACTAAGAGAGATGTAAAAATATGGAGTGAGTTTATTGATAAAATTGAAATGGAAAAACGATTTCGAGGGAATATTTTAAAACAGATGATTGTGTAAAATTTTGCAAGATTTTGTAAGATTTTAAAAACTTCATTCCTAATAAATGGAGGAATTAAACCCTTTTAAATTTTGTCAAATCTGTTGTATGGAAAGTGTTTTAAATAACCACTGTTATAATTGTTATCCGCCAAAAAGAAATCCTCATAACAATTATAAATATAGAGGGAGATATTTTCATAAGTATATATTACAGTTAATAGATGATTATGAAGATTTAATTAAAATTGAAGATTTATTTGATGTTTTTAATGAAAATTATAAAGGAAAAGCTTTACCATATAAATTTTTTATTGCAAAGATAGCAGATTTATTAGAAATTGAACATAATATTCGTATACGTAACTCAGAAAGAAATAAGATGTTGTGGAAAGAATTTTTAGAGATGAAACCATTTGAGATAATTGAAAAGGAAAAACAATTTAAAAAATATATTTTAAGTCAATTTTAATATATTTTCTATGATGGAAACATTTGCAGGATTTTAAAGACTTCATTTGTAATAAATGGAGACTCAACTGAGAAACCAAAATCTTAAACAACTTCGAGATTATTGTAAATCTCATAATATTGTAGGATATTATAAATGTAATAAGAAAAATGATCTTATAAATCATATTCTTGAAGAGTTGGAAAAAAGGAAATTTATAAATGAATTCAACTTTGATTCTAGTTTGTTTTCTAAACCAAAACCTGATAAAAACTTTAATTTATGGACGATGAAACAATTACGTGAATATTGTAGGTTGAAAAATATTAAAAAACATTGGCAATTTAATAAAAAAGATGATTTAATAAATCTCATTACTGATGGAGAAGAAAGAAAAAATATGAGAAAAAAATTAATAAATCAATCTAAAAAAATAGCTCTAAATCAATCCAAAAATGCATCAAAAAATGAATTCAATTTCCATCCAAGTTTATTTTCAAAATCTAAATCACCTAGAGAGAAACAAATAAAATGTGAAGATTGTAATAAATATTATAAAAAATCATATAAAGAGAAGCATATTGAATCTTTAGCACATAAGAAATTATTAATTAATGATGAACAAGAAATTCAGGAAATTGAAACAGCTTACGATTCAAGATTAAAAACATATCTGATTAAGAATACAAGAAATGATGTACTTCCAGAAGTGTTTTTAGAAGATAAAAGAAATATAGTAATCAATAAAATATCAGAAGTTTCAAGAAAAATGGACTTGAAAGTTAATCTTAAATTCTTCCTTGCCTTTCAAAGAGAAAAAGAATTTCAAGAATTTGCATTCAAAACACAAAATGAAATCATATTACAATCTTCAGATTTAAATACATTTTATGATATATTCGGAAATTGATTAAAGAAATGGATGAGTTTATGGCTAAAGGATCAGGATGGGCACTTGCAGGTATTGATTATTTAGAACTAAGAATTAATAAATATAATCCCCTAAGAGGTTCTTCATATATTGATTTACCAGAAAAAATAAAATTGAAAAAAGCAATTATTAATGTGAAAAATAATGATAATAAGTGTTTTATGTGGTCTATTTTATCAGCAATTTATCCAGTAGATGAAAATCCTCACAGAGTTACAAAATATGAAATGTATAAAGATGAATTAAATTTCGATGGAATAAACTTTCCAGTTTCTTTTACAGATATAAATAAATTTGAGAAACTAAACAATATATCTATAAATGTTTATGGATATGAAGAATCTGTTCATCCTCTAAGAATTACTAAAAACAAATTAGATAAACATGTAAATTTATTTTATATTAAGAATGAACAAAATGATCATTATTGTTGGATTAAAGATCTTTCCCGATTAGTCAAAACACAAGTAATAAATAAAAAAGTAAAAATTTATCCATGTGAAAGATGTTTAACATATTATTATTCATCTGAAAAATTAGAGAAACATGAACTTGATTGTAAAATTAAAAAAGCTGTAAAAATTGAAATGCCGAGGAAAGGTGAATATTTAAGTATCAAAAACTATAACAGATCATTAAGAGTTCCTTTCGTAATATATGCAGATTTCGAATGTTTAACTAAAAAAAATTGATAATTGTCAGCCAGATTCATCAGGTTCTTATACTAGGAAGTATCAAAAACATGAACCAAATAGTTTTTGTTATTATTTAAAATATGAAAATTATGATTACAAACAACAGGTAGTATATAGAGGATCTGATTGTACTGATAAATTTGTAGAAATGATTCATGAGGAAGTTAAAAATATTCAGAAGATTTATGAAGAAATTAAACCGTTGAAAATGACTTTTGAAGAAGAAAAGCATTTTCAAAAATCTGATATTTGTCATATACGTGAGAAACCTATAGAAGGAAAGAAAGTAAGAGATCATGATTATTTAACTGGAAAATATCGAGGTCCGGCTCATGAAACTTGTAATTTGAGTTATAAAAATCCTTCGTTTGTTCCAGTATTCATCCATAATTTATCCGGATATCTATTTGTTAAAGCGATGGGAAAATTTAAAGAAAATATTGAGGTAATTCCAAATACCGAAGAAAAATATATTTCATTCACTCAGAAAGTTGATAAAATACAAATTAGATTTGTAGACACATTCAGATTTATGGCTACAAGTATAGATTCATTATCCATGAACTTAAGAAAAATTCCTGAAGAATTGAAAGATAAAAAGTTAGAAGAATATAAATTCTTGAAATCTATGTTTAGAGAAACCTCTAAATATTATAAAGATGAAAAATTAGATTTAATTACGAGAAAAGGTGTGTATCCTTATGATTACATGGATTCAGAAGAAAAATTTGAAGAGATGAAATTACCTTCAATCGAAGAATTTTATAGTAAATTGAATGATTGTAATATTTCCGAACGCGATTATAAACATGCCAGAAAAGCATGGGAAACATTTGAAATTAAAAATTTAGGAGAGTATTCAGATTTATATGTTAAATCAGATGTTTTAATATTAGCTGATATTTTTGAAAATTTTAGAGATGTTTGTCTAAAAACGTATAAACTGGATCCAGCTTGGTATTTCACAGCCCCTGGATTATCTTGGGATGCAATGTTAAAAACGACAGAAATCGAGTTGGAATTATTAAATGATTATGATATGATTTTGATGTTGGAAAAAGGAACCCGTGGGGGAATTTCACAATGTTGTAATAGATATGCAAAAGCAAATAATAAATGTATGAAAAAATATGATAAAAATCTATCATCTAGTTATTTAATGTATTTGGATGCAAATAATTTATATGGTTGGGCGATGAGTCAATATTTACCGTATGGTGGATTTAAATGGTTAGATACAGAGATAGATGTAATGAATATACCAGATGATTCAGAGAAAGGATATATTCTAGAGGTTGATCTCGAATATCCAAAAGAATTACATGATATTCATTCTGATTTACCTTTAGCTCCGGAAAATGGAATTCCAGGTAATTCAAAATATGCAAAGCTATTAACAACATTATATGATAAAGAAAGGTATGTTATTCATTATAGAAATTTAAAGCAATGCTTGAATATGGGATTGAAATTAAAAAAGATTCATAGAGTATTGGAATTTAAAGAATCGGCGTGGTTACAAAAATATATTGATCTCAACACTAAAATGAGAACTCGAGCTGTAAATGATTTTGAAAAATATTTCTATAAATTAATGAATAACTCAGTGTTTGGAAAAACTATGGAAAATATAAGAAAACAAATTGATGTAAAATTATGTAATGATTATAAAAAAGTTGAGAAATTAATAGCTAAACCGAATTTTAAAGGAAGAACTATTTTTGATGAAAATTTAACTGCTATTCATATGAATAAAACAAAAGTTAAATTTAATAAACCAATCTACGTTGGAATGAGTATATTAGATTTATCAAAACATTTAATGTATGATTTCCATTATAATATTATGAAACCGAAATATGAAAATAATCTTAAATGAATGTATATGGACACAGACAGTCTTATATATCATATTAAAACAGAGGATTTTTATGATGATATGAAAAATATGATTCATCTGTTCGATACTTCAGATTATCCTGTTGATAATAAATTTAATATCCCAAGAATAAATAAGAAAGTTTTAGGAAAAATGAAAGATGAAAATAATGGAATAATTATGGAAGAATTCATAGGATTAAGATCTAAAATGTATGCTCATAAAAATGAGTTATCAATTTGTAAGAAATCAAAAGGTACAAAGATATCTGTTGTGAAAAATAAAATTTCATTCGATGATTATAAAGATTGTTTATTCAATAAAAAAGTTCATTATAGAACAATGAATTAGATCTGGAGTTATAAGCATGAGATATATTCAATTCAGGTTAATAAAAAAGCTTTGTCACCATTTGATGATAAACGATATATTTTAGAAGATGGAATCAATACTAGAGCATTAGGACATTATAAAAATGTTTAAATTAATTGGATATATTAATTTTATTTGTAATAAATATATAAAATGAAACTCTTTAAGATTGTTGGATCAACTTCAAAATTATCATTAACATTAGCTCATCCTATATTCTTGGATGAAAATATTAATTATAAAATTGGTCTCGTCGGATTTTATTCAGACAATAACGTTTCTAATATTTCTGAGGGAGCATCAATAACATTTACATTCAACAAACCTGATGAAAAAGAGATGGAATTATATGATATAAATATTCCTAGTGGTTATTGGACTATAAAAGATTTAAATAATTACATAAATACGGAATTAAAAAGACATTCTGCACACGGTGATAGTTCGTTTATCATTAAAGGTAATAAGGAACACAAAATTGAGATAAATTCACCTTATCTTTTTAAATTAAATAATACTCTGAGAAAAATTTTAGGTTTTGAAATTGATGGACATGGATATTTTTACAATACTGATATTGTTCATAAAGGTGAAGATATACCAAAACTAAGACCATTTGATGTAATAGAAATTCATTGTGATTTAGTGGAACCAAGTTTTGTAAACCATAGTGCTGATGAACATTTACATGAGGAAACAGACATCTTATATTCATTTTTCCCTAATGTTTCGAACGGTTCTAAAATATCAGAAAGACCTCCGGAAATATTTTATGTTCCGATAAAGAAAGGAACTCAATAAATCCAAAAAATAACTAATTCTATTAAAAATGAAAAACAAGTACTTTTGAATAATAAAAATGTAAATAATATCGTATATTTAAGTTTAATTCAATCCTAATTCGTTAATATTTTGGGGGTTAATATATAGAATCGCTACCTTTGAAAGTTAACGAGAAATCAACTATTTTTATTAATGAATTAGGTTTATATTCTTTAATTATGAAATCAATATAGAAATTTAGGAGGACGAAATCCGTCCTCCTCAAATATATAACAACATACTATTTTTCTTTAATTTTTATCTCTAATAAATGGAATTTAAAAAGTATGATGCTAATATAGAAAAACAACAATATAAGCACTTTTTTACCATCAAATAATACTGAACTGAATTTAAATAAAGAGAATCAAAGAATAGAATTCTTAATTAATGTTGGTGATAATTTTATTACTTCACAATTTCAGTTTGTAATTTCTGGTTCTTTCAATGCAGCAGATGTTGAGCATTAAGGTATGAATTCAGCAACTAAATTAATAGATAACTTTATTCCTTATTTGTTTAAAAGTATAGAAGTAAAGAAACATAATAAATTAATTGATAGAATTGAAGATCCTGGAATTATAAGCACTGTTAAACATACAATTTCATTGTCTCAATATGAAACTCAAGCTAAAAAGAATGGTGCAGTAGTATGTAATCATAAATATGGGAAATTTAATTATTGTGGAAACTTAAACGATTTAGGATTATGATTTTTCAGAGGTGTTACAATACCGATATACAAAGCAGGATTTTTAATAACATTTATTAGAAATTCTGATGATGATGCAATATTATTATCGGTACAAGCAGATGGAACAAGTTTTGCACCTCAGGGTAAAATAACAATAACCGATTTCTATTTACGAATACCTATTATGGAATTTTCAACACCTTCGAAAATTGAGTTAATTAATGAAATGGATAAGTTTGGTGGAACACAAGATTTTGGGTTTAAAACTTGGGAATGTATTGAGAAAACTGGTATTGTAGGATCCAATTTCAGTTATGATATAACAAATATCTATAGAAATATTGATAAACCGAAATTTATAATTGTAGGATTCCAAACTGGAAGAAGAAATGATCAAAAGAAAGATCCTTCGAAATTCGATCATGTTGATGTTAGAAATATTCGTGTTAAAATTAATGAAACATATTATCCAGATGAAATGATTAATTTAGATATTAAAGAGAACAAATATGCTTTGTTATATGAGATGTATATGGATTATAAAAGAGCTTTTGTTGGAAATGTTAATATGCTATATAATCCTGACGATTTTATAAAATATAGACCTTTGTATGTAATAGATGTTAGAAAAGGACCAATTAATATTTCACAGAGTAAAAATAATATTATTCTGAATGTTGATTTTCAGAATGTAGTGCCTGGAGGTACAAATATGTATGTGATTATTGCTTCTGAGAAAAAGTTGAAATATGATTTTATTAAGAATGATTTAATAGAAATTTAGATTTAGACTATGTTCTGCTAACATAGTCTAAATTGATTGTAATAAAGGTTTTATAAAATTGATTAAATTTATTTGATAAATTTTATTTGTAATAAATGGAAGCATTGAAAAAGATTCAGCAAGTTGGTCAATGTCAAAATATTCCAATAAAGAAACTATCAGATTTGAAATGTGATCAATCTTATCCAATTAAAGAATTTAAAGAAATTTCACCAAGATATGGAAAAAGAATAGTTGTTACTTTAAAGTTTAAAGAAGATAAATTTCAAGTTTATCTACCAGATAGATTTACTGATAAATTAAATAAAAAAGATATTCAACAATTAAATTCTCAAAATCTAACATTTGTTTACGATGGTTTAAAAGATATAAGTGATGGTAAATCAATGCATATTATTAACTTTCGAGAAAACCAAGATTTAGTCAAAAAGAATAAGATTAAATCCAAGAAAAATGAAAGTGATAGTGATGATTAAATATATTAGATAAATTTTATTATTTTAAGGTTTTTAACCTTATTTTTATATTGGTTTTAGATAAATAGTTCAAAAAATTTTAGTTATTCTTCATAGATTTTTCATGTATATATTTTTTAAAAAATTATAAGAAAAATCTATGTTTTTATGTATTTTTAGCGATTATTTGAAAATTAGTAAAATATCGACGATCAGGTTTTTTGAGAAAATTGAGGGTATTTTGGAAAGTGAGAATTTTTGGAAGTGACCTAGAAATTGAGAAGTCTTTTTTAGGATCGTGAAAAAATTTACAATCAGATGAATGATGTTATTTCTTAGAAACCTTCACCTTTTTGAGGTAATTTTGGGGGTATTTTAGAGACTATATAACTATAAATTGGTAGAATTTTTATTAAAATCAAGAAAGTCCGGCAATCAGGTTTTTTGAGAAAATTGAGGGTATTTTTGGAAGTGTTCCAGAAACCCCCTTTTATATCTACTAATATCACTCCCAGTTAAGAAAGTGTTTGACTTTCTTGACAAAAGGTATCCTTGACCCAGAAATGACTGGTTCCAGGAGACCGTCAAGTTTCCTCTTGTTCGTGAAGGGGACTGTCGCCATTTTGGACCGATTAATTTTAAGTCCCCTTCTATCACACCACTGCGTGGATCTACGCAATGCTGCACCAAGTAACTCTGATATGACATTCAGGAATTTACCACTAATCAGGATCACTATGTCATCAGCATAAGCCTGCGCATAAAAACCATGGCCCTGTAGATCGGCCAGTAATGAGTCTATCACTAGACTCCACAATTGGGGCAAAAGTACACCCCCCTGCGGACATCCAGCAACAGGTCTCACCCTTACCGTGGATCCCCCTAGGGATGATTCCAGGACTCTAGAGTCCAGGAATGTTTCCATCCAGGCCTCGAGAGCCCTGTGTATCCCAAGCCCCTGTATCGATTCCACGATGGCCTGAGTTGAGGTCCTGTCAAAGGCGCCTTCAATGTCAATGAAGGCGCCAAGAGTGACCTCCCGCTGTTCGAGCGCTTTCTCTATCTTATTAGTGAGATGGTGTAACGCCGGTTCGCATGATCTCCCCTCTCTATATGCTAACTGGAGATTGTTGAGTGGGTTTGCCTTTAAGGCATTCCCGTGGATGTACCTAGCCACCAGTTTCTCCAGTGTCTTCAATAAAAAGGATGAGAGACAAATGGGTCTGAAGGCTTTAGGGTCATTATGGGTATTCCTCCCTGGCTTTGGGATAAAGCAGACTTTTGCTTTTCTCCACCTGCCAGGGAGAGAGCCCATTGCAAGGCTGCTCCTGAGTAGTATGAGCAGGTACGGCAACAGTATAGCCTGTCCCTTTTGTAAAAGGACAGGGAAAATGTCGTCAGGTCCCGGAGTCTTGTATCGCCCAAAAGAGTTTAGGGCCCATCTAAGACCTTCAGGCCTAACAATACCCTTTTTGAGGTCCCAACCCTCCTTTCTCCCCCTTGAGGTTGGCAGGAGCGGCCTTCGCATCGGATCTATTTTCTCACATCCTGGAAAATGGGTTTCCATAAGCATGTTGAGGGTATCCTCGCAAGGAGCGAGGTTCCCGCCCATGCCCAGTGCCCCCAAGATATCCAGGGTTTTTTTTTGATATAATCCGGTGCAAGCGTGCACTGGAAGATGTATTCTCAAGGTCAGCACAAAATGCTTTCCACGAGTTTCTTTTAGCTCTCCGTATGGTTAGGTTATATTCTGTCAGTCGTCTACTATACTGATCCCAGTTATTTGATGCCCGGGACCTGTTGAATAGTCGCCTGACGTCTTTTCTCATTCTTTCTAGTTGTTCGTTCCACCGGGGTGGGTTGTTAGCCCTTCCCTTCCGTACGGGTTTGCAATTATTCTGAAAGGATTGAATAATTGAGTCGGTGATAGACTCGTTCATGACCTCAAGTTGCCAGGTGTTCCTGGCACGATTAGGACACGAACGTAGACGATCTGATAGGTCACGCCCATAGCCTGCCCAATCAGTTGACCTCGGGTTTCTAAAAATTTTACCCTCCCGTTTATCAAAGACTATGTCGAACCTAATATATCTATGGTCCGACCCAGATATTTCTTTTGATACATGCCAGCCCCTGATCAAGTCAGCAACACCAACAGATGCTATAGTAACCTCAATGACCTCCCTTCTTCTTACATTGACAAAGGTAGGTTCATTTCCACGATTTATAACTTCTAGATCATCAGCAATAATATATTCTAGAAGGGACTCACCTCTTATGTTGGTGTTTGTGCTCCCCCATATAGTGTTATGGGCGTTGGCATCACATCCCGCGATCATCTGCACCTTCCTACCCTTGGAGTACTCCACCGCTCTCCTTACGTCCTCCGTGGGGGGGGGGGGGGCAGGTTGTTCGAATGGTAGGTAGGCGGAGATTAAGATAATCTTACGTCCACCATCCCCTCGGGCTGAAAGCCCGGCTGCTAACAGGATCCCTGGAACATAGAAGCCACAAAGGGATTAGTGGGATACTGGTCTTATGGAGGATGCAGACCCTGGGACTGCACTGGGGAGGGACTATAAGTCTGTATCCCCTACAGCCCAGGGACCGCACCCTACCATTTAAAACATATGGCTCTTGTATAAGAACAATGTCAATATTCTGACCTCTCAAAAACCGCTGTAACAGCCCAGAAGCCGCAACACAGTGGTGGAGGTTTATCTGCAGCAGCCGGAGCATACTACTTGGGATTGGTGTTCCCAGAGGAGCCCCCGACGAGGAAGAATCTCCGCCTTCTGCCACTGCAGCTCCTCCAGTTTCCGGTCCCCCTGCAGGTCTCGTCTCCTCCGTTGCCTCAGGAATCACAGGTGTGGGGGTTTGGGAAGAGGTTGTGTGGGTGGGGGTGGATTTGGGTTTTATTATCAGTTTAATAGGTAGTTTTGGTTGGGATTTTGGTTGGGATTTTGGTTGGGATTTGGGTACTGTTTTTGGTTTCGGCTTGGAGTTGGTAGGGAGGGGGTAGGGGGAAGGACGGAGGATGTGGAAGGTTGAGACACAGATACAGTGGTGCTCACCGATGTCTCCATCGCTATGGGTGTCCCAGCTGCCAAAGAGGTCTCCCTCGGAGGTCTTGGAGGTCTGCGAGGTGCACCTGCCCGTGTCTCTGTCTTCCTCTTCCTTCTATCCCTAAGAACTATTAGCTGCACCATGATCATACCATAGCATAGTGCAGCCGAAGGTTCTTAGACTGCAGCTTCTCCAGATGACTCTCCGGGGCTTTGAAGGCAGCAAAGAAACCACCCCCGGACTTCTCCTTACAGCCCACGACGGTCCAATGCCGAATCTGCGCACGCAGCTCCGGATTCTGCACCGCCAGTCTATGCAGGAGTTGTTGATTACTAGGAATAAGTCCAGGAAAATGTCCCCCCAGCCTTGTTATCCTAACTAATTCTTTAGGCTCGGCGATCCTGAGTGAGGCATCGCCCAGTTTTAATTGGTCAACAACGCTGGTTAGCCAATTCTTGATTGCAATGTCCCGACACGTGAGGAGTATTCCACCCGTTTGGAGTGTAAAACCCTGAAAGCTCGGGCAAAAGTTCCCTTCAAGACTAAAACTGTCAACCAAAGTTAACAGTCGTTCACCAAACTCGGCAATATGGCCGGCGTTAAGTGTCGTGCTTGGATAGTTCACCGGGATCACTGCGATCCTGTGTTCTGCCAAGGTTTGAGCGAAACTAGGTTGGGCAGAATCAATTTTTCGCCTTTTCCTAGCCTCTAGGGAGAGGGTGTTTCGGGATCCGCATCCCCGCTGGGCCCAGTACCAATTTCCCCACGTACTGTACCTGGTTTCTGCTGCCCGGGAGGATTTGAGCCTGATACCCCAGCGGGAGCTTCCCCCTTAGCCCTTTGCCTGGCGCGCTTCCTCTTTTGCGCACCAGATAATCTTTTATAACCTGACTGAGCCGGTTCCTTTACAGTACCCCGCTCAGATAATTCTGGTTCCGAGACCGTACCCAGAGTTGTTATCGCTGGTTCCGTTTCCGTACCCGGCTCAACAGGCGCTGGGCCGTAGACGTACCCTGCGCCCCCTGAGCCGGTTCCGCGATCGTACCCAGCGTTTCTTCTACCACGGTTTGTTCAGTGAACAAACCATGAAATTTTTTAAGCAGATCCGACAGGGATCCGCTATCGGACTCGACATCCCTTTCGGGTTCGAGGTAAACTGAGTCGTCCTCAGGATTAAAGAATTTTTTAGAACTAATTTTTGTTCCCACGATAAGCTAGGGAAATAACAGTCATCCGTGACAGAGCCCCGCATGGCACGGAAAGGCTAAATACAATGGGGTGTCGCCCGGTGCCCCAAGTGGATCATTCGATGCACATATATTTAACCACCCTGTACCATTCAGTCCTCGGCACGAGCTCCCTCAACCTTCACTTGGGTGTATGTCATCCTAGGGGAGGTGACCCTAGGGTGTGTACTGTAAGTGACCTTTGTCTGTAAGTGTGGGGGTGCATGTAGTGTGCTGTATGTGTGTACTGTGTGGGTGTCAGTATTTTTGTTCCTCCAGCCTGGGGGATGGATGGCTATTGCGGTCCAGGACCGGGCGATGGGTACGCCAAGATCCCTACGCCAATGTTGCAGAACTTAGCATTTCATCCATTATTGGAATTGGATGAAGCAACAAGTCTTGCATTTAATGTTGCACATACATAATATGGGAGAGCCATGTGGAAGGCTGATCCCTACATAAACATATGTAGTGCTAATAAAAAATAGGATAAAACAACACATTTCTAATTGTAATAATAGTAAAAATATCAATGCTACAACATTGGCAAATCATGCTTTCACAAAACAACATATGTTTGATTATGATAATGTAAAGATTTTAAATACTGTTAATGATAACAAAGCTAGGAAATTAGCTGAATCCATTTACATAACTAAAAATATTAATAAAACCATTAATTTCAAAACTGATGTTAAAGGTATAGGACAACATTATGTTGACATATTAAATAAAATTAATTTCTGATGATATTGTAATAGATTCCTTTCATAGTTTAATGATCTTGGTTACATACCTCAGTGCTATTTATATTAAATATTTTAACAAATATATGTTAAGTAATCTATATATATAAAAATCACGTGTCTGTTTGTTTGTTCCTTATACAAATCCACACCGTTTGACCGTTTTTGACCAAACTTGGAATAATGGTAGGTCTTGATACGAGAAATCTCCTAGGCTAGGTCAAAAAAAATCTAGCAGCTGTCTGTCTGTATGTTTGTCCCTTATACAAATCCATACCGTTCATCCGATTTTGACTAAACTCGGTACACATGTAGATCTTAATCTGGGGAGAGTCGAAGGCTAAGTCAAAAACGTCTACCAGCTGTCTGTCTGTATGTTTGTCCCTTATACAACTCCACACCGGTCGTCGGATTTTGACTGAACTCGGTACACATGTAGATCTTAATCTGGGGAGAGTCATAGGCTAAGTCAAAAACGTCTACCAGCTGTCTGTCTGTATGTTTGATCTTTATACAGACCCACACCGTTTGACGGATTTTGATCAAACTGGGCACACAGGTTGGTCTTGATCAGGGGATTGTCATAGGCCAGGTCAAAAACGTCTACCAGCTGCTGTCTGTATGTTGTTGTTTCTTTTTATAAGCAAGACCTATTTTTACCAAACTTGGCATACATGTATGTCTTGATACGGGGGGAGTTATAGGTTATGTCGAAGCCGTCTAGGACTTACAGTTGAGAGGTCACGGGTTCGAAACAGTTACAGATTCGTGTTATTAGATTTTAATAATACTTATTTGGTTTCTAATTTATTTAGGCTTTTCTGTATGCAGAAAGTAGGTGTAGCATGGCACGCCGGGTAACAGCTAGTGATTAATAAAGTTATCTGTGATATGTCATACATAAATCATTATACATTTTAATTATTTGAAATGTGATATTTTAATGTAATTTTAGTTATATAAAATATAATAGGCCTAAGTACGATAAGGTTTCTAATATGGCTGTGTTAGGATGAACATTTTTAATTGTCTTCAAGTGTTTTTGACTTGGTTCCTTATAGGAATCATTTGTTTTAATTTATGACGTTTGAAATGTTATTTTAAGTAGTGACAGGATATGGTGAGTTTATAATTAAGTAAATAAAATTTAATAATTGCATTAGATGATTTAAGGTTTTTGGTTGATAGTAATTATAAAGCTTGTTTTCGGCAGTTTCTAGTAATGAGTATACTATTGTAGATTGCTTGAAGATGGACGAACGGTCCGAAACGTTGAAATAAAAGTATGTTGTACAGCTGTGAAGGGTTATTCCTCATCCTTGTTGGTATTATTAATTAATACCCTTCATCTAGTCATCAAAAGAAAGTATACAAAGTTACCAAAACTTTTAATGTCTGTTAATAAAATATTTTATTCTAACCCTTCCTAAACTCCAAACGTAACAAAAATTTCAACATATTAGTTTTAATGAAAGTAGAACATGCAGAAAATGTTTCAACTGAATCCCATGATTCTAAGTACCCAAACCAAAAACGGTATTCAAAAACTATTTTCCCAATTTTCTCGAAAACGGTTCAAGCTATCGCCTTGAAAATAGATTCATTCGTTTTCCTAGCCCAATAAGCCTATAAAACGAGTACTTACAAGCTTATGAACTAAAAAAAGTCCATCTCGCAGGACTGCATCATCTTAGCGCGGTTCCGTTCAAATCCCTAGTCTAATTTGGAAAGATTAAACTAGAAGCAGTTATTATTTAGGTTCCACCAGTCTTTTTTTTAAAATTAATTATTATAATGGCGTGTCAACCCTTAAGGTCACTAACGCCATTCCTGTGAGTAGTAAAGTCTTGAAAGGTCATGATTTACAATCTTACCTGGAAGGGTCGGCTACACTAGAAACTGACCCGCTAGTGACAAGGTCTTGGAATCTTGGAAATCTATATTTCTAACAATAAATTGTTTTTGTTATTTTACTTAACCAGTTTTATTGTCAAATACATTATCCAACTATAAGCAATTAAAAAATTAACAAGAAATAAAACAGACAAAAAGAACCATTGGAATAAACGAAATCAATTAATTTAAAGCTTTAAGCACTTTTTTCTCCGATTGAAACTAATCGCCTAATTAAAACTTTCTTCAGAACCTTTTTTGTAGAGCATTTAGTAAGCTTCCGAATGGTAATCTTCCGCTTCACAAGATTGTCAACGGTTTTCGAGATACTAACGAAATTATACAAAGTTACCAAAACTTTTTTTGTCTGTTAATAAAATATTTTATTCTAACCCTTCCTTTACTCTAAACGTAACAAAAATTTCAACATATTAGTGTTGATGAAACTCAAACATGCAGAAAATGTTTCAACTGTATCCCATAATTCTAAGTACCAAAATCAAAGACAAAGAACCCTCCCTAGGAAGGACGCTAGGCAGTTGAAAAGCTATATATCTTGGAAATCCATATCTCTAACATTAAATTGTTTTTCTTATTTTTCTTAACCTGTTTTATTTTCAAATACATTATCCAACAATAAGCAATTAAAAAATAACAAGGAATAAAAAAAAAGTCCGTCTCGCAGGAACTGCATCATCTTAGCGCGGTTCCGTTCTTATCCCTAGTCTAATTTGGAAAGATTAACATATTTATTTATTGATAAGGCTTTGCAACTTTGGCGAATCGCCTGAAGATTAAAATAGAAGCAGTTATTATTTTGGTTCCACCAGTCTCGAAAGGTCTTGATTTACGATCTTACCTGGAAGGGTCGGTCAACACTTGAAAGGGTCCCGCTAGTTACAAGGTCTTGGAATCTAGGAAATCTATATTTCTAACAATAATTTTTTTTGTAATTTTACTTAACTAGTTTTATTGTAAAATACATTATCCAACTATAAGCAATTAAGAAATAACAAGGAAAAAAAACAGACAAAAAACCGTTCGAATGAACGAAATCAATTACTTTAATGGTTTAAGCACTTATTTCTCCGATTGACATCGTCTAATTAAAACTTTTGTCAGAACATTTTTTGTAGAGCATTTAGTAAGCTTTCGAATGGTAACCTTTCGCTTCACAAGATTTTCAACCGTTTTCGAGATATTAATGAAAGTATACGAAGTTCCCAAAACTTTTCATGTCTGTTCATAAAATATTTTATTCTAACCCTTCCTTAACTCCAAACGTAACCAAAGGTTTAAGATATTAGTTTTGATAAAATTTGAACATGCAAAAAATGTTTCAACTGAATCCCATGATTTTATGTACCAAAACCAAAAACGTTATTCAGCAACTATGTTCCCAATTTTCTCGAAAACGGTTAAAGCTATCGCCTTAAAAACGGTTTCATTCGTTTTCCTAGGCCAAGAAGCCTACAAAACGAGTACTTACAAGCATATGAACTCAAAAATGTAAGCGTTGCGATTTTATTTGCGCGAATTTCGCCCCAAACGCCATCTTCCAGTGGGCGGATTTTGCTGGTTAACGAACTTGACCTTTCAAATAACAGACAAATATATATATATATACAAATTTGAACCACCGTTATTTTCGGTCTCTCTGAAACGCGAAATTTTCTAGTCGGCACTTCCGGATTGTTTCATGAGATCAATTTTATAAGCGGGGTTCCTCCCTATGAAGGGAGGGAGGAACCGCGCTAACAATATAAACAGATCTAAGGTGTTACACGGGAGCTGGTGAAAGGAAGAATGAGAATGTCTCGTATTGCAATTCTCATTATGCAGGGTCTGCTTCCAGGTAGTCATATACTTTTACTGCCCTTTACCGTTACTCAGAAGGCTCTTTGTGTTTACAAACAAAGGACTCGGTATAGACCACCCGTATTAACCCAAAAGTGATTATATCAAGCTTGATAAACTTCCTCAATTAAATTAAGGAATTTAGAGTGCTTGAAATAGGTTCTTGATCTAGTCAAAAAATTCAAGGAGAATTAGATCATGAATAGAAAATCTCGGCCAAACAGAAGGAAAATAACAATAACAAGGATAGTCAAACTTCGTTTTTAAAGATTGTTAGTTGTAACAAAAAAACGGCCACTCATGATTCTAATAAATTAACTGTGAAGGGTGATTACACAAATATTCCTGTTGAGGCTTTAAAGCTTCAATTTAAAAAACATATTAACCCATAGGAATTATAGATTGGCCTAAAAACATAAAATCATTGAAAAAAGGATTTCTTATTATTGAATCAAACAAAAACGATATAGAGGTTATATCAACAGAGTTTTTAAATATATGCAAAGACCTGTTGATCAATAAAATTAAAATAAAAAATAGAGTTCTCTGTAAAAGGTTTAATGAGTTCTATAAAATACATATTTTCCAATTTAGTTATAATTTTAACTATTGGAATTATTATCCAAAGATTCATATAATTACTCAACAATAGATCGTCTAATTAAAACTTTTGTCAGAACATTTTTTGTAGAGCATTTAGTAAGCTTTCGAATGGTAACCTTTCGCTTCCCAAGATTTTCAACCGTTTTCGAGATATTAATGAAAGTATACGAAGTTCCCAAAATTTTCATTATTTCTAGCAACAGAAAATTGGTCTCATGTTTCCTATACTGTTTTACAAACAAATACATTTTCCTAACATAATAAATTACAAAAATAAAAAGCAATAAAAAACCAAGGGAAAGAGACAAAAATTACAAAAGAACGACAAAAACCCGTTCATAAGAACAAAACAGACGTATTTGAAGTTTTAAGCATTTATTTCTCCGATTGACATAACCTAATCAAAAATAGTTTTAGAATCATTTTTGTAGAGAATTTAGTAAGCTTTCAAATAGTTTCAATCCACTTACCACGATTTCCCAACCGTGTTCGAGATATTAATGAAAGTATACGAAGTTTCCAAAACTTTTCATATCTGTTCATAAAATATTTTATTCTAACCCTTCCTTAACTCCAAACGTAACATAACTTTCAACATATTAGTTTTAATGAAAGTAGAACATGCAGATAATGTTTCAACTGAATCCCGTTATTCTAAGTACCCAAACCAAAAACGGTATTCAAAAACTATTTTTCCAATTTTCTCAAAAACGGTTAAAGCTATCGCCTTGAAAATGGTTTCATTCGTTTTTCTAGCCCAAGAAGCCTATAAAACGAGTACTTACAAGCTTATGAACTCAAAAACGTAAGCGTTACGATTTTTTCTGCGCGAATTTCGCCCCAAACGCCACCTTCCAGTGGGCGGATTTTGCTGGTTAACGAACTTGACCTTTCAAATTGGACGACAGATTTTTGTACCAAATTTCATCAAAATCGGACCATTCGTCTTCTATTTAGAGAGCGAACAGACAAATATATATATATATATATATATATATAAATAAATATATACATATATATATATATACAAATTTGAACCACCGTTATTTTCGGTTTCTAGGGGTTCTGAAACGCAAAATTTTCTAGTCGGCACTTCCGGATTGTTTCATTGTATCAACCTTATAAGCGGGGTTCCTCCCTATGGGGGAGGGAGGAACCGCGCTAACAGACAAAAAGAACAGTTCGAATAAGCGAAATCAATTACTTTAAAGTTTTAAGCTCTTATTTCTCCGATTGACATCGCCTAATCAAAACTTTCATTAGAACCTTTTTTTTAGAGCATTTAATAAGCTTTCTAATGGTATTCCTCCGTTTACCAAGATTCTCAACCTTTTTCGAGATATTAAGGAAAGTAAACAAAGTTACTAAAACTTTTTATGTCTGTTAATAAAATATTTTATTCTAACCCTTCCTTAACTCCAAACGTAACCAATATTTCAAAACAGACAAATATATATATATATATATACACAAATTTGAACCACCGTTATTTTCGGTCTCTAGGGGATCTGAAACGCGAAATTTTCTAGTCGGCACTTCCGGATTGTTTCATTGTATCAAACTTATAAGCGGGGTTCCTCCCTATGGGGGAGGGAGGAACCGCGCTAAAACTGACGCCGCCCAAATCGACCTATTTTTAATCTGTAAAATGTTTCTGAAAGCTCCAGTGCCTTAGATTCTTTAAAACCATTTTAAATTAACTAAAGAATTTCTTTTGAATTTCGAAAATGTCGCTGGGCCTCAATTGCATCTTTTTTTTTTACAATAACTATCAAGCTGAGTTAAAGAAAATATACTACATTAACCAATTATTGAGCATTATGTCGATTATCTTGCAGTTACAGCTGGTAAGTGATTTAGCTCTGTAATTTGTTCATGTAATAAAAATCTGCGCTAAAATGGTTATAAATTAAGTTTCCAGCAAAATTAGTAAGAAATTTTAATATCCACCTATATTATAGTTCTATATTTTTCAAATCACCTGAGAATATGTTAGTGTGAAGAAGTTTTTGCGAATTTTTTCTTCCTCTTAGGGAGGTAATACGGTCCTTCAATTTTGATTATGTTACATATGCATATATATCTATGTATCTATAAATATAAAAATCACGTGTCTGTCTGTTCTTCTGTTTATTTATTTATTTGTTTGTTTGTTCCTTATAAAAATCTACACCGCTTGACCGATATTGACCAAACTTGGCACACAGGTAGGTCTTGATACGAGAAATCTCGTAGGCTATGTCAAAATAGTCAAGTTTCAAAATTTGGTCAAAAGGTCAAAAGTTTTGTTCAAGAAAAAATGGCTACACTGAACCATTCAGATTGTGACGGCCATTTTGAATCGACTACTACTGGCCTCTGTCGGCTGTTAGATGAAGTGCTGTTGTGCTGGCCTCTGTCGGTATCATTATGAACTAATTCAAATTCACATCGTTGGCCGATTTTCGTAACTGGGTATAGACAACTAGCTTCGTTGACTGGTAGGTAACAAGTAGATCTTGATACGGGGAGAGACATAGACAGAAAGTAGGTGTACCATGGCACACTGGGTAACAGCTATATATATACATAAAAAATGTATCCCTTATGGACGTCCAATGACATACTATTCCACAGCCCCGTAAGGACTATAGATTCCCTAATTACTGGAAAACTTCTACATTTAGATAGCATCGAATCTCTGCAAATGAAGAGGATGTTTATTGAAAATGGAGTTTCGTTTGTTTAAGATACCTTATGCGAAGAAATTATTGATTTCTTATTGGCCAATTTTCAAATTTTCATTGATTTATCTTTTGCGTGATGTAGTTGGCACTCTTTGGAGTACACTAGAAAATTCGCCAATATAATTAAGAATTTAGAATTTTCCGAAATTTCACTTGGGCTTTTTTCAACTTGGATAGTGAATCCATGCACTGTCTAACAGCACTGCTGAGTGCCGGACGGCAATCCATCTGGAACGTTCTTTTAATAATTTAATTACAAAAGTGGACGTATCTTAAGGTGGATATTGTGCTCAAGAGTTTTGTTCTAGGTCGAGAATATACAATTTGTAGCCTATAGAGAGAGAAAAATACGCTAAAAGGATTCTCAAATAATGCGATTCGATGTTTCTATATATATATGTCATATACGTCAGCTAAGCTTCAAGAACAGCCGTGGATTAAAAACACATTCAGCGAAAAAACGTTGGAAAGAAACCAACCATGAAAAACTGAAATTTCTCTTAAAACCCGAAAATGTGGGGAAAAGAAGTCAAAAGGTTAATGCTTCGAAAGAATTAACAAAAGTAAAAAGTCAGACTCGCAGGAACTGCGTAATCTTAGCGCGTTTCCGTTGTTATCCCTAGTGTCATTTGGAAAGACTGAAATAGAAACACTTATTATATTGGTTCAACCTTTCTTGAAATATTTATGGCCGGTGACAAAGGGCGAGCGCATCCATATACCTGGAACACCCTCCAGCTGGCTTGGCCAGGCCCCACTGCTACAGATTGCTCAAAGTATACTCAGATCAGACCGGCAACATTTCACGTTAGAAAATTTCAAAATTCGAGTTGTAGCAAACAATCTTCCAAAATAATATTCATCTGTAGAAATTTTCAACTTTTCCCCCTTTTATAATGAATTCCTAATTTTTATTTATGCTTTATTATTCAATATGTTAAACAGTTTTAGTCATTTTGTTCTATACTTTAGTTCTTTCCATTAATAACAACAGAGTTCCTACTTATTATTTATGCTTTTATTTTCAATATTTTATAGTGCTAAAGGTATTTGTACTAAATATTTCCATTTTTTATTGCATATTTTATTACCCATGCTTCGTCACGGTCTGCAGCCCCCCCCCCCTCCGACATTTTGATTTGAATGTAAAAATGTGTCTTAAAACCCTTAAAAATAAATTAATAAGATCACTTACTTCATAAAAAATATTTAATTTAGGTTGTAATAGCGTTTTATTTGCCTAAAACTATTCGAAGTTCTAAACTGTTAGTATTCCATACCCCGGAAATGGTCCCAGCCCCCCCCCCCCCCGAAATTTGCCCAGCCCCGATGACAGAAGAACATTTTGGAAATAATCACAATTATTGTCATTATTTTAACACAATAAATATACATCATATATTTTAGCGCGGTTCCTCCCTCCCCCATAGGGAGGAACCCCGCTTATAAGGTTGATACAATGAAACAATCCGAAAGTGCCGACAAGAAAATTTCGCGTTTCAGAACCCCTAGAGACCGAAAATAACGGTGGTTCAAATTTGTATATATATATATATATATATGTATATATTTATTTATTTATATATATATATATATATATATATATATATATATATATATATTTGTCTGTTCGCTCATTTCTGGCTTCCCTGATACTCCGAATTTGATGAAATTTGGTACAAAAATCAGTCGTCCAATTTGAAAGGTCAAGTTCGTTAACCAGCAAAATCCGCCCACTGGAAGATGGCATTTGGGGCGAAATTCGCGCAGAAAAAATCGTAACGCTTACGTATTTGAGTTCATAAGCTTGTAAGTACTCTTTTTATAGGCTTTATGGGCTAGGAAAACGAATGAAACCATTTTCAAGGCGATAGCTTTAACCGTTTTCGAGAAAATTGGAAAAATAGTTTTTGAATACCGTTTTTGGTTTGGGTACTTAGAATCACGGGATTCAGTTGAAACATTATCTGCATGTTCTACTTTCATTAAAACTAATATGTAGAAAGTTATGTTACGTTTGGAGTTAAGGAAGGGTTAGAATAAAATATTTTATGAACAGACATGAAAAGTTTTGGTAACTTTGTATACTTTCCTCAATATCTCGAAAAAGGTTGAGAATCTTGTGAAACAAAAGATTACCATTAGAATGCTTACTAAATGCTCTACAAAAAAGGTTCTAATGAAAGTTTTGATTAGGCGATGTCAATCGGAGAAATAAGTGCTTAAAACTTTAAAGTAATTGATTTCGCTTATTCGAACTGTTCTTTTTGTCTTTGATTTTGGTACTTAGAATCATGGGCTTCAGTTGAAACATTTTCTCCATGTTTGAATTTTATCAAAACTAATATGTTGAAAATTTGGTTACGTTTGGAGTAAAGGAAGGATTAAAATAAAATATTTCATTTTTAGACATGAAAAGTTTTGGGAACTTCGTATATTTTCATTAATATCACGAAAACGGTTTGGAATCTTGGCAAGCAAAAGATTACCATTCGAAAGGTTACTAA
Source organism: Gonocerus acuteangulatus (assembly GCA_946811695.1). Lineage (NCBI taxonomy): Eukaryota > Metazoa > Arthropoda > Insecta > Hemiptera > Coreidae > Gonocerus > Gonocerus acuteangulatus. The sequence continues at coordinate 139,505,152 of OX328123.1, read as the reverse complement.
ATTTTCTACAAAACATGTTTTGAAGACATTTGCGATGGGATGGTCATATTTGGAGAAATAAGTGCTTAAAACATAGGTAATTTCGTTCATTTGAACGACAACATTTTTGTGATTGCTTATAGTAGTCAAATGTATTAGTCAATAAAACAGGATACGTATATATAGAAACAATATTTTGTTTCAACGGCATCTTGGAATTCGAAGATGCCCTATGAATATCTAGATGACTGTACTGGTGTTGATTTCGTTCTTTAGAATTGTTTTTGGTATTCCCTATTTTCAGAAGTTTTTATCTATTTATTAATTTTTTTTTTAAAATTCATTGAACGAAATCATATGAATTCGAAGGTGAGGAGCTAGGAGGCTTAGGGTGGGGGGCGTTTTCCCTGTCCCCAGGTACTCTCGTCTCCCTGTGTACCCTCGTCATCTTCAAGTCTTTGTCTAGAGTCATAAAGATAAGCCTCCAAACAACTTTAGGAATGTAGGATTTCTAATTTTTGCCAGTATCAGAACAGCCGCTCTTTACATACCACAGTGGTACAGACGTACCGGTCTATACTAGTTGCACTCCACACGGTGGTAGTACTTGGTGTATGCCACAGCGGATCGCTCATTATAACCTTATTTTATACGTATTAAATAGGTACCTAAAAAAAGTTTATTTGTGTATAAGTGTTGCGTTATTGGGATTAGAATAAAATATTTTATTAACAGACATGAAATACTTCGGAATCTTTGTATATTGTCCTTAATTTTTTTTTTCTTTTATGGTGTATCGAAATCTGAGTCATTAGCACCATTTTTTCCTTATGAGCTTATATAATACTTAGATTTAGCTAGCAACAATATTTTACACCGCAATTAAAGTGATTTGCTCTTCTTATAAACATAATATTTATATTATAATATGACCATAATACATTAATTTGTCTGACAAAAAAAAAGTCCGACCCGCAGGAACTGCTTCATCTTAGCGCGGTTCCGTTCTTATCTCAAGTGCGATTAGTGAAGGAATATAGCAGCTATCGGTAGGTATTAGCACCATTTTCCCCCCTTAATATCTTCAAAACAGTTAAGAAATCGTGGGAAGTACGATTTAACCATTCAAAAGCTTACTAAATTCTCTAAAAAAAAAAGATTCTGAAGCAAATTTCGATGGGGCAATGTCAGTCGGAGAAGTAAGTGCTTAAAACTACGAAAAAGTTAGTTTTGTTATTTTAAACGGGTTTTTGTCACTGTTTACCTCACTTTTGTTTTTTAAGTTTATTTAACGGTGGAATGAGTATTTCATTAAAGCTGAGAAAATAAGAATCATATTGGTAATAGAGTTTTCCTAGAGTGAGCGTCGCGATGACGGGAGAGTCCCATCCGTTTAGAAAACTGTCAGTTTCCATATGTGGCTCTTTAAGCTTCCTTCTCTTTGAGATTTTATTTTATATTTTTAACGACAGATCAAAACCTACCGATAGCTGCTACTATTCCTTTACTAATCGCACTTCGGATAAGAACGGAACCGCGCTAAGATGATGCAGTTCCTGCGAGTCGGACTTTTTATACTTTGAGGGTCTTGTTTTATTAAACTTCTATTTTTAATTCTATTCTATTTTATAAAATTCCGACTCGCAGGAACTGCATCATCTTAGCGCGGTTCCGTTCTTATCTCTAGAATCATTTAAAATGATTAAAATAGAAGCTGTTATTATTTTGGGTCCACATTTCTAGAATGCATGAAGATTAGATAGTTAGCCGTCGAGGTGATAAGTAAAGATGGAATGGTTGGGATTCGGCTAAAGAAACCTCAATACGATTTTTGTTAAAAAGTCTATATTTAGGACGTTTCAGCTACTCATTGGTAGCCTTCGTCAGCATTGAAAGTTCCGGGAGGCAGAGGAGGACCAAAGTTGACAGTTCCATATTTACTTTCAAGAAAGGTCTTATTTACGATCTTACCTGGAGAGGCGAACCCGCCCTAGGAAGGACCCCGCTAGGCAGTTGAAAAGCTATATCTTGGAAATCCATATCTCTAAGATTAAATTGTTTTTCTTAACCTGATTTATTATCAAATACATTATCCAACTATAAGCAGTTAAAAAATAACAAGGAATAAAAACAGACAAAAAAAAACAGTTTGAATAAGCGAAATCAATTACTTTAAAGTTTTAAGCACTTATTTCTCCGATTGACATCGTCTAATCGAAACTTTCATCAGAACCATTTTTGTAGAACATTTAGGGACGTTTCTAATGGTATTCTTCCGTTTCCCAAGATTCTCAACCTTTTTCGAGATATTAAGGAAGGTATACAAAGTTACCAAATCTTTTTATGTCTGTTAATAAAATATTTTATTCTGGCCCTTCCTTAACTCCAAACGTAACACAAATTTCAACATATTAGTTTTAATGAAAGTAGAACATGCAGAAAATGTTTCAACTGAATCCCATGATTCTAAGTACCCAAACCAAAAACGGAATTAAAAAAACTATTTTTCCAATTTTCTCGAAAACGCTTAAAGCTACCGCCTTGAAAATGGTTTCATTCGTTTTCCTAGCTCAAGAAGCCTGTAAAACGAGTACTTACAAGCTTATGAGCTCAAAAACGTAAGCGTTACGATTTTTTTTGCGCGAATTTCGCCCAAACGCCATCTTCCAGTGGACGGATTTTGCTGGTTAACGAACTTGACCTTTCAAATTGGACGACGGATTTTTCTACCAAATTTAATCAAAATCGGACCATTCGTCTTCTAACTAGAGAGCGAACAAACAAATATATATATATACTAGCTGACCCGGCAAACGTTGTTTTGCCATATAAATAATTTCCTATCTTATAAAAATTACATTTTTATAAGATCAACAACATTTTCGATATAAATAAAAAAAAGTATACTTAGAACACAAAATCCGTTGTTATTGGAAGCTCGTGTCACGTGTTGAGTACTTTTGAGGTTATAAAATCATTTGATTAACTAATCGTGCAAAATACACTCAAAATTGATAATTTAATTATTATTGATAAAATAGGAATGATTAAAAGTTAATATGAGAGTTACACTGAGATAGCAAAATAATAATTGTCAACGTTACTACTACACTTGATGCATAAACAATAATGATGGCCGACAACTGTGTAGGGAGTGAGAAAGAAAGGAGACCGGCTTCGTTCTCATCCCTACTCCGTGCTGTTTACTGGCTATTAAAAAATCAGGGTTGATCGTAGAAGGGTGAAAATTGAGGATTGTATGTATTTTTGTATGTTGTATCATAAAAAAATAGAAATTAAAAATTTTGTCTAAAAAATAAAAAAAATAATTTAGGGGTGTACTACCCCTAACATTTAGGGGGATGAAAAATAGATGTTGGCCGATTCTCATAGATACCGGATAAGCACAAAAAAATTTCATCAAAATCGGTCTAGCCGTTTCGGAGGAGTATGGCAACGAAAACTGTGACACGAGAATTTTATATATTAGACTAGACTAGCTGACCCGGCAAACGTTGTTTTGCCATATAAATAATTTCCTAGTAATTTCTAGTGTAGACAAAAACTAGCTTACTTATTGTAAGTATGTATGTATGTTAGAATGTGTATATTGTATGTATGTAAGAATGTGGTATATGCGTGAAATAAGCATGGAGCGCTGTGAACGATGAGGGAATATAAAAATAACAAAAGGCAAACATTATTTTTAAGTTATTATAATTTATTCCTTAAAATTATATATCATTAATTAAACAATTACGACAGTAACACTATTAAACAATATCAATCTCTTAATGCTATAGCGTGAACAATATTTTTTGTTAGTCCATCTTTAGCTAACACAAACAAACTGGATGGTTTATCCACTCGAGAGCATGCCACGTATAATTGTCCGTGTGAAAAACATGGTGTTCTCAAATCTAATCCACAAACAGACATCGTTTGACCTTGGGATTTGTTGATAGTCATTGGAAATGCCAATCTAATGGGAAACTGAATACGTTTGAATTGAATTGGCACATCTGTAGGTATAATAGGAATCCGTGGTATGAGTATATTTTTACCTCTCAACTTGCCATTTAAAATCCTGGCTTCGATCACGTTTTTCATTAATCATCACAACTGTGTAGGGAGTGAGAAAGAAAGGAGACCGGCTTCGTTCTCATTCCTACTCCGTGCTGTTTACTGGGTCAGAAGTGACACCTGTAGACATCTGGCGGGGATAACTAATTAAATGACGATTGATCAGTTTTCGACCGGAGAGGAAAAATGATTAAATTACTAAAATGGCTATTAAAAAATAAGGGTTGATCGTAGAAGGGTGAAAATTGAGGATTGTATGTATTTTTGTATATTGTATCATAAAAAAATAGAAATTAAAAATTTTGTCTAAAAAATAAAATAAAAAATTTAGGGGTGGACTACCCCTAACATTTAGGGGGATGAAAAATAGATGTTGGCCGATTCTCATAGATACCGGATAAGCACAAAAAATGTCATCAAAATCGGTCAAGCCGTTTCGGAGGAGTATGGCAACGAAAACTGTGACACGAGAATTTTATATATTAGATATATATATATATATATACATATATATACATATATGATGTGAAAATAGATTCATTCGTTTTCCTAGCCCAATAAGCCTATAAAACGAGTACTTACAAGCTTATGAACTAAAAAAAGTCCATCTCGCAGGACTGCATCATCTTAGCGCGGTTCCGTTCAAATCCCTAGTCTAATTTGGAAAGATTAAACTAGAAGCAGTTATTATTTAGGTTCCACCAGTCTTTTTTTTAAAATTAATTATTATAATGGCGTGTCAACCCTTAAGGTCACTAACGCCATTCCTGTGAGTAGTAAAGTCTTGAAAGGTCATGATTTACAATCTTACCTGGAAGGGTCGGCTACACTAGAAACTGACCCGCTAGTGACAAGGTCTTGGAATCTTGGAAATCTATATTTCTAACAATAAATTGTTTTTGTTATTTTACTTAACCAGTTTTATTGTCAAATACATTATCCAACTATAAGCAATTAAAAAATTAACAAGAAATAAAACAGACAAAAAGAACCATTGGAATAAACGAAATCAATTAATTTAAAGCTTTAAGCACTTTTTTCTCCGATTGAAACTAATCGCCTAATTAAAACTTTCTTCAGAACCTTTTTTGTAGAGCATTTAGTAAGCTTCCGAATGGTAATCTTCCGCTTCACAAGATTGTCAACGGTTTTCGAGATACTAACGAAATTATACAAAGTTACCAAAACTTTTTTTGTCTGTTAATAAAATATTTTATTCTAACCCTTCCTTTACTCTAAACGTAACAAAAATTTCAACATATTAGTGTTGATGAAACTCAAACATGCAGAAAATGTTTCAACTGTATCCCATAATTCTAAGTACCAAAATCAAAGACAAAGAACCCTCCCTAGGAAGGACGCTAGGCAGTTGAAAAGCTATATATCTTGGAAATCCATATCTCTAACATTAAATTGTTTTTCTTATTTTTCTTAACCTGTTTTATTTTCAAATACATTATCCAACAATAAGCAATTAAAAAATAACAAGGAATAAAAAACAGACAAAAAGAACAGTTCGAATAAGCGAAATCAATTACTTTAAAGTTTTAAGCTCTTATTTCTCCGATTGACATCGCCTAATCAAAACTTTCATTAGAACCTTTTTTTTAGAGCATTTAATAAGCTTTCTAATGGTATTCCTCCGTTTACCAAGATTCTCAACCTTTTTCGAGATATTAAGGAAAGTAAACAAAGTTACTAAAACTTTTTATGTCTGTTAATAAAATATTTTATTCTAACCCTTCCTTAACTCCAAACGTAACCAATATTTCAAAACAGACAAATATATATATATATATATATACAAATTTGAACCACCATCATTTTCGGTCTCTAGGGGTTCTGAAACGCAAAATTTTCTAGTCGAAACTTCTGGATTGCGTCATGAGATCAATCTTATAAGCGGGGTTCCTCCCTATGGGGGAGGGAGGAACCGCGCTAAAATTAGACACTACAATTTCTCCTTATAAGTTATTGCTTATAAGTAATTGGGTTATTCATTTCAATCATTAGAAATTGTATTGAAAAAACTCTCTCCTGCAAATATAAAGCGAAAAAAATAGATTTAAATGAAAAGACTATTATACTACTCTTAAAAACAGAAATTTCATAAAACAAGACACTGAAAGCATAAAAATATAACATCTGTATTTATTATGTTAACAATAATTGTGATTATTTCCAAAATGTTCTTCTGTCGTCTTTCACTCTTTCCAAGGTGTCCCCTAATCCTTAATCAGAGCAAAATATGTGTGTACCTAATGTTGGAAGGATGGGACATCACCTTATTCGCGTGAAATTAAATAATGTGTTCGTAATGGCTTCTTCACACTAAAGCAAATGTATTGGTTTTGACTTAGAAATCAGAAAAAAATAGACTTGAATAATTTTTGTTTTTAAAACAACAGGGTACCATTTTAAAGCTTATTAAATAAGGCAACTTTTGAGGCGGAGGCAAACCGCTAAGTCTACAAATAGCTGATTAAGAAAATATTGAAGGAGTTAAGAAAACCCTAATAACAATAGTTCACATCTACATGGCTCTTAGTGTAGCTCCTAGTTTACATGACAACATTTCAATAACTGGCGTTTCTTATATTAGTCATATATATTTGTTAGGATCAATATCAAGTTAGGATATCAAGGCATTACCAAGCAGTGTTTTATAAGTTCAAGTTGTGTACGAGACTTCAAATGTTATATCTGTGAACCTAAGCAGCCAGATTTGAAATTGTATTGTTGTTTTGTTTTTGTTTTTTGCTTTTTTGACTTGTCCAATTTCCAAAAAAAATTGGATTGCTGGAAATATATCTATCTATCTATCTATCTATCTATGGTACTTGGAAACCTATGGATGCAGCTTGTTCTAACTGTGGAGCCAGTAACTGTTACGAGAACAGGGAGTCTGTAGTGATCATGCCTTAGGCCTTCCCCTCAGTGCTCGTAGCTCAATTAGGACTATTTGAGACAGATGCTGGTTAAGTAGCCAAGAAAAGTCTTTTATTCGCAGACTTATCTTCTGAGGTTATCAACATTTCTGGCTTCGATTATTAAGTCACTGCTGTGATCTCACATTATGGAGACCGCGTGCAATCAGGGCATTATACCTGTAACATGCGACTGAATCAAGGTAACTGAATAAAAGCGGATGATCTTAATGTACATTCATGTTTCCCGGCTTTAAATTGCTCTTGAATAAAACATAATCGTCGTTATATGTGTATCAAGGGAAAGTCCCTTAACTTTTCTCTTGCCAATTGCCAAGCCCAAGCTTGAGGCGTCCTTTGGATCTGCCTCGCAACAGAGGTCAAGATTGCCCTCAAGAAAGAGAACAAAAAGAAATGTAGCAGGCCAAGCCAGTGTTGTAAAATACCCGGGTATTTATTCATCAGGGTAAATACCCAGGGTATATACCCAGGGTAAATACCAAATTTCATAAATACCTGGGTATTTAAGGTATTTAACTAAACCACATCTCGAAGTAATCGAATATTGTAAAATATGATGGATTTCATCAGTTTAGAGGTGTTGCAACACTGAGAAGCTATTAAAACAATAATAAATTATAAAATAAGACCACTGAGAGGTTAATAAATTATAACCTGAAAGTTTGCCATGGACCTTCCGACTACCAACAAAACAAGTTGTTTGCCTAAATTTGATTCTACTGTACTGCATTCACAAAAATGTAGCCTCAGCTAAAACTTGGGACTAGGATTATCCCAATTTCTCAAAACACCTACTGATTGATCATTATCTTTAACAAAGTTTGTTGTTGGCTTGTTTTTGTTTACTAAACTTACCACAACTACAACTACTGACTTACATGTGTGTAATTTTACAAAGTTAATAGCAAGTGACGACAGGAATAATATGTTGAAAAATCATACTAAGTTCAACTTATTTTTTTTTTGTGTTTTATGACGTAACATGTGAGTGTAATAAAAAGATTAAGCCTATTAACATTTACAAGAAAATACCAACTCTTTCAAATTCAGAAAACAAAATAAAGCTGGGATGGCCAGAATTAAATTCAGTGATAACGATAACCCAATCCAAGTCTTCGGGGTCAGAGATTTATTCATCACTTGAATGTCTCGAAAGTGACATGTAGCTGTCTTCAGAGTCACTATCATCACTCCTAGTTTCACAGACAATAGCTTCTGATTCATCTTCCTTCTCTTCAGCTTCTTTTCCCTGGCAACCGACTTAGGGTTTTCCTGTTTGTTGCTTTCTCTGTGTTTGGGTGTTGTTGAGGAGATTCCATTTATGAGGCAAATATGCTGTATTTCCTACTATTTCAGTTGTAAGTCGGTTTCTTTTTTAACAGTGATTCCAACTGAAAGAGGTGAGTGTTCTTTCAGTCGAAAAAGATGACACAGGAACTCCTAGTTTTCTTACAGCTACTTCTGCCATAACACATGTACCTTTCAAGCCTCTCCACCATAACATGGGACTAACTGCCCTTTCTTTGTAATTGTCTTCAAGACCTTCCCAAACAAAGGATCTTTGTTATAATCCCTCTTTGTCCCTATAGTCAGCTGTCTCTTTCCAAAGATCAACTGATTTAATCCCATGCTTCTGCCTTACTCTCCCCCAAAAACCAATGGCATCAAGCATTCCACCAGGCTTCAAATTCCAGCCTTGAGATGAAGGGTTCAACAAGTCTCCAGCAAGATGTACTTTTCCAACACCAAACTGACTGCATTTCTCCCATTTAGTTAGCACAAGTTTTCCCTCAGTTTTTTTATGAGAAGATTCTAGGATTTCTTGTTGAGGAGTTTTCTGTAGATTCTGAAATTGCTTATGAACTGTGTGGACCAATTTAACTGAATGGCAGTGATAAGTTTAACAATTGGATTAAGGACGTTAACTAGTTTCCTGACTCGGACCCAAAACTCTGTTATCAAGAAGCTACCATTTCATTTCTGCTGAGATTTCCGCTTACTGTAATGTTGTTATTACTGTATGAGCATAATTTTAAATAATATTAACAAGGATCACAAACCACTTGGTTTTGAACTATCTAGGCGCACGGTAGTGCGCCAGGCCAAGTTCCGGCCAAAGCATACTTCGTGTATATTACAGGCGGTCTTAGAGCCGATTTTTACCCTCTCATAACTTTCAACCAGGTAAAGATAAAGTTATGAAATTTTACACAGGTATTCTACTACTAGATGTGAGTAAAACTGGAAATTTTCATAATTCTACATTGAATAGTTTCTGAGAAACAAGCGATCGAAAATCGGGATTTATAGGACTCACTCACTCATTCATCAAAATTATTAGGCACTTCCCATGATGCTAGAGACTTGAAATTTTGCATGAAGATAGATATGAAGACGTTATTAAAGGAAAAAAATCGAAAAATTGCGAAAAGTTGTGTTTGACTCCGCTTCCGGGGGGGGGGCGTTTCAGTTTTGTACTTCCTTCTGAAACCCATCATTCCGTCCGAAACCCATGATGTGGGCATCAAATGAATTGTCTCGGTATGAAGAACCTATATTTGATGTTTTAAGAAACAATTAGACCCATATAGGCTCGGTAAAAATCTTATACCAGCTGTCTGTCTGTACGTTTGTTCCTCTTACAAATCCGTACCGTTTGACCGATTTTGACCAAACTTGGGACACAGATGGGTCTTGATACGGGGAAAATCATAGGCTAGGTTAAATTGTCTATCAGCTGTCAGTCTGTCTGTTTGTTCCTTATACAAATACACACCGTTTGACCGATTTTGACAAAATTTGACACACATGTCGGTCTTTATCCGGGTAGTGTCATAGGCTAGTCAAAATCCTCTATCAGCTGTCTGTCTGCATGTTTGTTCCTTACATAAATTCACACCATTTGACCGATTTTGACCAAACTTGGCACACAGGTAGGCCTTGGTCCGGGGAATGCACTAGGTAAAAAAGGTATTTCAGCTGTCTGTCTGTATATTTGTGCCTTATATAAATTCACACCGTTTGGCCTATTTTGACTAAACTTGGCACGCAGGTAGGTCTTGATACGGGAGTGTCATATTACCTATGACGTTTTCTACTTTTTGTTCCATCGAAATGCCATCATTCCTTCTGAAACCCATCATGTGGGGTATCAAATGAATCGTCTTGGTAAGGAGAACCTATATTTGATGTTTTAAAAAACATTTCGACCCATCTTAACAAAAACAGTTGTGACTTCTTTCTTAACTGTAGTAAATAAAGTCGTAGGGGTTCACTGCATAATATACTTCAAAGCAGATACTAAGTTTTTCAAAGTCGAGCCATCTAAATTACAAAGTTTAGGATATTTTTCTTGAAGGCCTTCTGCACTTTCCCTATTGTGATCTTTATCCTCGGGATAAGGTTCCTTTGTTTTACAGTGTAATAGTTTAGTTAAGAGAGCAATCAATTTGTCCTCTAGAGTAATGTCATCTGGAAGAGCTTCTAACTTTTCTAGTCTAGTGATTAGATGTATGTAGGTTGATTATTGGTATCAAATATCAAGCAGTAAGGAGAACCTTATGCAGAATCCAAAGACCATGGTTTTATATGAAGTACAAAAGTCAGTAGGTATGCGGCAGCTAAATTCTATTTAATACTTAGAAAAAAGTAATGAGATCCCCAAAAAAACATAAATGTGAAATAGATGCCAAGTTCCTGCCCCCACAAAGAAACACTCCCTTCCTCAAAAATAGCCCCTCCTAAAACGCCTTACCATTCTACACTCCAAAAACGTAGTATGAGTTGGTGTATTAATTCAACCAAAAATATTTGCCAATACAAGAGATGATACAAGAAAGAAATGTCCAAGTTCATTACTTGGAAGACCTCATAGTTACTTACTAAGAACAGTAAAGACACTTCAACTGACCTTTAAAAACAACAATAAAAATACTTATATCCAGTTACTAAAATATCACTTTCCTCAACCAGGTATATTCTTAAACTTGGCAATGTTTTTTTTTGTGCCGAAATTATCTTTAGAGAAAAACTAAACATTGCCAAGTTTAAGAATATACCTGGTTGAGGAAAGTGATATTTTAGTAACTGGATATAAGTATTTTTATTGTTGTTTTTAAAGCTCAGTTGAAGGGTCTTTACTGTCCACATCACTGGGCCCAGCCCTTCAGAAATACAGTGTGTTGAAACTGAATAATGTTGACCAGTATGCAGCTTGCCTTAGGGAAGATTCAATAGATAGAGCTGACACATGGAAAGAAATATACAAGGCCCACTACTTAACGGCTCAAGAGACGCTCAGACCTCAATCAATAAATCAGATTATATCGTCCCTACCAAACTATCGAATAAGCAAATCGAAGCAAACTAGAGAACGAACATATTCTATCCACTGACGAAGTAATATATTGAAAAATGGTCTTATTCCATACTTAATTTAAGACATTAAAGGCTATTGTAAAGGGGTTAGAGTTGCGACAAGCCGTATCATCCACAACAATATGTGCTTCACCCCGCAGAATAAGTATTATAAGACGACGATTCATCAAAATCGGTCCATTTTTGAACCGTCAGGAGCGCGAACACACACACACACACACACACATATATATATATATATATATATATATATATATATATATATATATATATATATATACATATATATATATACGTACAAATTTGAACCACCTATATTTTTGTGAAACGAGAAATTTTCTTCTCGGCACTTCCGGTTTGCGTCCTAAGGTTAACCTCATAAGCGGGTTTCCTCCCTATGGAGGGAGGGAGGAACCGCGCTAAAATTACGGCTCGTAGTGGAAAATTGGTAATTTTGGTTGTTTATTTCCATGTAGGTCGATAAAGATTTGAAGAATTTTTTTAAAAATTCCGTCTTAAGTCCGTCCTCAATAGCTACTTTCATTTGGAGGAGTGTGGTAAAATTAAAAACTATTAAAGAACTACCACTCTGAGCATATCGGTTAAAACGCATTAATATGCATTTTGATTAAAGTAACAGGTAGAAATAATTGACAAGGCAAATTTGTGATAATTACTTGTTTTATTTAATCAACTCAGCTAAATTGTTCAATACAATCGTTCGATTTTGGGATTAAGTCTTGGGTCGATGTCTGTAATGGAAACGGGTAATTCTTGTTTTCAGCAAAAGTTTTACGTCCATCACAGCTGCGGATCTCTTACACCATTGAACACCTATAACAACATTCCAAATAATCAAAAATATAATAACTACCTCGTGTATATAAGCGTATTATAAAATATATGCACAAATAGTTAATTAAATGAATTGTATTTATGAGGTGAAAGTGGTGTAAAACTTTATTTTAATTTTTGTAATTACTTATTTTTAACGAATATCATCAGTGTAATGTTTCTCAATTTAATTATTCTAAATTACACTTACCTAGTTAAAAATTCTCACAACATTTAATCCAAGATGAAGTCAAGCAACATCTCCTTGGCGTATAAGGTTTGCAATTTTATATACAGATGACATGAACTGAAAAATCAGAAAGATCCTTACAAATTTTGTTTATTTGGAAATTAAGATTAAAACACATGTAACAGAAATTATTTATTTACATGAGGAGCTACGCAATGCAGGCTATGTGCTCCATGAAATGTCTTAAATACAAAGGCGATAAAAATGATATATGTAATATAAACGTAGCTCCATACGCATGTAAAAGTGCTTATGAAAAATTAATTATATATTTTTTTAATCTAACACAGAAAACATTTAAAAAGATTAAACAATGAATCTCATTTCAGAACATACAGAAACGAAGAAAAACAATGTAAAAAAAGAACTTAAAACACGCTATACATTTTCTATGGAAAGCAGCTGACATGGTCGAATGGTTCCTTCCACTTGCCACACTTTCCGAACTGGTTTCGAAATATTTAAGAAAATATGCGAAGATCCCAAACATTTTCATTTTTATTAATAAAATATTGTTTTTCGAATACTTCCTTAACTTAAAATGTAACCAAAATTTAAATATCTTATGTTGGAGGAGGTCCCGTGGCCGAGAGTGTTAAGGCGTGAGCACTTAACACTCCGTGCCAGAGGTCGTGGGTTCGATACCCGCTTTGGGGTGGAGGCTTTTCTCTAGAAAAAAAGAAAAGGCATCAGCCCTATTCTGGCTAGAGAAGGGTGGTAACCTATAAATAACCCGTCCAAAATCCTTAGTTAATTATAATTGACGTTAAAATTTAATTAAATAAATAACTTATGTTGGATAAATTCTAAATATATGGGCAATATTTCAATTGAATCTAATGACCTAAAGAATTGTCGATGAACCTTAGTTAGTTAGTTCTTACAATTAGAGGAAAACAAAAATTATTTTCGCTTAGAAAGATTGCTCACATCAGCATAAGATGTCAATTCAGCAGCTTTATCTATAAGTAAAGCCTTGATCTGCACAGGCTTGAGAGTGTTGCTCATCATGATGAGGACCGATGACTTCAGCTTTTTATCGTAATGAAACCATGGAAGATTGTAAATAGTCTCAAACAACTTTCTGCTCTGGAAATCAAAAACATCTCTGTGTAAGAATTATTTACTCTAATGAAAATATCATTCTTCAATATCAGTTCATATGAAATAGATTCAGTAAGCACGCGCAGGAACTGTGTCATTTGTTTTCTTTTCATGTTTATAATTTATGGGATTTGAAGAGCTCAGAATTGAAGCTTTCAATATTTAACTCCTAATCGTCAATCTATTTTAGCAGGAAACAAATTTATAAACTTGTTTTAATGTTAGACAATCGTAACCCTGGATAACAATTCTGCAGTTAGGTACCCATTTTGTAACCTATTCGTCGTTTCCAACATAGTCGTAAAATATGATTATTTAGCAGCAAAAACTTAATTTGCTTGCGGCAAATAGTTTTCGGAATTTCACCAGTAAGACATTATTAAGGCCATAATGTAGCAATACTTTCAATAGACTGTAGATACTGACGATTTTATCGTCAAAACGAAGAAAATGAACAAGGAACGTGAACCTGCTACGTATCTAACGCCGCTCCTTTAAACGGCAATTTGCTCACTTTAAACAAGCATCATACATAATAAATTGAAATATTCGTAGTTAACAGATAATTGAAATTATAGTAAAATATTAAAGTATGAATACAACATAATATAAAGTGAATTTAACGTAAGTAGCTGTGTTATTTTCGCACTTGTTACCATAGTAAAATACCAAATCATGGAAAACCAAAACAAAAAATGATATAAGAAAATCGTGTTTTACTTCTTCTTGAATTTTTTTGTTCTTCTTTGCGTGTAGTAGGTTCTTTTTTCCCGGTTGCACGTTTTTTAGGAGATTGACCCCTCGAAAATGATGTGTTCCTTTTCTCTTCTTTGGGCGATGCAGCTCTCAGAGAAGTAGCTAATTCCTCGGCATCCTGTTCCACATCTTCTTCTGTCCCTGTTCTTTTATCAATACTGAGATTAGATTTACCTGGCATCTGAAGATCATACACACCATCAATATGTGAGGGAGAAATCCCTAACAAAGCCTTCTCGAGATTTGCCATCCTTTTATACACGTTTCTGTGGACTTCAATAAATCCTGCAAATCTTGTTGTTTTTGTATTTCACCTGTGTCCGTATTTTCCTCCGGTTCTGGCACTTGTTTCACAGGAAGACACATACGGCGTCGTTTTTCTAGGAATTTTAGTTTTTCGTCGGATGTTGAAGTGTGAGAATAGGTGTAAATCCAGTCTCTTGATTCAATTTGTTGATAGCAGTACTGTTCTTCTTGAAGGCTTCATGATTATCAGTATCAGCAAGGTCTTGGGAATTATCCGTTTGAGTTTTATTTGCTTCGGGACATGCAGCTGCTAAATGAGGTCCTTTACATATAAAACAGCTGATTTTATGTGAATCAAGGAATATTTTCCACGGTTTTTCATTAACTGTTATAATTAATGAAGAAGGTAGCTTATCAATGCCTTTAGGATTAATAAACAGCTGCCTCCGATGACTAAGTTCCTATGATAACCTTAGATCATGAAGGCCTGCTCTTAAATACTGTAAGGGCGATCCTATTTTCATTCCTAGCTTCTTCAAAGCGTCTTCTATCGCTTCATTAGGGATTTCAGGAAAAGCATTGGATACAACTATCCGTATTCCTGGCTCTAAGTAACGCCTCAATAAAATAACGTGCCCACGAATATTTATATGCCTCTGTTGGTTGCCTAGCTTATCTACTTCTATCTTACTATTAAAGTGTACACAAAACCTGCGTCCTGATATATAGGAAGCAAATTTAATAGTTTTAGCATCGACTATATCTGCCAAACTTGAAACATATTCTTCTTGTTTTATGCCTTTCACAGCATTTAAAACTACAGCATAATCATTACAGATTGAACATATGATCGAAACAAGTGAGAAAGTCGAACAATTTTACTGTGTAAATTTTTTATTTAATTTAGTGAAATGATGGGTGAAAATAGAAAGAAAACTTTACAGTTAACTCAAGAAAGTAATATTGAAGCCCAGAAAGAAAAGCGATGTGGTACAATGAAGCAGAACCCGACAATAACCAGATTTTGCCAACACCGAAGTTCTTAGTAGTACGTATCCTAAATGAAGGTAAAAACTTTGATAATATAAACCCTTTTGAAATACACAAATGGACTTCATTATTTTCCAAAAATATATGAGTTCACAAAATCAGAAAAGATGGAAAATTATTTTTAGAAGTTGTGCAGTCACATGTTGCTGAAAAATTATTGGCATCAAAATATTTTGGCTCAAATAAAATTGAATTAACGCCTCATAGGTCACTTAATCAAATCTAAAGGCGTTTTCTACTGCCGTGACATAGCAGAAGTATCTGATGCAGATATACTTAGAGAGTTGAGTGGACAATTGGTTATGAATATCAGAAGAATTAGGGTTAAGAATGAATTAACCAAATCTCCGTTGTTTATAGCAACCTTTGGGAGTCCTAACCTCCCTGAGAGGCTCTACATAGGTTACTTATCAGTAAAGGTTAGACCTTACATACCACCTCCTACCATGTGTTATCAATGTTTTCAATTAAATCATTTCTCCTCTTCTTGTGAGAAAGATAAAATCTGTGGGAAATGCACTGATACCAGACATGAAGGGAATTGTAATGTAGTAAAATGTACTTTATGTGGAGAAGCTCATTTTTTCAAACAGTGTGAGCTATATTTAAAAGAAATAGAAATAAAACGGAAAATGGTTTATGAAAAACTAAGTTACCCCGAGGCAAAAAGGACTACTGAACTGTTGAAAAGATAACAACATATGCTCAAAAATCAAAACAAGTACAGAACATAGATGCTATTACTAATTTATCCGAGTCCATAAAAAGGATTGAAATTAGCCTAGCTGTTGTACAAAATATTATCCTGCAGAAGGAACGCTCCAGAGAGGAAAATGTATCGGTGTCCGTTATCCAGGTCAAGAAGGATCAAGCCGTTCAGTCAAGAACTTGCAGCCCAATAGAACCATCCCTCGGGGAGAAGTCATCCGAAGAAGAAGATGTTTTGGAAGATGAAATATTTGTTCAAAATCCACAAAATATTAAAACTCCTAAGGGCAAAAAGTCTAAAAGTGCGAACAAAGCTAAAAAAAAAAAGAAACAGGTAATTTAAAATGAATTTAACAGCTATTATATTTTTTAATTTAATTGATTTTATTTTATTTCTTAATTATTCATGACTATACTCCAGTGGAACATAAATGGCTTAAAAACTCATTTAGATGACCTGAAGTGCCTGTTGCGACATAAACCATTACAGATAATGGGACTCCAAGAAACACATCTAATACCAGGTAAAAGCGTTAGCATATATAATTATTCTGTTTACGGAAATGACTATTGTTTGGGAGGTAAAGCATTGTTTGGGGGAGTTGCTGTGCTTCTTAAAGACAACACATACAACGAACCCATTCGTTTATTGACAATATTACAAGCTGTAGCTGTCTTGGTGTACCTTCCTTTCCGGCTGACGGTTTGTTCTCTGTATCTTCCACCAAGTGAACCTATTGACGTACATGCAATTCAAGACTTACTCACTCAACTTCCAACGCCCTTTTTATTACTTTCTGATGCCAACGCTCTCAGTACTATGTGGAACTCATCAATTAAATTACTTTCTGATGCCAACGCTCTCAGTACTATGTGGAACTCATCAATTAAATTACTTTCTGATGCCAACGCTCTCAGTACTATGTGGAAATCATCAATTAAATTAATTTCTGATGCCAACGCTCTCAGTACTATGTGGAACTCATCAATTAAATTAAATTAAATTAACCGTGGACGACTTTTACAAAATATATTTGAAGGATTGGACTTACTTACTCTCAACACAAACTTACCGACTCATCTATGCCCACGGACAGGTACTTATTCAAATATTGACATATCTGTTTGCTCTTCTTCAGTTTATACTCGATTCGAGTGGGAAGTGCGCGACGACACCTAATCGATATTCCAAACTCAGACTAGATATAATACAAAGAAAGCTGACTGGACCACATTTCAAGACCACACAGAACATACAACACACATACTCAGTGAAAGAACTAACAGAATTAATATTAGACGCAGCTGAACATAGTATACCCAAAACCACAACTAAATACACTAAGACTCCGGTTCCTTGGTGGAATAATGACTGTAGGAAGGCCACAAGCGAAAGGAAAAAGGCACTTCAATTTTTTTATAGGCATCCTTCTGATGAAGCAATCATTGACTCCAAGAAGAAGAGGGCCAAAGCTAAGTGGGTAATTAAAACTGCCAAAAAGAATTCCTGGATAGACTTTGTAACACGGTTAAATTCTAATAATACTTCAAGTGACGTATGGACAGCTGTAAACAAAATAATTCATAAAAAATATAAGCCACCTATTACAGGACTTCAAAACAACGACGACATCATAACAGACCAAAAGGCTTTGTGCAATCTATTGGGGACGTACTTCGAAGCAACATTTAGTGACGTAAATTTTTGCAGTGACTTCCAGGAATATAAAAGAAAAGTAGAATCTGAGACTTTAGAAGACCGAACTGACAACGATACGCCTTTGGACGACTCTAAATAAAGAAATCACGTACAACATCACCCGGACCGCACAGAATAACATACGACATGATACAACACTTACCACCCACTACTCTTCCCCTTCTTCTGAATGCATTCAATGAGGTGTTTGAAGGAGGAATCTATCCTCACTCGTGGAACGAATCTATCATAGTTCCGATTTTGAAGGCAGGCAAGGATAAGAAAAACGTATCTAGTTATCGTCCTGTTTCTTTAACCAGTTGACTTTGTAAAACCCTAGAGAGAATATTAAATCATAGGTTAACATGGTACCTAGACAAACACAATCTTCTTTCTGCCTATCACTGTGGATTTAGAACAGGGCACTCTACCATGCATCATATTTCAAGATTAGAGAATGATATTCTGGAGGCTTTTGACATAAAGCAGTCATTAATAGCCGTCTCTCTGGATATTGAAAAGGCGTTTGATAGTGTTTGGAGGCGGCTTATTTTAATACAATTGCTTAAGTGGAATATTTTATGTTTAATTTTATCAACGCTTATCTAAAAAATAGACGGTTCCGAGTGAGGATAGGCTCAACTTTTTCGGATGAATACCTACAGGAAAATGGAGTGCTGCAGGGAGGTGTCCTTAGCACAACGCTTTTTAATATTGCTATAAATGCTTTATGTGAGTACATCCCACAAACAGTATCATATTGTATGTATGCTGATGACCTGCTTGTGTATATAAAGTATACTAACACAGGACGGGAAGAAAATGACTTACAGACTGCACTACACTCACTGGAAAATTGGGGAAAACTCAGTGGTTTTCGTTTCTCCCAAACAAAAACAAAATGTATAGTATTTTCTAAAAAGCGAATAATACCTAACCCACAGCTCAAATTAGACGGGATTGAAATAACACTGACCGTCACGATAAAATTTCTAGGCATGACTTTTGACAGAAAACTTACATGGCTACCCCATATAAAAGCTATTCTCAATAAATGCAAGAAATCTTTGAATCTATTGAGGATCTTAGCTAACACGAAGTGGGGTACTGACAGATGTTGTATGCTGACATTTTATAGAGCTTACACCAGATCAATTCTTGATTACGGATGTACAGCATATTCATCGGCCAGTCCAAAAGCACTCATACTATTGCACAATACATAACACTGGAATACGACAAGCAACAGGTGCATTTAGGTCAAGTCCATGCAAAAGCCTATATGTTGAAGCCAATGAACCTTCACTGGCGTATAGGCGTCAATTCCTTTGCTTAAAACATTTTATTAACCTCAAAGCTTTCAATAAAGCTTGTACAAACTCAATAATTGAAATAAACACGAGACTATATAGACTTAAGCAAAAGCCTTTAAAGAAAAGAATTTTGAAATATGCAGATAATTCACATATTCTTCAAATTCCAATGTTGAACTCCTTCCACACCCACCATGGATACTAAAGAATTTTAGTATTAATATATCACTTTCAAAGCATAAGAAAAATGACCCTTGCTCTACTCATTTCTACAATCATAACTTTAATAAAATAATATCAGAGAATCCTGAGGCACTCTTCATTTTCACAGACGGATCCAAAACACTACACGGGACAGGTTCAGCAGCACTCATTGACGACAGAACATACCACACAAAATGACCGAATAACACTAGCATGTTCACAGCAGAACTAAACGGAATTCTTTTGGCCCTTTCACATAGTAAAAATACGAATAAACACGTCATCATTTTCACAGACTCACTAAGCACTCTTCATTCCCTATCGGGCATTTATAGTACTCATCCTATAATCACAAGCATACTTTCACAACTATGCTATCTACAGCACACTAACATTTATATAATTTTTGTATGGATTCCTCTACATGACAACATTTCAAGAAGTACTGAAGCAGATAAGGAAGCTAAATTAGCAACGAGACGATCAACACAAGACGTTAATGACATGACTCGATAAGACGTACATAATGTCATAAAACAACACATAATCAACAATTGGCAAACTGACTGGACAAACACACAAGACAACAAGCTACGGGAGATTAAGACGACAATAGGAGCCTGGAGTTCCAGTATCCGGAATGTAAGGCGAGAAGAAGTCGTGCTTACTAGACTAAGAATCGGACATTCACACTTGACACATTCATATTTAATGACAAAACAGGACAAATCGAATTGTACACTTTGCAACGTTCCACTGACAATTAAACACCTACTTACAGACTGCAGAGAAAGAGAAAACATTGACTTACCAAATGATTTACACGAACTACTTATAGAGGACAGTACACAAATAGACAATATATTAAAATATCTGATACTTAAAAAGAAATTTCAACTTTTTTAATACACTATTGTTTATTTAACAGTTAAATGCATTTAACATTATAATTCATTTAAAATTACAATTTTGAAGGTGTATATATATATATATATATATATATATATATATATATATATATAGATAGATAGATATAGATAGATAGATAGATAATATAACATACATTTTCATGTTTAATTTTTAATTAAAAAATTTATTTATTTTAATTTATTTTTGTTGCATTTTCAATCCGAATGTTCAACATGACTATTTTATGAAATATATTCCCAAATTTATTGTTTTTTGTTTATATTTGTAAGACATGTTTGTACGGTGCTGTATAATTGTTAGCTTTGTTCGCTCAATGACTTAAAGAGCATACCGCCTCGTTGTGACATCTCAATAAACAAATAAAATAATCATTAGAGCAAAAAGGACTAGCTTGTAATACTTGAACATTAGAGGTTATGTTTACAAGCGATTCCATAACGGTTATTATTTTAGATATTGTGTCACTATTTACTTTAAAATTCTTACTCACTCAACATTTTGTCAGTAAATAACTTCTTTTAACACTATTGCTTCCGTTAGGCTTCACTTTCTTGAAGAAAAGTAATTTTCTTCTTTGATGAACTATATGCATGTACTTTTAGCACTTTCCTCCGAAGGAATGTAGCTATTGAGGTTGGACTCATGACGGAATTTTTGTAAAATTTCTTCAAATCTTTATCGATCCTACCTAGTAGACACTGAAAATGACCCCCGTTAAAATTTATATATATATATATATATATATATATATATATATATATATATATATATATATATGTCTGTTAACACGATAGCGGCCAGAGTTTTTGTTTTTTCGTCACGAAACTTGGTATATAGCATTCAATTAGCAAACGATTGAACGAGTTCGTTAACCACCAAAGTCGGTCCACCGGAAGGGGGGGGTTTACCCCGAACCCAAAACACTAATTTGACTATGTCAGCCGTAATATTTGTTATATTTCAACGAAACTTGGTATTCGTAGTGGTAATATAGAGAGAAAAGTGAGATATAAAAATTAACTAAATCGGTTCATTAGAAGGGGGGGTTTACTCCGGACCCACATTACCAATTCGCCACTACCAGCCGTGATTTTTGGTATATTTCGACGAAACTCGGTATTCGTGGTGGTAATCCACAGGTAAATATGTGTTGTAAAAATAAACTAAATCGGTTCATTAGGAGGGGGGGTTTACTCCGGACCCACAATACCAATTCGCCACTACCAGCCGTGATTTTTGGTATATTTCGACGAAACTCGGTATTTGTAGTGGTAATCTACAGTTAAATATGTGTTGTAAAAATAAACTAAATCGGTTCATTAGAAGGGGGGGGGGTTGCTCAGGACCCAAATTCCTAATATACTCATACCGGTCGTAATTTCTGCTGTATTGCAACGAAACGCGGTATACATCGTGGGTAACTCATGAGAAAGAAGTGTTGTAAACATGAGCTTAATCGGTCAAACGTAAAGCGGGGGTTTAATTTGTAATATATTTCAATAGAAAAGCCCGCCAAACGTAGGTTCACAAAGCCGCCGCAAGGAGCGCTTTCTACCACTAGAGTGACTGTATCCTGTTCCTGCGTTAGATCAAAATATGATAATATGAGGTTTTTTGTATTTATTACGTAGTGTAGTAGGTACCATGTGTAAACATAACTCTGGAAGCAAATTAATAATTGATCAGTTACTCATTACAAATTTAAAAGAGAACTAGTCATGTTTTTATTTTATTTATGTAGGATATTTTAAGCAAATTGTTCTGGAAAGCAGTCTACACTACCCAAATTCTGAGGAAAGTGCTTAGTTATGCAGCTCCTGCGTGACGGACTTTTGCATTCGCGCACAGCTGTTCTTCTCAATATTTTAAAAAGCGGAATTTATTGCGTTAATGACGTTTAAAAAATGGAAAAGGCAATCAATATTATAAATAGCGGAATTAATTGCCTTTTCCATTTTTTAAACGTCATTATCGGTGTCAAAAAGTCCAGCCGGCACTTCATCATAAGAACAGAACCAACAGCCATATTCTATGTTCTTTGTGACTCCTCGAAAATCTTTTCCTTCGATATAATTATTTTTTCGTAGTAGGGATCGATAATTGTAGAAAGTCAAAAGAAGGGATCGTTTCAAACATCAAAAGTAAGTTTTGCACAATATTTCAATCTATTTGTTGAACTGACTATGGGATTACTACTCTATTAACAACCGCTTAGTTACAACCTATTTGTCGTTTCGACGAATCTACTTTTAGGAAAAGAAGGTTATTTTACTTCCGCAAGCACGACGCGACCTTATTCTTCCGGTTACTAGTTCTTCCGGTGGTGGAAGGTCAGCAGCCTACAGTGATCCCTCATCGCAGGATATTTACAAATCCAAGCAGTGTTCGTGAAAAGGAAGGGTTGTTATCCAGGGTTAATTATCTGCAAGAATGAAATATCTCTCTACTAGATTTCATGGAAGTAGATATTTATATTAGTATTAAAATACAATTAATTTATTCATGAGAGTATTGTCAAAATATTTCGAGAGGATTGAATATAAAATATTAAAATTATATTTTCGAGCTTATCAAATCTCACCAATAGAAGCGCTACTATGTGCACACTTAAACGAGACAGTTTGCTGGGTTTGTGAAATTTAGTTAGACCGCTAACCGGAAGATGAAATACAATTTAAGCAAAGATGGAATAGTTGAGATTCGGCTAAAGATACCTCAATACGATTTTTGTTAAAAAAATCTATATTTAGGACGTTTCGGCTACTCATTGGTATCCTTCGTCAGCTAAAATGACAAGAAAAAAGTCCGTCACGCAGGAGCTGCATAACTAAGCACTTTCCTCAGAATTTGGTTAGTGTAGACTGGTTTCCAGAACAATTTGCTTAAAATATCCTACATAAATAAAATAAAAACATGAATAGTTCTCTTCTAATTTTGTAATGAGTAACTGATCAATTATTAATTTGATTCCAGAGTTATGTTTACACATGGTACCTACTGCACTACGTGATAAATACAAAAAACCTCATATTATCTTATTTTGATCTAACGCAGGATCAGGATGCAGTCCCTCTAGTGGTAGAAAGCGCTCCTTGCGGCGGCTTTGTGAACCTACGGCTGGCGGGCTTTTCTATTGAAATATATTACAAAGTAAACCCCCCTTTCCGACTGACCGATTCAGCTCATTTTCAAAACACTTCTTTCTCATGAGTTACCCAAGACGTATACCGCGTTTCGTTACAATACAGCAGAATTTACGACCGGTATGAGTATATTAGTAATTTGGGTCCGGAGTAAACCCCCCTCCTAATGAACCGATTTAGTTTATTTTTACAACACATTTTCACCTGTAGATTACCACTACGAATACCGAGTTTCGTCGAAATATAACAAAAATCACGGCTGGTAGTGGCGAATTGCTATTGTGGGTCCGAAGTAACCCCCCCCCCTCCTAATGAACCGATTTAGTTTATTTTTAAATCTCACTTTTCTCTCTAGATTACCACTACGAATACCAAGTTTCGTTGAAATATAACAAATATTACGGCTGGCATGGCCAAATGAGTGTTTTGGGTTCGGGGAAAACCCCCCCTTCCGGAGGACCGAGTTTGGTGGTTATCGAACTCGTTCAATCGTTTGCTAATTGAATGCTATATACCAAGTTTCTATATTGGGAAGGTCCGGAGCGCCCCAATGTCAAGAAACATCATACTTTGATTACTTGTCAACCGATATACCAAGTTTCGTGACGAAAAAACAAAAACTCTGGCCGCTAACGTGTTAACAGACACACACATATATGTATATATATATATATATACACACATACATATATTTATATATATATATATATATATATATATATATATATATATATATATATATATATAAATAAATTTTAACGGGGGTCATTTTCGGGGTCTACTAGGTAGGATCGATAAATATTTGAAGACATTTTTCAAAAATTCCGTCATGAGTGCAATCTCAATAGCTACTTTCCTTCGGAGGAAAGTGCTAAAACAGAAATTAATACAAAAAAAAAAGTTTATAATTAAGATAAGTAACAGATCTATAAATAAATTCAACTTATTATAAAAGAACAATTGGTGTTAAATTATTAGAATGAGTTCTAGAAAATCAATAGAAACATAACAAAAAAAGGCTATTTTATTGAAGTGTATATAAGTAAATACGTGCTGATAATAATATTAATTAATTTTAACAAGGAAATAAGATACTACATACCAATGAAAATGCCGGGAGGCAGAGGAAGACCAAAGTTAACAGTTAAGTAACCATTGGGGTTACTTAACTGTGTCTAAGAAAAATGAGATCTACTGGGGTAAATGCAACTGAAAACGAACCAGGTGGTGGGACGAGGTCGGTAGGGATCAAAAGCCTTTTATGACATTTTATGGCAGGAAAGGAGAAAAAGGTGTTAATGGAAGGATATACAAGGGTCATGGGAAAATACTAGGTGGGAGGTCGGGAGAGTTTTTGAAAAATACTCCCAGCGGATTTAGAGGTATTTTAGAGAACATGAAAATATCTGAAAACTTTTCATGTCTATAATACTTTTGTATATCTAATAATTCCTTACCTCCAAACATTGCGCCATAAGATCAACCTCATAAGCGGGTTTCCAACCTATGGAGGGAGGCAAGAATTGCGCTAAAACCGCACGAATATTCAAATCCAACTTTTTTTTGCACCAACACAATAACATTATCCCTATTGCTTCTAGCTACTGCAGTTGTGCCACTGCCTTCCTCCTTTACATCCATAAGTGAACTTTAAATAATTTACTAAACATGTATTTTATTCATTGTTGTCAATTCCATTTAATTAATAAATAATTGGATTATATTAATAGAATTGGAGCTCATAAGCTTCCTTATCTGCAGAATAGTATAAACATTAAAATGATTTACAAACCTCTTCTGTCACATTTTCCCCCAGGAAGCAAACAAGAAACAAGGCAAACTGTTCTGATAAAAGCACCTCTATGAAATGAATCAAGAATGTGATTGGTAAGTCCTGAAAATGAAAATGAAAATATCACATTGAGTTCTTGTGTTAATTGTTTTAATGATAAAAAGTCCGATTCGCAGGAACTGCATCATCTTAGCGCGGTTCCGTTCATATCCCTTTTGTCATTTGAAAAGCTTAGAATAGAAACAGATAACATTTGGTTCGGCCTTTGTTCAAAGTGGTTTATGACTTTACCCGGTCGGGTCCGCCAGACCCCAGAGTCCTCTTCTCGAGATTCCTGTTTCATACGTTAAATGCATTGAAAAATATCAAAAATTTTCACATTTTCTTGTGTTCTTCTACTATAGTAATAATTCTATAAATAAAATCAATTGAAAAATAAAATAAAAAGTCCGACTCGCAGGAACTACGTCATCTTAGCGCGGTTACGGTACATCTCGAAAAAATGGAATAGATTAGCATCACAAATCACAGGAAACTGACAGTAGCCAACTTACACAGAAGCGGATAATTCTTAATCTGTATAAGTCAATACAATTATGTACTTACTCTTCGACTACTGCTGTGAAGGCTCTATTCTAAACAACCAAAAATTCGTTGTCATTTTAAGTATCTTGTTTTACTAGCAAATTCGTTTTACTGTTAGAATTAACTGTAAATATGTGCTTCAAGGCGAATACAATTCCATTCTGTCGTGTGTTAAATCTTTCTATAAAATAAGAAATAACCATAACTTCAGCTGGAGGCTATGAGGAAGGTTATATAGATAGGAGAATTCAAAACAAACTATACATACGTCATCATGATTAGCCACAGCCATCTTGATTACCACAGCTACTCCAAACTTATTACCAATACCTTTCACCGTTTCTTAACTTATTTTACTACAATACTAATTTTACTGATAAATGCAATTTAAAAAAAACAAAAAAACAACCAATTTAAAAGTGAGATAATCAAAAAGAAAACCCCTTTCAAAACAAACACTTTTTAAGTTTTAAGCGCTTCTGATTGACGTTGCCCCATTGAATATTGCTTCAGAACTTTTTTTGTAGCGACTTTAGTAAGCATTCGAATCCCAGGTATAGCCTATGTCACAGCAGTTTTTCTAGCTCCGTTAAACGAGTGTTTTTGAAGTGGTTCGAGGTGATCCTCGTTTATGAAAAGTGACTCAGTGGTAGTTGATCTACTAGTGAACATTACGGTGAAGTTTGAAGGAATTTCATCAACCAGATCACTGCTAAAATAGTGAGTAAAAAGCACTCATTTCCTACAGTTTGTAGGCCTTTACCCTAGCTGAGGCTAGTGGTGGGGGTGCTCCTGCACTCACCTGACGGAGAGGCTGTCGTCACTCCTTCAGAAATCCAGATACTACACCCTGCGCTACAGTTAGTATCTCCAGCAGCCTCCTTGGCTCAGTGGTAGCGTTCGATTCTCCAAGCTGCAAGCACTCGGGTTCGAGGCTGCCCGGGACGACTATATTTTTTTATTTTTTTTTATTTTTATTTATTTTTTTTTTTTTTAAATTAATTATTGTGGCTCACGATGTCCTCAATTGAAGCTAGCGACCAGCACATGACAGTCATTGAGTCAACTTCAGCCAACGACTTCGATAATATCGCAACGGGGAGACGTAAAAGGTTACGCAAAAAAGCCAGTGACGTATTGACACCCCCTAAGATTAAACAAAAAAAGCCATCTCAGACACAAGGCAACTGTTCAAAGCAAATTCACACTTCCGAAGAAAACCCTACGAAACCTCCCAATATTTATATCAGAAAAGTAACTGACTTCAAACAACTATGCAGTGCTCTCACAAGTCTTGTTGGTGAAAACAACTTTGAATGCCGAGCGAGATTTAATGATATCGTCATTAAACCTTCCGATAGTGACTCCTACAGGAAAATAATTCATCACCTGGAAAATAAAGAAGCTGACTTCCACTGCTATCAACTCCCAGAAGATAAATCATACCGGGTGGTTATCCGCCACCTCCATCATTCAACTCCCCCGGCAGAAATCATCACCGAACTCACCAAGAAAGGCTACTCAGTCAAAAGAGCGCACAATGTAAGGCATCCTGTCACAAAGGCGCAGCTACCACTCTTTTTTGTAGATTTAGAAAAAAATGAAAAAAGTAAAGAGATATTTCGTGAACAATATTTACTCTACACAAAAATTAAAGTAGAGGAACCACGTCGTCGCGGTGACGTCATACAATGTCTAAACTGCCAGGAATTCAATCATACCCGCTCATACTGCCATCATAAATCCAAGTGTGTCAAATGTGGGGCTGAGCACTCCTCTAAGGACTGTCCCAAACCACTCGACGTACCTCCTTGCTGCGCCAACTGCGGCGAGAATCATACCGCCAGCTACAAAGGGTGCGAAGTCTATAAAGCGCTTAAAACGATCCGAGTGCAGAGGCAGAGAATCCAGCTCACCCATCAAAAAGATGTCAAGAAGTCTTCACCACCCAGCGGACCATCCCACTTCCCCAGCCTACCACCCGTTCCAGCAGCACAGGATACGTCTCACCGCAGGCCGAATGTGACCTACTCATCTCTACTGACTTCGCTGCAGAAAAAGAAGCCGCCTGTCCCAACACCAGCCCAGACCCCCGTACCAAAACCACAAGAACCATCTTCCCTTCCTACCTCATCAACTACTTCTTTGCAACCCCCAACCCTGCCTACATTCCCTACTACTCCAGCCCCACCTAAGCAAATCCCTCAGGTCCAGGCTCAAGATCCAATGATCCTTTTCTCCTCTTTTCTAAACAAACTCGAAACCCTTCTCACTCCACTTATAAACCTGATGACCACCCTTATAGCCCACTTCCTTCCTAAATCCCAAAATGCAACCCTTCCATAATCCCCATCTCTCCATCCTTTTGTGGAATGCCAACGGACTTACTACAAGAAGACATGAACTCACACTTTTACTAACTGACAAAAACATCGACATTGCTTTAATAACTGAAACACACTTAAAGAAATCCATGTCATTCGGTGTTAAGGGTTACTCCTGTTATCGAACCGATCATCCATCTCTGGCGCAGCACGGGACTCTAATTCTAATCAAGAGCAATATCAAGCATCACCAGGAGTCCAGTATCGCATCAGCAAGCCTGCAGGTAACTTCCATATCCCTTTCCCTTTCTCCCTTCGATATCATACTGTCCGCAGTGTACTGTTCTCCCAACCACACCATTTACCATCCTGAATTCCTGTCAATATTCCAATCCTTTGGTCCCCGCTTCCTCACCGGGGGTGATTTCAACGCGAAACACCCCATGTGGGGAAGCCGTTCAGCTAACTCCCGTGGCAGAATCCTTTACGATATCCTTAACTCCCAGAATTATCGTCCAATATCTCCCAACACTCCAACATACTGGCCAACCGACCCATCTCGCAATCCTGACCTAGTCGATTTCTTCATCTCGTCTGGCTTGGGAGGTATAGCGACTTCTATTGAATCGCTCCTCGACCTATCCTCGGACCATTCTGCGGTTCTCCTAACCATGTTCTCCTCCCCTGTACCCCGTTCTTTACAACCAACCCTTACACCCGGTCCTATCAACTGGCAAACATTTCAGCTTAACTTAGAACGTTCCATAGACCTGACTGTTCCCTTAAAAACCCCTACAGACTTAGACAAAGCCACTGAAAAATTTACTAGAGCTATTCAGGACTGTGCCCGCAATTCATGCCGACCAAGGACAAGTTTGCCTCCTCCGCCCAAACTGCAACTCCCAGCCCACATCCAAGAACTTCTTGCAGCCAAGCGTCGGGCCAGAGCTCTATGGCAAAGATCCCGTTACCCCTCGGACAGAAACGCATACAACAGACTGACACGACAGCTGAAATCTTCCCTATCCCAATTCCGCTCAGAATCCTTCAACGAGTACCTTTCATCCCTCTCCACTGAAGACTGTTCTCTGTGGACAGTCACTCGTAGAATCCTAAAGTTCCACCCAATCCCTTCCCCTCTCAAACGCAGCGATGGGACCTGGGCCAGAAGTGATGAAGAAAAGGCGCTCCTTCTCTCCACACACCTAACTACAGTATTTTCCCCTAATCCTCAAACCAGCCCCTCCCACGACGAAAACATCGAAGATTACCTGAATTCTCCTCTACCTTTGTCCCTCCCTCCCAAAGCTTTTCTTCCGTCAGAAGTAAAACACATCATCAAACGCCTCCCTAAGAAATCTCCTGGTTATGACCTTATCACCTCCACGATTCTCAAAAAACTCCCCCAGAAGGCCATCACATTCCTCACATATCTGTTTAACTCAATCCTAAGAACAACCCATTTTCCCAATCCCTGGAAACTCTCAGTTGTTATTGTTTTTCCCAAACCCTATAAACCTCCCGATTGCCCATCTTCCTATCGACCTATCAGCCTTCTCCCATTAATGTCTAAAATATTCGAAAAACTCCTTTATAAAAGAATCCTCCCTATCATAGAATCCTCGAAGAAAATTCCCAACCATCAGTTCGGTTTCCGCTCCCATCATTCCACTATACAACAGTGCTTACGAGTTGTAGACGCTATTTCCTCCTCGCTTGAACGTAAGAGTTTTTCCACGAGTGCCTTTCTCGACATTGCTCAAGCATTCGATCGGGTTTGGCACCCGGGATTACTTTACAAAGTAAAGCAAATACTTCCACACACCTACTTCCTTATCCTCAAATCCTACCTGTCAAACAGATCCTTCCAAGTCAAGCAAGGCACAACTCTTTCCCCGACCTGCCCCATAAATGCCGGAGTCCCTCAAGGAAGTATTATTGGTCCTCTCCTTTTCATTCTTTACACTGCGGATATTCCCACACACCCCCAAACCCTTCTAACAACCTACGCAGATGATACTGCCATCCTATCAACTTCCCCCGATCCCTCAGTAGCATCCCAACACCTGCAGGAACATCTTACCGCTATTCAACACTGGTGTGAAATGTGGAGAGTAAAAATCAACCCGGAAAAATGTAAGCAGGTTACATTCACTCTCAACCGGAGATCATGCCCTTCTGTACATCTCAATAACACTCCACTACCAGTATCCAACGAGGTTCGATATCTAGGATTATACCTTGACAGCCGACTGACATGGAACCCTCACACGAGACTGAAAAGACAAGAACTGAACAAAAGATACGGACTACTTAGACGGCTACTTGGACCCTCATCTAAATTATCAATACAGAACAAATTAACGATATACAAAACAATCATTCGACCAATATGGACATACGGACTTGAACTCTGGAGATCTGCAAAACCATCCAACATCAACAGAATACAGGCATTCCAGTCAAAAGTACTCCGTAAAATTGTAAATGCCCCTTTCTACGTCTCAAACAAAACCCTTCACAATGACCTTAACATTCCATTTGTCCTTGACCTTGCTAAAACCCGTTTCCAAATGTTCCACTCCAAATTGTCCTACCATCCTAATCCTGAAGGTCTATCTTTATCGTCCCGATCCCAACCAGACAATCCTCCCAGGCGGCTCAAGAGACAGTGGCCACGAGACAATTTACTCACCTAACCGTATCATGATCATTGAAATAGATATTTAGACAGCCACGGAAGTGTCAACAATGGTTGGCTCCTTCCAAATTTGTATGGTTTTTATTTTTTTTTACTTTAACCGTTTTGTTCAATTTATTACATTATGTATCTGTATCAACAAACTTGATAATTGTACATATAATAATTTGTACAGATTTCAAATAAAAAAGTTAATAAAAAAAAAAAAAAAAAAAAAAAAAAGCATTCGAATGGACACCTTCCACTTACCACGATTTCCCAACCGTTATCGAGATATTTACGAAAAAGTCCGTCTCGCAGGAACTGCATCATCTTAGCGCGGTTCCGTTCATATCCCTAGTCTAATTTGGAAAGATTAAAATGGAAGCAGTTATTATTTTGGTTCCACCAGTCTTTTTTTTTTAATTATTATAATGGCGTGTCAACCCTTAAGGTCACTAACGCCATTCCGAGTAGTAAAGTCTTGAAAGGTCATGATTTACACTCTTACCTGGAAGGGTCGGCTACACTAGAAACGGACCCGCTAGTGACAAGGTCTTGGAATCTTGGAAATCTATATTTCTAACAATAAATTGTTTTTGTTATTTTACTTAACCAGTTTTATTGTCAAATACATTATCCAACTATAAGCAATTAAAAAATAACAAGAAATAAAACAGACAAAAAGAACCATTGGAATAAACGAACTCAATTAATTTAAAGCTTTAAGCACTATTTTCTCCGATTGACATCGCCTAATTTAAACTTTCTTAGTAAACTTCCGAATGGTAATCTTCCCCTTCACAAGATTGTCAACGGTTTTCGAGATACTAACGAAATTATACAAAGTTACCAAAACTTTTTTTGTCTGTTAATAAAATATTTTATTCTAACCCTTCCTTTACTCTAACCGTAACAAAAATTTCAACATATTAGTGTTGATGAAACTCGAACATGCAGAAAATGTTTCAACTGTATCCCATTATTCTAAGTACCAAAATCAAATACAAAGATCCCTCCCTAGGAAGGACGCTAGGCAGTTGAAAAGCTATGTATCTTGGAAATCCATATCTCTAACATTAAATTGTTTTTCTTATTTTTCTTAACCTGTTTTATTTTCAAATACATTATCCAACAATAAGCAATTAAAAAATAACAAGGAATAAAAAACAGACAAAAAGAACAGTTCGAATAAGCGAAATCAATTACTTTAAAGTTTTAAGCTCTTATTTCTCCGATTGACATCGCCTAATCAAAACTTTCATTAGAACCTTTTTTTTAGACCATTTAATAAGCTTTCTAATGGTATTGTTCTGTTTCCCAAGATTCTCAACCTTTTTCGAGATATTAAGGAAAGTAAACAAAGTTACTAAAACTTTTTATGTCTGTTAATAAAATATTTTATTCTAACCCTTCCTTAACTCCAAACGTAACCAATATTTCAAAACAGACAAATATATATATATATATATATATATATATATACACAAATTTGAACCACCGTTATTTTCGGTCTCTAGGGGTTCTGAAACGCGAAATTTTCTAGTCGGCACTTTCGGATTGTTTCATTGTATCAACCTTATAAGCGGGGTTCCTCCCTATGGGGGAGGAAGGAACCGCGCTAAAATGTATGAAGATCCGAAAACTTTTCATGTCTATTAATAAAATAATTTTTTTTGCATACTTCATTAACTCCAAATATAAGCAAAATTTAAACATCTTAGTTGGGAATAATTTCCAAGATGTAGAAAATATTTCAATTGAATCCCGCGATTCTTATTACCCACAAAAAAATAATGACTTACAAAAACATTGATTCCACTTTTCTCAGAAACGGTTACAGATATCGCCTTAAAAATGGTTTCATTCGTTTTCCTATGTTAAGAAACCTATAAAACAAGTACCTGCAAGCATATGAACTCAAAAACGAAAGCGTTACGATTTTTTTGCGCGAATTTCGCCCCAAACACTATCTTCCAGTGAGCGCATTCAGCTGGTTAACGAACTTGACCTTTTAAATTAGACGACAGATTTTTGTACCTAATTTCATCAAAATCGGACAACTTTTGATCTTGCTAGAGAGCGAACAGACAAGCATATATATAAATATAAATATATATATATATATATATATATATATATATATTTATATATATATATATACAAAATTTGAACCACCTATATTTTCGTAATCTATGGGGTCTGAAACGAGAAAGTTTCTAGTCGGCAGAAAACAAACACGCTAGGTCATGGTCTCCCTGACATAGTGAGACGCAGTTATTGAGAGTAAACACGTTGAAACATGTTTAGGTATAACATGTTGAATATATGTCTCTTCAATTATGTAGGCATTTAGAAAAAGAAAGTGAGGAACAGTCAAGCCTCAGGCCCGGGGCAGAACACATTGGGGCTAAACGACTTTTCGTGTTTCATAAATGGCTTCAGCCTTAACCAATTACAGTGCATTTTTTAAAATGGAAGCTACTAAAATTATAGCAACTTTGTCTTGATTTTTGTTTCTCTTGTTTCCCAAATTTTACAATTGAAAGTAAAATAATATTATATTTTTAGCACGGTTCCTCCCTCCCTTCATAGAGAGGAACCCCGCTTATAAGGTTGATCTCATGACCCAAGCAGGGATTCAGTTGAAACATTTTTCGCATGTTCGAATTTCATCAAAACTAATACGTTTAAATTTTGGTTACTTTTGGAGTTAAGGAAGGATTAGAATAAAATATTTTATTAACAGACATGAAAAGTTTTGGGAACTTCGTATACCTTCCCTAATATCTCGAAAACGGTTGGAAAGTTTGTTAAACGGAGGGTTACCATGCGAAAGCTTACTAAATGTTCTACAAAAAAGATTCTGAAACAATTTTTCATTAGGCGATGTCAATCGGAGAAATAAGTGCTTAAAACTTCAAATGTGTTAGTTTTGTTCTTTTGGGCAGGTTTTTGTAGTTTTTAGCTCACTTTTTAATTTCTTGTTTTTTGTTTTAAATTGCATTTCTTTGTAGAATTAGTATTATGGTAGAAGAAGACAAGAAATTGAGAAACATTTCGATATTTTTCAATGCATTGTACTGTGAAATAAGTATTTCTAGTTTGTATTGTCGTGGATGGTGAGTCGGAGAAATAAGTGCTTAAGCTTTGAAGTAATTGATTTCGTCTATTCGAACGGTTCTTTTTGTTTGTTTTTATTCCTTGTTATTTTTTCATTGCTTATAGTTGGATAATGTATTTGACAATAAAACCGATTAATTAAAATATGAAAAACAATTCATTGCTAGAAATATATCAGGCTGTACCGTATGAAATGTCAGTTTTGGATTTGCCGATTTCCTTCAAATGTCTTGAAACTGTCGAGGCTCCCACTCCGAGTTCTTTGGCATATTCCCTAGTGTTTGTAATTGCTTATAGTAGTCAAATGTACTTTTCAATAAAACAGGATACGTATGATTAGAAACAATATTTTATTTTTATGGAATCTTGGGATTCTCATATGCCGTATGAATATCTATTAGGCCCCCTTCGTATATTTTCCTTAATATCTCGAAAACGGTTGAGAATCTAGGTAAGTGGAAGTTTACCACTAGACAGGTTACCAAATGCTCCAGAAAAAAGATTCTGAAGAAATTTATGATTAAGTGATGTCAATCGAAGAAATGAGAGCATAAAACTTTCGTTTATTTGAACGGTTCTTTTTGTCTGTTTTTATTTCTTGTTATTGCCCTTCAGAAATCAAGATGCATCCTACGAGAGTTGACAGATATTTTACCTGTAGGAAGACATGCAGCCAAATGCTATATTAGAAATATAATTATATTTTGTGGTTGTATCTGGCGTAGTACATTAAAATATAACACTACGTTCTAATTTTCTTGTACAATTTTATTTTGTTTAATTGCATTTAACAGTAAAGTGAGTAGGTAAGTGTTTTTAATTGCATTTAACACTAAAATGGATATGTTAGTTAAGCAAGTTAAGTCAATTAGAAACATATTCGTAGTAGAGTCTTCGTAGAGCGAAACTTGGATCGGCGGAAAGAGTAATTTCCGTTTAGAATAGTTTCTTGTGCCTTGCCGACAATCTTGCTTTTCTATGGAATATGTGTTTACATTAAGAATGCTCTAAACAAAGTAATAACTGTTTGTATTCTACGTATTCAAAATGACACTAGGGATATGAATGGAACCGCGCTAAGATGATGCAGTTCCTGTGAGTCGGACTTTTCTCTAGTTTCATTTCCTGAAGTCACTAACTTGCGATACGCCCTGCATATAGAAGATTTGCCTTATACAAACAATTTGAGCAATTATTCTATTGTTTCTAGTATATTTTGAATATGCAAATATATATAGTATACACTAATTATTTAAGAAAAAAAAATACCTGTAGAATCAAGTAGAATAACCCAGCATAGATGAGAGCAATCATGACATATATGTCCAATAAGCATGCTCCAATAAAAGGTTGAAGAGCTTCCTTAAATCTGAAACATATTTATATGAACTTGTAGTCGATCTTATTTTAATTAAAATATAGTTAGTAATTAAAAACATATATATTTACATAACTTTCATAAAGGTCACCAACAACATGACACTGTAAAGGTTACCTGATTTTCCCCTTAGCACCAATTCGTTCAACTTATGTTGCAAGGCTGCAGGAATGGAATTCCTGAAATTTGGGTAAGAAATATGCTTCTAATATACTGAATATTTCTACTGCTTCTCAATCAAGTCCCATTATCATATAATTAATTTGGGAGGAAATTTTGGATTTTGGGTTGCGACAGGGCATATTCATAGGGAGGAACCCCGCTTATAAGGTTGATCACATGAAACAATCCGGAAGTGCCGACTAGAAAATTTTGCGTTTCAGAACCCCTAGAGACCGAAAATAATGGTGGTTCAAATTTGTATATATATATATATATATATATATATATATATATATATATATATATATATATATATATATATAAATATATATATATATATTTGTCTGTTCGCGTGATGAAATTTGGTACAAAAATCGTTCTTCTAATTTGAAAGGGCAAGTTCGTTAACCAGCAGAATTCGCCAACCGGAACATGGTTTTCGGAGCGAATGACGCGCGGAAAAAAATGTTCCGCTTACTTCATACTCTTGCAAGTACTCGTTTTATAGGCTCCTTGGCCTAGGGAAACGAATGAAACCATTTTCAAGGCGATAGCTTTAACCGTTTTCGAGAAAATTGGAAAAATAGTTGTTGAATACCGTTTTTGGTTTGGGTACTTAGAATGATGGGATTCAGTTGAAACATTTTCTGCATGTTTGAATTTCATCAAAACTAATATGTTGGCACTTTGGTTACGTTTGGAGATAAGGAAGGGTTAGAATAAAATATTTTATTAACAGACATGAAAAGTTTTGGGAACTTCGTATACTTTCATTAATTTTTTTTTTTTTTTTTTTTTTTTCTTTTTTACGGCGCATCTACAACTTGGCCATTAGCGCCTTACTTTCATTAATATCTCGAAAACGGTTGAAAATCGAGGCAAGCGAAAAGTTGCCATTCGAAAGCTTACTAAATTATCTACAAAAAAAGGTTCTGAAGAAATTTTTAACTAGGCATTGTCAAGTGGAGAAATAAGTGCTTAAAACTTCCAATGTGTTTATTTTGTTCTTTTGAACGGGTTTTCATAGTTGTTTAACACACATTTTAATTTATTAATAGAATTATTATTACAGTAGAAGAAATGAAGAAAATTAGAAACATTTTGATATTTGATACTCTGAAATAACTATTTGTAGTAGTGGAGTTGGCCAACCAGTAGGTGGGATTCCAGGTATAAGGGTACGCTGGCCCTTTGTTTACCGGGGTAAAGTGAAAGTTTGAACCAAAATAATAACTGTGTCTATTTTAATCTTTCCAAATGAGACTAGTGATAAGAACGGAACCGCGCTAAGATGAAGCAGTTCCTGCGAGTCGGACTTTTTTGTTCTTTTGACCGGGTTTTCGTAGTTGTTTAGCTCACATTTTAATGGGTTGTTGTTGTTTTTTTAATTGTATTTATTTATAGAATTAGTATTAACGTACTGTAGAAGAAATCAAGAAAACTATAAACATTTTGATATTTGTTTTGATATTTGAAATAACTATTTGTAGTAGTTGGGTTGGCCAACCAGTGGTGGGTGAGATTCCAGGTATAAGGGTACGCTGCCCCTTAGTAACGGGCCCTTTGTTTACGGGCGAAAGGTTGAACCAAAATAGTAACGGTTTCTATTTCAATCTTCCCAAATGACACTAGGGGTAGGAACTGAACCACGCTAAAGTTCCTGCGAGTCGGACTTTTAGCGCGGTTCCTCCCTCCCCCATAGGGAGGAACCCCGCTTATAAGGTTGATACAATGAAACAATCCGGAAGTGCCAACTAGAAAATTTTGCGTTTCGGAACCCCTAGAAACCGAAAATAACGGTGGTTCAAATTTGTATATATATATATATGTATATATTTATTTATATATATATATATATATATTTGTCTGTTCGCTCTCTAAATAGAAGACGAATGGTCCGATTTTGATGAAATTTGGTACAAAAATCTGTCGTCCAATTTGAAAGGTCAAGTTCGTTAACCAGCAAAATCCGCCCACTGGAAGATGGCGTTTGGGGCGAAATTCGCGCAGAAAAAATCGTAACGCTTACACTTTTGAGTTCATAAGCTTGTAAGTACTCGTTTTATAGGCTTATTGGGCTAGGAAAACGAATGAAACCATTTTCAAGGCGATAGCTTTAACCGTTTTCGAGAAAATTGGAAAAATAGTTTTTGGATACCGTTTTTGGTTTGGGTACTTAGAATCATGGGATTCAGTTGAAACATTTTCTGCGTGTTCTACTTTCATCAAAACTAATATGTTGAAATTTTGGTTACGTTTGGAGTTAAGGAAGGGTTAGAATAAAATATTTTATTAACAGACAAAAAAAGTTTTGGTAACTTTGTATAATTTCGTTAGTATCTCGAAAACCGTTGACAATCTTGTGAAGCGGAAGATTACCATTCGGAAGCTTACTAAATGCTCTACAAAAAAGGTTCTGAAGAAAGTTTTAATTAGGCGATGTCAATCGGAGAAAAAAGTGCTTAAAGCTTTAAATTAATTGATTTCGTTTATTTCAATGGTTCTTTTTGTCTGTTTTATTTCTTGTTTTTTTTTTAATTGCTTATAGTTGGATAATGTATTTGACAATAAAACTGGTTAAGTAAAATAACAAAAACAATTTATTGTTAGAAATATAGATTTCCAAGATTCCAAGACCTTGTCACTAGCGGGTCTGTTTCTAGTGTAGCGGACCCTTCCAGGTAAGATTGTAAATCATGTATGTCACCTTTCAAGACTTTACTACTCACAGGAATGGCGTTAGTGACCTTAAGGGTTGACACGCCATTATAATAATTAATTTAAAAAAAAAAGACTGGTGGAACCAAAATAATAACTGCTTCTATTTTAATCTTTCCAAATTAGACTAGGGATATGAACGGAACCGCGCTAAGATGATGCAGTCCTGCGAGACGGACTTTTTTTGATAGAGTGCAATATACAGTAACTTCCTTTTTTAGCGCGGTTACTCCCTATCTCTATAGGGAGAACCCGCTTATGAGGTTGACCTCATGACGCAATCCGGAAGTGCCGAACAGAAACTTTCACGTTTCAGACGCTATAGATTACGAAAATATAGGTGGCTAAAATTTGTATATATATATATATATATATATATATATATATATATATAGATATACATATGTGTATATATTTATATGCTTGTCTGTTCGCGCTCCTGACGGCTCAAAAATGGTCCGATTTTGATGAAATTTGGCACAAAAATCTGTCTTATAATTTGAAAGGTCAAGTTCGTTAACCAGCAGAATCCGCCCACTAGAAGATAGTGTTTGGGGCGAAATTCGTGCTAAAAAAATCGAAACGCTTACGTTTTTGAGTTTATATGCTTGCAGGTACTTGTTTTATAGGTTTGTTATCATAAGAAAACGAATGGAACCATTTTTAAGGCGACATCTGTAACCGTTTCTGAGAAAAGTGGAATCAATGTTTTTGTAAGTCATTATTTTTTTGTGAGTACTTAGAATCGCGGGATTCAATTGAAATATTTTCTACATCTTGGAAATGACTCCCAACTAAGATGATTAAATTTTGGTTATATTTGAAGTTAAGAAAGTATGCGAAAAAAATATTTTATTAATAGACGTGAAAAGTTTTGGATCTCCATACATTTTTCGTAAATATCTCGATAACGGTTGGGAAATCGTGGTAAGTGGAAAGTGACCATTCGAATGCTTACTAAATTCTCTACAAAAAATGTTCTGAAGCAATATTCGATGGGACAACGTCAATGAGTTTGTTTGTTAGCGCGGTTCCTCCCTCCCCCATAGGGAGGAACCCCGCTTATAGGGTTGATACAATGAAACAATCCGGAAGTGCCGACTAGAAAATTTCGCGTTTCAGAACCCCTAGAGACCGAAAATAACAGTGGTTCAAATTTGTATATATATATATATATATATATATATACATGTATATATTTATTTATATATATATATATATATATATATATATATATATATATATATATATATATATATATTTGTCTTTTCGCTCATTTCTGGCTTCCCTGATGGTCCGATTTTGATGAAATTTGGTACAAAAATCCGTCGTCCAATTTGAAAGGTCAAGTTCATTAACCAGCAAAATCCGCCCACTGGAAGATGGCGTTTGGGGCGAAATTCGCGCAGAAAAAATCGTAACGCTTACGTTTTTGAGTTCATAAGCTTGTAAGTACTCTTTGTATAGGCCTCTTGGGCTAGGAAAACGAATGAAACCATTTTCACGGCGATAGCTTTAACCGTTGTCGAGAAAAGTGGAAAAATAGTTTTTGAATACCGTTTTTGGTTTGGGTACTTAGAATCACGGGATTCAGTTGAAACATTATCTGCATGTTCTAATTTCATTAAAACTAATATGTTGAAAGTTATGTTACGTTTGGAGTTAAGGAAGGGTTAGAATAAAATATTTTATGAGCAGACATGAAAAGTTTTGGTAACTTAGTATACTTTCCTTAATATCTCGAAAAAGATTGAGAATCATGGGAAACGGAAGATGACCATTAGAAAGGTCACTAAATGCTCTACAAAAATGGTTCTAAAGAAAGTTTTGATTAGGCGATGTCAATCGGAGAAATAAGTGCATAAAACTTTAAAGTAATTGATTTCGCTTATTCGAACTGTTCTTTTTCTCTTTGATTTTGGTACTTAGAATTATGGGATTCAGTTGAAACATTTTCTGCATGTTCGAATTTTATCAACACTAATATGTTGAAATTTTGGTTACGTTCGGAGTAAAGGAAGGGTTAGAATAAAATATTTTATTAACAGACAAGAAAAGTTTTGGTAACTTTGTATACTTTCGTTAGTATCTCGAAAACCGTTGACAATCTTGCGAAGCAGAAGGTTACCATTCAAAAGCTTACTAAATGCTCTACAAAAAAGGTTCTAAAGAAAGTTTTAATTAGGCGATGTCAATCGGAGAAATAAGTGCTTAAAACTTTAAAGTAATTGATTTCGTTTATTCGAATGGTTCTCTTTGTCTGTTTTATTCCTTGTTATTTTTAAATTGCTTATAGTCGGATAATGTACTTGACAATAAAACAGATTAAGTAAAATAAGAAGATCAATTTATTGTTAAAAATGTAGCGTTCAAAGAGAGAGATCCCAAGGCTTTCCAAATGCCTCTGTACGGAGGCCTTTCTGCCCGACTTATGGGATAGCTGACCCATACAGGTAAGATTGTAAATCAAGACCTTTCAAGACTGGTTTGTTTGAGATTTCATTTGGATAGGTGTTTCGCTATTGATCTAAACAAAGTAATAACTGTTTCTATTCTATGCCTTTATAAACACTAGAGATAAGAACGGAACCGCGCTAAGATGTCGCAGTTCCTGCGAATCGGACTTTTGGTTTGGGTAATTAGAATCATGGGATTCAGTTGAAGCATTTTCTGCATGTTCTACTTTCATTAAAACTAATATGTTGAAATTGTTGTTACGTTTGGAATTAAGGAAGGGTTAGAATGAAATATTTTATTAACAGACGTAACAAATTTTGGTAACTTTGTATACTTTCCTTAATATTTCGAAAAAGGTTGAGAATCTTGCGAAACGTAAGATTACCATTAGAAAGCTTACTAAATGCTCTACAAAAATGGTTCTAATGAATGTTTTGATTAGGCGATGTCAATCGGAGAAATAAGTGCTTAAACCTTTAATGTAATTGATTTCGTTTATTCAAACGGTTCTTTTTGGTTGTTTTATTCCTTGTTATTTTTAAATTGCTTAGAGTCGGATAATGTATTTGACAATAAAACAGATTAAGTAAAATAAGAAGATCAATTTATTGT
Organism: Gonocerus acuteangulatus; assembly: GCA_946811695.1. Taxonomy (NCBI): domain Eukaryota; kingdom Metazoa; phylum Arthropoda; class Insecta; order Hemiptera; family Coreidae; genus Gonocerus; species Gonocerus acuteangulatus. The sequence continues at coordinate 139,463,697 of OX328123.1, read as the reverse complement.
TAAAAATGTAGCGTTCAAAGAGAGAGATCCCAAGGCTTTCCAAATGCCTCTGAGCGGAGGCCTTTCTGCCCGACTTATGGGATAGCTGACCCATACAGGTAAGATTGTAAATTAAGACCTTTCAAGACTGGTTTGTTTGGGATATCATTTGGATAGGTGTTTCGCTATTGATCTAAAAGTAATAACTGTTTCTATTCTATGCCTTCATAAGCACTAGAGATAAGAACGGAACCGCGCTAAGATGACGCAGTTCCTGCAAATCGGACTTTTTTTTTGTTTTTGTGCAGTTACTTACCTCAAGAGAGCTTGATGATGTCTGATATTTGCCCTGAAGCAAGAGTACATGCAGGCTTGGAACTCTTCTTTTTTGAATAATTCTTTTTCTGAAATCTCTTTAAAAGTGTTTGTCTTTTTGAACATAGAATATGCTCTTTTGCTGATGTTCATCAAGGAATAATTCAATATCTTCAAGTGACCTTTCATCTGTAGAGTGCAGTGTATGTAGATATAACAGAAGGCCAGAGCAGCACTGTAACCGCTGACGGTCACAAGCAAAATTATTAAATATCCTAGGCAGTAGCCTTCGAAATTTCTCGTGTTGAAAGGCATGTAAAGCAAAAATGGAGGTAAGTATGGATTGAACAAGGGATTCTGATTAGTTTCTTCATAGAAAATAAATTGTATCAAAGGGAATACAACAACATTGGAAAAGCCGCCAGTTGGAAATATAAAGAAGAGCAAATTTGCTGTATTTTCTACTTCACTGCCAATTTGAGCTTTAAGATTTGCCAGTTTTTCATCAATTTCTTCATCGTCATAATTATAAATTCCAGATATAATAATATTCTTCGTTATTTCCAGTGATCTGTGAGATAACAAGTAAAGATAAATTTATATAACTCTCAAAGAATATAACAGTAGTTCAACTGTCAATCAATCTCATTTCGCTATTTTTTTTTTTAACGGCGCGCCGACATCCCTGGTGCAGCGAGGAATTTTATCACCGAGCTATGAGATGACAAAATTCCTGCTGCCGGAAGGACTCGAACCCACCATCTCCCGCATGATAATCTAAGGAGACATATGTTTGCTGATGATACAGCCTTATTTGCTTGCAGCCAAGATCCGACCCTCACCATCCAGGTCCCTTCAGGCTCACCATAACATCATCGATCCTTGGCTCCCAAGTGGAGAATTAAAGTAAACCCTCAGAAATCCTGCCACCTAACATTTGCATTCAGAAGATCTATTTGCACTCCGGTGTCCCATAACGATTCATTTATTGCTCAAAAATCCGAAATCCGTTACCTAGGACTTAGGGAGCACCTACATTGGAGCGTGCCCGATCTGATCCGATAGCCACCGACTGTCGGAAGAAATACAAACACATGAATCTCAATGGAGATGCCTACATTGGTACCGATCCGATGATTCTCGGCCGTTCAAACTTGTTTGTTTGTAGACCGATTTTGGACCGACGCACAGTGGGCAAAAATCTACTTTTAGGGCGACAAATTTATTTTTTTGTGTTTTTCAATATTTTTGAGGTCACTGAGATAGGGAAAAATATTCAAAAAAATTGATGACCCATAGTTTTTAGTATCAGTCCAGGCAACGAATGCTTGAAAACAGCTATAGGTGCTAATTTTTGGAACACAATTTTTGACTTCGTAACTTTGCTTGGGCTGGATAGAAGGTGAACATATCAAAAGTCCTCGCCCCTAGCCTTTAAGCCGGGGGGGAGGGGGGGTTTAGAAGGTCCCATTTTTCGGGTTTTCACTTATATCTCGGAAACCCTACGTCCTAGCGACATGACTATTCTATAACAAATGAAAGCTGATTAAATTTCCTAAAAGTTCTATTCAAAAAGTTTTTCGACATATCTTTAGTTTTCAAAATATCCGCTCTTGAAAGTCTGTCATTTTGGGGGAAAACACTTTTGCCGCATATTTTTCCCCGTTTTGACCGGATAACTCTTCAACGATGTATCAAAATAATAAATAACGGTTACAGGGTTGTAGAGTATTGCATTCCCTTCAATAATATATATTACTTTGCTATTTTATGTATTTTCCTTCAAACGTAAAAATAATTCCAGTGTTCATCGTGAAATCTGAACACAATTTTTAACTTCATAACTTTGTTTCGGCTAGTTAGGTAGTCAACATATCAAAAGTCCTCACCCGTTGCCTTTGAGCCGGGGGGGAGGGGGGTTTAGAAGGTCCCATTTTTCGGGTTTTCACTTATATCTCGGAAACCCTGCGTCCTAGTGACATGACCATTCTAAAACAAATGAAAGTTTATTAAATGTCCTACAAGTTCTAGTCAATGAAGTTTTTCGAGATATCTTTAGTTTTCAAAATATCCGCTCTTGAAAGTCTGTCATTTTGGGGAAAAAACACACTTTTTTCTATTCTCGACCGGATATCTCTTCAACGATGGACCCAAAAAATAAATGTCGGTTATGGGGTTGGTGAGCATTCCATTCGCTCCAATAATATATATAACTTTACTATTTTATGTATTTTCCTTCAACTGTGAATACAGTTTTAGTGTTCATCGTGATATCTTGCAACAACTGTCGACCAATGAACCGTTCAATTTCTCACCATTTCCAGTCATTGTATTGTCCAAAATATATTCCATTATCTAAATATAGGTAGTACTGGAAGTATAAATAGTACGAAATATACAATTTTGGGCCTCTGACCAGTTATTCACACTCAATTATATAACATCTTGACCATTATATTGGCAATGGTTTTGTTAAGACCAAGTGAGTGCGTATATAACGTTTGAAAGAAAATACATAAAATAGTATTGTAATATATATTATTGAAGCGAATGGAATGCTCTACAACCCCATAACCGACATTTATTTTTTGGGTGCATCGTTGAAGAGATATCCGGTCGAGAACAGAAAAAAGTGTGTTTTCCCCAAAATGACAGACTTTCAAGAGCGGATATTTTGAAAACTAAAGATATCTCGAAAAACTTCATTGAATAGAACTTGTAGGAAATTTAATAAGCTTTCATTTGTTATAGAATGGTCATGTCGCTAGGACTTTTGATATGTTCACCTCCTATCCAGCCCAAACAAAGTTACGAAGTCAAAAATTGTGTTCCAAAAATTTCCATCTAAAACTGTTCCTTGCCTGGACTGTATGTCCAACAAGCAAATGTTGTAGACACACAAATATCTGGACATAATAGATAAAAATTGGGAAAACATTTTTTAAATCTTTGGAACATTTAGGTAGTAACTGTTTCCATCTAATATTTACATAAACATAATACATATATGTATGATATATATATTGAATATATATATATATATATATATATATATATATATATATATTCATAAAAAATAATACATAGGCTATAATTCGAAAATAATTAACAAAATTAGACTAGCAACTTAAAGAAAAAAGTAATTGTACTGATTTTTTTTTGTTTTGTTTTTATAATAACAAATATATACAATTATATTACGCGATTAAAACGAATTATCCATCAATCGTCGTCTGATTAAATACTTCTACACCCTTCAGCATTTTCTTCTGACGAGTCAGTATCGTCAGCCTCATTTTCTAATGACAGTTCTTGAAGTGGATCATGTGGTAAACTACACTTCAATAGGCTAATTACATCTACATCGGTATCATGGCATTTAAATAATCACGTATAGTATCTGTTCAAAAAATGGAAAAGTAATTACAAGAATTAAACTGCTATAAACACTGGGAAAAATGTTCCCTTTCTTGGAGTCCAATTAATATTCCCTTCCGTCGCCTATTGATGATCCAAGAAAGTAAATATTTACATTTTACCATAATCCTACTAATACTAGACAGTATTTAGTAAGTGATTTGTAAAATATTTTTTTGAATTTTCTCCACCTAAAAGGTGATTTTCGCCCACTGTGCGCCGCGGATTCTTCAGCCTCTATCTGACTGCCTAAGCTAAATTTAAATTTGCATTAAAAGGGGGAGCTGAAAGTCTCAAGACAGTAAAGTAGAAGCTTAAGGCTTTTCGAAAAAAAATATTTGGAACTGGAACTTTTTTTTAAACCTTACTCTAACTTGAGTAATCAACAAAATATGAACAATCTAGTAATAATTTAATTAATATTTTTTTTTCTTTGATATGCCTTTCTGTTATTAGATATATATTATGTATTTATAATAATAATATAATAATTGGCGCACAATTTTTAAAACACACGTTACAAAGACCGTAGTTTGAACAAGACTAAACAGAGGAAGTAGAAGTGACTAGCAATGGTTGCCTTCCTTATTGTCTTAAACAGGTTTGGGTTAAACTAGATAAAAAAAAATTGTTCTGTTTTCAATGAATAGAAGACTTGGCACGTTTTGACACGTAAATTGGCTTTCTACGACATCACATTTTCGACTTTTGTTGCCGTAAAGTAGTCGTTTTGCCCACTGTGCGACGGCGCAAAATGGCGCCAAACGACAAATTGTGTTTCAAATAGGTCTACGGCTTCTACATCTTAACCGATTTCAATGCAATTGTTGTTGTTTTTAGTGGAAGCTAATACAATTTAGAACACTTTTTCAATTCACATTTTTGTTTTTTGTTTCCCTTGTTCATTAAATTATGTGGAAAGAAGTTGATAACCATCCAATGTTTATATCCTTCCAACGATTATAACCTTCTAGGTACCTTTCTTATAAATATTTTTAAAATATGAATACTAATGCTTCTCTTATCGTGGTGCAACAGTTAAAAATTAAATGTTACACTAAGATTTATTTTTTCGGGACTGATATACATCCAGAAGATTGATTCGCCTCTCAACTCCTCTTCATATACCCAACATTCAACCTAATCGAAGGTTTCTAAGCTTATTATGTGGCATTTTATTATTAATCACTCATTTTCACTTGACTACGAGGTCATTACTGAGAAGCTGTGACTAAATCGGATCGGATCGGGTAGGGGCCAATGTAGGTACTCACGTCGGCCGTTGTCCGTCAAATCAAATCGGACTGGATCGAATCGGGAGAAATACGGGTCCAATATAGGTGCAGTCTAAGGCGTTAGCCACTAGACCACGGGGAGACTCCCTCATTTCGCTTCTTTTTTTTTCAGAACTTGCGCATTGTCATTAGTATTCAGGGTGTCTACTGCACGAAAAAGTCAGTAAACTCACTAAAATGTCACGAACTTGAAAATAGGGCACTAAAATCACGAAAAAGTCATGAACTTTGAAACCATGTCACGAAATTTAAGATTTACCGGTGCCTAATGAAATACCAGGACTTTTGCGCAGTCGTAATTGTTGCTGTTTTTGTACGGCAATGCACTTCTATCTGCCACCGCATCCCCTTCCCCTCTTAGATTCCTTTCTTGTAGCATTTGCACATCAATTATCCATTATTTACATAAATGTTTATTTCTCTTTCAGTTAGATATTGAGATTGTGTACACTTTAATTTATTAAATTTTTTACATTCATAATGAATATTTAATTAGAAATATTTTTAGAAATTTGGAATTCGGATTCCATTGTTCATATTTAATAGGCTTCTAATCCCATGGGCGTATATAGAAAATAATTTCGGAGGGGGCTGGGAAACTTTCGGGGGGGGGGGGGGCTGAGACCATTTCCGGTGTATGGAATACCCACCCCTCTTATATACGCCCATGGCTAATTCTATGGAAATTCTAAAATGTTTAGTATTATCGTTTCTTAACTTTTAAAAATACTGTGAACTACCCACTTTAACTTATCGTCGATACAAATGCAAAGTATCGAATGTGAAAAAACGCATATTTCATTTTAAATCTTTGCTGATTGCTGTTGGATGGATGGACGGCAAACTCTCGAATCTAAGTTCACACAATGAAAGAGGAATGTAACCACTGTCAAAAGGTCGAATCTGCCGACTATTTCACTGCCCAAAAGCAAGGTAATAAATAAAAGTATTTTCACTCTTGAAAGTGGTGATTTTCATATTCGATACTTTGCTTTTGCATCGACGATATGATCTGCACTTTATACAGCTTTATTAATTGTCTTAAATGTATGTTTATAGATATCACTGCAATCCGGTAATTCGTGTAAGGTTACAAATAATTTAAGGCTAAAAGTTGAGGGTTTTTTCTTATTTAGTGAGATTATTTTCTTTTCAATGGGTATGAAATTTGCATTGCAAGTCATGAAAATGTCACGAAAAAGTCATGAAATTGGCTTTGACAAAAGTAGTAGAGACACTGGTATTGTATATTAAATAGCGAAAATCGTTTTGAAGAGCCCAGCAATGCAGGCACTAGGGCCATTAAACAGAATGATGTAATGGTAAAATGAAGAAAGGGAATCAATGGCCTGCATATAAGCAGTGGATCTAAGTTTGTAGGATTTTAGGTGTACTATTATATTTTGGGGTTGAAAATCGAATGAAACATTTTTAAGGCAACAACTTCACAGTATTTGAGGAAATTTGGGAAAACCAAAGTTTATTTATATAAACAAGGGAATACCTTGATCTTCTATATTCATTTAAACCAATGATACCGGTTTGTAGGAGATGAAGGGTTAACAAAAGGAAATAAATTACACTGTTCTGCAAAAAAAAACTTTTCTCCCCTCCCTTGAACAATTTTGCCTGTTTCTCATGTTTTCAGGTGTGCTGAGTCCGAATCTGAACTCAGAAAAATTCTATCACCCTCTCATTATGAGAGAAAAGAGGAGAAACTTGGAAAAAATGAAAAATTGTATTTGAAAATTATTGTCTTTATTATAACAGGTTTTTTTTCTTTTTCAACGGTAAAATATAATCATTTGAATCCTGCATGCTATCAGGTATAATACTAGATATGACACAACTCAAAAAATATACACACATCGTCAATGAGTATTTTTTTTTCTTTTGTACTCTTCCTCCTCTGTCTCCCGCTGCAGTGTCCAGCAGTAATCCGCCAGCATCTTCTCATTCCATTTGCCAGTATATCTTTTTTCCATTCTGGATATGTCTTGGTGGAATCGTTCTCCATGTTCGTCCGAAACTGCACCCAAATTTGGGGCGAAAAAGTCTAGGTGACTATGCAGGAAATGTATTTTTAAGGAAATATTACATCCCAATGTTTTATATGAAGTAAGCAGTTCTTGGACTATTTTTCGGTAGTCTCTAGATTTTTCGTTTCCCAAAAACTTAGCACATACCTCTCGAAAAGCAATCCAAGCCTTTTTATCAGTAGTATTTAACTTTGTTTCAAAAGTGAGGTCCTTGAGTAGATGTCGAATTTGGGGTCCTACGAAAATTCCCTCCTAAAGGAGGGAAAGGGGGGATCTCAGCGATGCTAAGATAAATCTTAGCATCGCTGAGATGCGGAAATTTTTGTTTTAAGTACATGAAAACTTCTCCTTCCTTGTCCATCGCCTTTACGAAGTTTTTCATTAGCCCCAATTTTATGTGGAGTGGGGGTAAAATTATTTGGTTTTTGTCCACTAATGGAGGATTGGTAATGTTTTTTTCACCTACTTTTCCCTTACGCTCTGGCCATTTTTTTACGACATAATGGTCTCCTCTTTTTCTGCTGTCCCACTCGCACAAAAAACAACAAAATTTAGTGTAACCTCCTTGGAGTCCTGTAAGCATGGCTGCAACTTTAAGATCTGCACAAATGCGCCATTTGTACTCATGGTACTTGATTTTTTGTAGATGTATCTTCATGTTGTCATAGGTTTCTTTCATGTGGACCGAATGAGCTACTGGGATAGATGGATGTTTGTTTCGATTATGAAGGAGTACTCCTTTTAAACTAAACTTGGAGCTGTCAATGAATAGTCTCCATTCCTCTGGATTGGTTGGCAGATCAAGTTCCTGGAGCAAATGAAATACATCATTGCAAAATACAAGATTTTCTTCCATCGAGAAAAAGCATAGAACTCCTGATTCCCGTTTTCTGAAGAAAGATATATTCACGCCTCCTTCCAAGAGATTCCATTGTTGCAACCTTGACCCAAGCAGCGGAGCTTTTGATTTTGGGAGATCTAAATCACGAACAAGATCATTCAATCGCCTCTGATTTATGAGCTGTGGCTGAGTTTCAGAGGGGCTGGACGAACTTGAAATTTCTTCTTGTTGACTGGTTCCAGGTTGAGGTGAAACGCTTTCAGAATCGCTGCACTCCTCAGAACTAAGACGGAACTTACTCGGATTTGGTGGGATGGGCATGGAGGCATCATGTGGAGCTGGTCTCATGCCAGAGGGGATGTTGGGATAAACAATTTTCTTTTTGCTCTTGAACGAGAAACCTTTGATTGTGGTCATGCAAAAATAGCAATGGGTCACGTGATTTGCAGGTTTTCGCCATATCATGGGAACTGCAAATGGCATTGACTTATGTGTCCCATTTAGCCAACCAGTCAGAGAACGTGAGCATGAACTACAGCATATTTTAGGAGCCCAGGATTTGTCCTGATCACTTACTTTACATCCAAAGTATAACTCGTATGCCTTCTTCACCAGCGGAGTCAGAGGTTTCTGAGTGGACTTGAATGTGACTTCACCACAAACATAGCAAAAGGAATCAGGCTTATTTATACACTGTCGTGACATTACAGAGAAAAAGTGAACTGTTCCCAGAAAAATGATAGCACAACTGAATATCCAAATAAGTGCGTTTAGCGAAAGCCTCGAGAGTACTGATCAAATCCTAGAAGAAAATAGTGACAAGAGAGGGGCTGAGTGGGAGGGGGGGAGTTGGGGTATTGAGGGTGAAAGGGGGGCAGGTAAGGATTTGAATGAAAAGGATACCACCATAAAAGAGAAAGGAAGGTCATTCCCCTAGAGATCCAGGTAGAGACCAAATCCCTGCCTCAAGATCAAAAACTGAAAAAACACTTTTAGCCATATTTCTTCAACCACTTGTAATATTCCCATCAAATTTTTTTTCGTTCAAATATACTTCATTGCGCTCAAAATCATCGGGCTTTTGAATTTTTTTCACTATGTTTTGATGCCAAAAAAAATTCGTCAAATTTACAAAAAACTCACATTTTTGGATAAAAAACTAGAATTTCTCAAGAAACTGTGCGTGATAGACAGAATCTGACTTCAAATTCGTGTTCAGCACATTTGAAAACAGTAAGAAAGCATGTTTTGGTTTGATGGAGGATTTTCGTGCAGAACAGTGTTATTAATTGACGTGAGCAGTTTCGGGTTTTACTTTGACTCTGTCAAGTGTCTAAGAAGGTTAATAAATATCTTGCCTAAATAACTTACTTTTTATTGTTAATGAATATATGTATATAGCTATTAATAGTTACTTATAAAATCAAGTCCTACCTGGCGGCAATATGCCTGCTGCATAACATTACTCCAGTAAACATGACAGACAAGGAAACCTGAACTGCTAGAATCATCAGTACTTTGTCCGGGGCTACAAGACAAGCACCCCAAAGAGACATTAGTATTCCATAGAGGAATACAAGGTACAAACACGCTATGTACAACAAGTATAAAGGGCGCCTCGATTCTCCAAAACCAGACAACACTATAAGCCATTTTTTTGCTTCATAAAAATCTCTAGAGCTGTCCCTTGTAGTTCTTTCCACCATTTTCTTTAACATCCCTCAGATTATGTTCTCATTTATTGTTTATGTGATAACAAAACTCTACAACAAATTTAAAAAAAAAATGTATTAACCATTCTAATTAATAAACCTATAAACAAATAAATTAACGATTTAGGGTTCGAATGTACATACATACATATATATATATATATATATATATATATATATATATATATATATATAAATATTTAAATAAAATCAATCCCTTTACTAGACAATGACAGCCCAAAGGGGCAGATACTGTAGGGATATCTGATTCTTGACAATACGGCACACTAGGGAGATAATTAATAGTTCTGAGTATACTGTTAGAATGGCAATTAAATTTTACAATTTTTGATAGATTTGCCAGTACTATGCTCCGGCCGCATATTTCCCCTTAGCAATTATCTATTCATAAATTAATTAAAGGACGATCAGGGGGCAGTAGAAGATAATTTTTTTTTTCCATTTGAGCTCAGGTCCTCCTGAACACTAATCCAGTGCACTACCTCTGAGCTGACCTCGCTAACACATATATGCGTGTGTGTATATGTATATACGCGCGTGTGTGTGTGTTATATATAAGCAAATGTCTGGATATCTAAGTATTTGTCTAATGGCGTTCTACCGTTCCAAAAAAAATGGTCCAATGGGGATGAATTGACACAAAAATAAGTTGTTTAAAACGAAAGGTTCGTTAACCAGAGTAAACTGTGGCTTGAGAATACTGTTTTTGTTTTGGCATAGTTCGCTTGAAAAAAATCACCATTTGGAAATTGTATGAAACCACTTTCAAGGCAATATATATTCAACGTCATTCAATAAAACTAACCAAATGCCAAATCCACCAAAGTAATTTTCATTAATTTCTAATAAGATCATAAGAATAAACAGGATGTAAATTTTATTTATTAGTTGTTTTCCCCCTAAATTTACAATTATATTAAGAAATTTAGAATTAATTTCAGTTCTGAGTATACCGTTAGAATCTTAGGGTCTTTTGTATAATAAGCATACACTTTTCAAGAACTAGTAACAGTTACTCATTTTATTATTATTTGGAACACATGATTCACCTCTAACCGGCATATAGAAAAACTTCCCTAGTCTCACGACAAACACCTCCGAAGATCCACTGCGATGGATATAATCTTCCACGTTGATATTTCCTTCTGGAGAAGCATGCTTCATCAATTTCAACGTTTAAGCCTTCACCTCCAATCTTTATAGGGTTTGAGATTAGATCTGATGCGCATACCTCTCGTATGAAATTTTTCCAGTCTGTAGTTGTGTGACTAGACATGTTTAATTCTTTTTTTGCAAAATTTGGTTGTGGTATATCCCATTGACCATGAGTATATGAACAGCAATGCTGTTTTGAGTGGTATTTTGCTGTTTTCAAACCACGTATCTTTATAAATGCTAATTCCCTTCGTACATCCTGTCCGATTCACTTCCAAATTGGCCCTCTGTTCCTTCTATAATAAATTTTCATTTTATGAAGTCTGGAGCACTTTTTCTCAGAATGGATTAATCTCTTCTTCTGAAGAAACCGGACTGAAACTTTCACATTAGATTTGTGGTCTATGTATCGTAAATGACGACCACATTTTTAAAATCTACATTAAATTTCCAATAAGAAACGCCAGTTATTGAAATGTTGTCATGTAAATTAGGAGCTACACTAAGAGTCATATAGATGTTAACTATTGTTATTAGGGTTTTCTTAACTCCTTTAATATTTTCTTAATCAGCTATTTGTAGACTTAGCGGTTTGCCTCCACCTCAAAAGTTGCCTTATTTAATAAGCTTTAAAATGGTACCCTGTTGTTTTAAAGTCAAAAAATTATTTAAGTCTATTTTTTCTGATTTCGACGTCAAAACCTATTCATTTGCTTTAGCGTGAAGAATCCATTACGAACACATTATTTTATTTCACGCGAATATGGTGATGTCCCATCCTTCCAACATTAGGTATACACACTTTTTGCTCTGATTAAGGATTAGGGGACACCTTGGAAAGAGTGAAAGATGACAGAAGAACATTTTGGAAATAATCACAATTATTGTTAACATAATAAATACAGATGTTATATTTTTATGCTTTCAGGGTCTTGTTTTATGAAATTTCTATTTTTAAGAGTAGTATAATAGTCTTTTCATTTAAATCTATTTTTTTCGCTTTATATTTGCTGGAGAGACGTTTTTCAATACAATTTATAATGAATAACCCAGTTACTTATAAGCAATAACTTATAAGCAGAAATTGTAGTGTCTAATTTTGTTAAATAGAATAGAATTAAAAATAGAAATTTAATAAAACAAGATCCTCAAAGTATAAAAATATAAGATCTGTATTTATTGTGTTAAAATAATAACAATAATTGTGATTATTTCAAATATGTTCTTTTGTCATCTTTCACTCTTTCCAAAGTGTCCCCTAATCCTTAATCAGAGCAAAAGTGTGTATACCTAATGTTGGAAGGATGGGACATCACCATATTTGCGTGAAATTAAATAATGTGTTCAGATTGGCTTCGTCAAGCTACAGCAAATGTATTAGTTTTGACTTAGAAATCGGAAAAAAATAGACTTCAATAATTTTTTTTTTAACAACAGGGTACCATTTTAAAGCTTATTAAATAAAGCAACTTTTGAGGTGGAGGCAAACCGCTAAGTCTACAAATAGCTGAATAAAAAAATATTGAAGGAGTTAAGAAAACCCTAATAACAATAGTTCACATCTACATGGCTCTTAGTTTAGCTCCTAGTTTACATGACAACATTTCAAGAATGGGTGTTTCTTATTGGAAATTTAATGTAGATTCTAAAAATGTGGTCGTCATTTACGATACATAGACTAGAAATCCGGAAAACACTGTTTTTCATAAGAAAACCCAATACATTTGAAAATAGACAAAATTTTGAATAGCTCTGCTACATGTTGAGATAGGACGCTCATTTCTGCGTCCCTGAACTACAAATGAGATGCAGAATAAATCCTTAAAATTATGACATCTCAGTGTGGGACACCCTGTATAATGGAAAATTAGTAAAATAATAAAAGGTAAAAAGTGAAGGATAATATAATTACAGCTGTTAGCTTTTCCATTATGAGTGACACGACGGAAAAGCTTACTTGTGAAGTACGACTCTGTATGCTACTTTATCATACTTATGTGTTAGATTGGAGAAAGGAAAATAATAGGTAAACCAGTGGACATATTATGCAAAGCGTGTCACAATTTGTGGGGTTTCTTCTTAGGGGGATTGATTTTCGTAGATTCCCCGCCGTTACCAGATCCAGAGTGATCTGTCAGCGAAAGGACAGATCCTTGGGATGGGGGCATACCCCTTTTCATTTGTTGTGAGAGTAATATATGACTTTGCAGCTTTTTGCAAGTTTGTTGTGGAGTAGGAATTGCATTTTGTTGTTGGTGAGTAGCATTATTACTGACTTGTACACTAGGAGCATAATCAGAAAACATTGGTGATGCTTTGTTCATGACTATTGATTCGAGGTAGTTTATTTTTGTTGCTAATTGTTCAACTAGGCAGGTGACTTTCTCAAATTGTGTTAATATTAAATTATTAGTGGATTGTTGATTAGTTACATGTGAATAATTAACCACACCTGCCTCTACTGGAGGTGGGGGGTTGACAGCTCTTTCTGCTTCTGCATAACTTTCCCAATTATTCTTCCTATATTCTTCTATAGCCCGTTCTTTCTTGTGAATAAAACAGGATGTATACCAAGCCGGGTGAGAATCTGAGCAATGTCGGCCCTTAAGGCTAGTACATACTGAAACAAGTTGAGCAACATTGTTGCGGAACACTGGGAGCTGTCCCGCAACAATGTTGCACGTCAGTTTCGGGGCTGTCCCGCAACACGCGCATGAATCGCGTCCACACTAGATAGACAGTTCCTTCGAACATTTCTCAGGAGCTGGCCTCGCAGGTGTTTCTCTATCGTTGTTACTGTTAATTAAAAAATCGAAATATTAAAAAACTAAGAAGGTGGTGCTATTGAAAATTGTTCAGAACCAACAATAAAGCGTGAAAACACATTCAGACTTGAAGATAGAATGGGATTTGTCAACTTTATAAGAATTAGGCCTCAAGATTTTGTGAATCTTTTGCAAATGGTTGAACCAAGGGTGTTTAAAAAGATACAAACTTTAGAAATTCAATTTCTCCTACCATTTGCTACTACTTTAGGGATCCTTGCAAGTGAAGAATTGTTTAAAAGTCTTATGTATAGTTTTAGATTTTCCAAGCAAAGTTTATCTGTATTTGTTCCAGAAGTGTGTGAGGCAATAATCAACGTTTTGAAAACATACATTAAAATAACGAAAACTTATTGTTTATTAACATAATAGGGACGGGCGTATATAGGAAATAATTTCGGGAGGAGGTGGGGGGGGGGGGGGCTGGGAGCATTTAGGAGGTATGGTACACCAACAATCTAGAACTTGAAATAGTTAACCAACTAAAACGCTATTACACCCAATAAACATTAATTTTTCTAAACTGAGTGATCTTATTTAATTTATGTTTAAGGTTATTATGACAGCCCCCCTTATGTACACCCTTGAAAATATGTACAAATAAAAATATATTTTTAGCATTGTCTTTCTTTCATTTTTTAATAATAACTAAAATATATGCTATTTTGATTTAAAGTTGGATATACAGGGTGTCCCGTCTAGTCATATTGTGGGAGGTGATAGAGGACCTTCAGGGGAACAAAAAATGTTCTATGACGATTTTCCGAATTCTCTCACATAAGCTGGGGGGTGTATTTGTGGGATTTACTTATGGTAAATTTACTCAGTTTTCGATTGGTTTCACTTCCTTTCTAGTAGAACCACTTGGGCCGGAGCTACAACGATTATTCTTCTGAAAACCACGTTTGTCTCGATAAAACAATAAAATGACGTTTTCTCGCTTATGTGTGAGAATTCGGAAAATTGTCATAGAACATTTTTTGTTCCCCTGAAGGTCCTCTATCACCAATCACAACATGACTAGACATTTACGGGACACCCTGTATATGATATTAAATTATAATCACAGCAACATGTGCATTTGTAAGTCCTCTATTAACTTTATTGTCAACTCAGTCGTCTACATGTTGAGTGAAATTGAACTACAAGTCCATAAGGTGGAACTGCCGAGGGCTGATTCTAGACTTGGGGCTGCTCCGGAACACTTCTACACTCGTAATGTTGCGCAACAATATATCCGTGAGTCCCGAACCAGCGGGACACAGATTCTTGTATCAGGTAGACCCGCAATACACTCCTGATACACGGGGACCTATTGCGCGGCAGAATCGCAACAATTCAGATTCAAACGAGACTCAGCTCTGTAACAATGATGCGCAACATTGTATCCCAGTGTGTACTAGCCTTTCGCCTGGCACGCACAATCATGTTTCCCTAATCCGCATCTACCACACACTGGCGACTCTTTGCAAAATCTTCTCTCGTGTCTATAAACATAACAATTATAGCATTGAAGTGGTTTAATATGTGGACTGACTCTAATACTCAGAAAGTCCAATATCAATTTTTGAGGTGGTTCAGGGATATTGATAGTTAATATATAAGATGAAGTGCCTACCTTGTTACCATTAATTGTTTTTAATACCCTTTGAACATTGACAACATTTTGACTCCCGAGTTCTAATATTAGTTCTTCATCTGAGCACTGTGAAAATTCTTCACAGCTCATAAAGCCCTTGAAATAGTTATATGATCGGTGCAGTGAAAACGTAACTTGATAATTTTTGAGAGATACGATGTTTGAGAGATTAATATAATCAGTTTTACTTCTAAGAGTATTGCTCCCGAGCGAAGCAATTTAATGCATATTTGTTTGAGGTGCATATGTTTTAACTAATCTACTGACCTTAAAAGGACTGAAGTCTTTGAAGGGCTTTTTTTCTGGGTTTTCTTTAAGAGTCATTAACAAGAATTTTTTCGACGATTTACCGTGGGGAATTTGAAAATTAAAAGAAACAGGATCGGGGGGGGGGGAGGTTTACGGGGCTTTAAACCCCCCGGTCAATCATTTTCCATTATATGTTAACTAAACAACATGAAATATAACAGATAATAATAAAGAAATAATTAAATTGGTTAAATAAAATAACAATATAGTCCTATAGAATAGGTTACTTATCTGAGATAAGAAGCGTAGGCATTACAACTGATTCCCTGGAGAACAAGTCTTACTCGCCCGAGTGCTAAGCTAAGACAATAAGTCAGTTGTTGGTCTCAAAAGTATGACGATTAGGAGCAAACTAGAGAACGAACATATTCGATACATTGACGAAGTAATATATTGAAAAATGGTCATATTCTGTACTTTATTTAATGCATTGTGAATATCATCAACTGCCTTTATGCTGTTGGTGTTATTATTTTTTTTTTTTTAATTTCATTTATTCGTAGAATTAGTACTATAGTAGAAGAACACAAGAAAATGTGAATATGATATTTATGTGTATATGATATTTATGTGTATATGATATTTAAATGCATTGAACTCTCTAGAAGTGGATTGTGGGGCTGACCGACCCATCCAGGTAATATGGACCAGAGTGTCCACTAATATGGACTCAGCTAATGCTGCCAGGTGGTCTGATGAAACTCCGAGTCCTTCGAGGAAGATGGCTGTGTTCTTCGGGGTTCCCTCTTGACCCGAACCACAGTCCTTTAACAATATATTTTCTCTTTCGGTATTGCTCTTGAAACTTCTCTTCGTAGTATGCCGTGAATTTTAAATATATATGGATTTCTTTTCGGCATCTTCTTTATCGACCTCTTTGGTGTCATTAGTTTCATAGCGTACCGTGGGATCGAGTACATATGCCGTTTCGTCGTTTTTAGGGAAGGCTATGATATCGGCATATCTTGGTGTTTCTTCCTCATCGATTCCGTACACTTCTTCGAAACACTGAAACTAATTTCTTTGAGGTAATCTATAATTCTGTGCTTCACATTGCGGTGCCTCCGGCTGTCGATGTGCTCGCTGTTAGGACAACTACCAAGTACATGGTCTGGTGTTTCGGTCTCCCTGCCGCATTTGCGACAGAGGGTACCTAAATCAGCTCCTCCTGCCAGACCAGGAACACAACGCAGTGGCGCTTAGTTCACGTTGAGTTTCAATGCGTTCGTCCACTCGGAACTAGAAAGGAGTTTTTTTTCTCGCAAATGAACTTTTTACCGTTTGGAAACTCCTTAAAGTGAACAACGCCGATTCCTTGCCATTTGGACGTCGCCCATTCGTCAAATGAATTTTCAAGTAGCGTCCTTCTAATTATCTTTGCTATGATTTCCTCCGATGTCTTGGATATTCATTTTACAGCATTCTTCCGATTCGTTTTCGTAGTCGAAGAGATTTGCAAATAATTGGTCAGATACTTTTTCCAGCTTCTGTGCTATCGACCAATGCTGTAATGGAGCTTCCCATTCGCTCTTCATTACGGGGAGCGTATAAAATGGCACTACATGTATTGGCAGGGAGGCCCAACATTCCTTGAACAGCTCTCCGAATTATAGTATCCACTCCTTCCAAAATGGTAGAACGAACTTAATTAATGGCGCAGTTTGAAGTGGATATACTAAGGCAGGAAATAAATGTTGGTTGACAAAATTCAGTTTCTGATCCGCCCTCAGTAGGTTAGACGAGGATAGCTTGTTCAAGTTCTCCTTCAGCTGGTGCAATGAATTGTCATTGATTATTAGCTCATTTGAGAAAGCACATCCTAAATATTTTATTCTTTCTCCCTCTCCTATGGTTTCTGATATGTCTTCTCAGCTGTAATTGTTGCTATGGTTACAGATGTTCTTTTGTTAACAATTGAATTGCTTTGTAAGAGTCAGT
This sequence comes from Gonocerus acuteangulatus, assembly GCA_946811695.1. Lineage (NCBI taxonomy): Eukaryota > Metazoa > Arthropoda > Insecta > Hemiptera > Coreidae > Gonocerus > Gonocerus acuteangulatus. Next base: position 139,446,212 of record OX328123.1, on the reverse strand, counting down.
GAAAAAGAATATAGTAATGTTTTGGTTTACTTGAAGTGTTGTTTATTTTAATGTGGTAAAAACATAACAAATTGGCGACGAGGATAAAAAGAAGAAATGGAAATTAAGGTTACTGAAGAAATAAGAAAGTTAAAGCTTCCTAGAGCATCTATCAAGAGTAAGTTAACTCACTTGGGAAAATATCTGGACCAAGGGAAGCCAGAATTTCAAGAAGATTTAAGTGTAAGATTGAGTCTTTTAGAAGCAAATTGGGAAAAATTTAATGACATTCAAGAGAAAATAGAATTGTTATCTATTGATGAGGAATTTGAAAATGAAATTGAGCATCGCCATAGAGTGGATGATATCTTCACAGAATTGAAGGTAAGGCTCAAGCAGTATTTAAATTCTGAAACTCTGAATGGACCTAATTGTGAAACTAGAGATCAAGTTAAGTCCTCCCTAGTAAGTACTACTGCTAACCTTAATTTTGTTCCATATGATGAGCAGGAGTCATTCACTAATTTTGTGAATAGGTTAAATGTTTTTATGCATTTAAAAGGGATAAATGATGAACAGATTAAAGTCTACACACTCCTACATGCATTAACTCCACTTGTACATCAGAAACTGTATGACCTCTGTTCACCCGAGGATCCATTGTCTAAAACCTACATAGAATTAGTCAGCCTATTAAAGAGTTATTTAGAGCCTCAAGCCAGTCTTTTAGCTATACAGCATAAGTTCATTTGTCGGGAACAGAGACCAGAGGAATCAGTTAGTGAATTTGCCTCAGATTTAAGGAAATTAGCAGCAGACTGCAAATTTTTGTGTGAATGTGGGAAGTCTGTTGCAGAAATGTTAATTTGCCTACAGTTTATTAGAGGGTTGAAAGACTCGGAAATTCGAACTAGAATCATGCAAGAAAGGGAAATAAAAAAATGTAATGAGATTTTAGAAATGGCTAAAGCTATTGAATTATCAAAAGTGGAGAATGAGATATTCACATCAAGCAAAAATAATTCTTTACATAAACTAGAATCTAAGGAACAAAAAGGTTATGTAGAGAAAATAGAGAAGGCTTCTCAAAATAAGGATAGAAATCGCTTATCTGGTAGACGTTGTTTCAGGTGTGGGAATAATTCTCATATAGCCAATCAATGTATGTTTAAATCTGCAATTTGTCGAGCATGTAAGACTGTTGGGCACCTTGCTAGAGTCTGTGGAGAATTTAAGAGAAAATCTGTGTATCAAGCTGAAGAAAAAGGAGCAGAACTTGATTCTCACGAAATAAATAGTTTATCAGGGCGAAGCACAGATAAATTTATCGTCAAGTTAGACATTGAAGGAAAATCTGTAGCAATGGAAGTTGACACTGGAGCAGCCCTAAGTGTGATATCTCTAAAAGAATTCGACAGTCTTGACATTGGAAATAAGCTACAGAAAACAGCTGTGGAACTTCGCACATACACTGGGGAGGTTATAAAACCCAAAGGGTTTGTGTTTGTTAGATGCAGATACAAAGAGCAATCCTTCGTAGGGAAACTATTTATAGTCAATCAAGATGTTGATGCCATTCTTGGAAGGGATTGGTTAAGGGAGGTAAAACTGGATTGGTCTGAAATGAAATCAGTAGTTGTCACGGAAGGGCTACAGCTTACCAAATTACTGGAAGAATTCGATGATGTTTTCCGATCTGAAATCGGAGAAATTCCAAATGAAAGGGCCAGATTGCATATAAGTCAAGATTCAAAACCAGTATTTACAAAACCAAGAAAAGTCCCCTACTCACTGATACATAAGGTGGAAAATGAACTCCAGAGGTTGGAAAACCTAGGAATCATTTCAAAAATTGAACGCTCGGCTTGGGGCACTCCTATTGTACCCGTTGTGAAGGCAAATGGGAATATCAGAATCTGCGCTGATTATAAGGTTACCTTTAATAAATTTATCATGGACGAAAAATATCCGATACCTAGAATTGAAGATATTTTTGTGAAAATGACTGGGGGACGGTTCTTTTGCACATTAGACATCAGCAATGCCTATTTACATATGAGGATGGACGAGGAAAGTAGCAGGTTGCAAACTCTAAGCACGCATAAAGGTCTATATAAAGTGAATAGGCTTATGTTTGGAGTTAAGGTTGCTCCTTCACTTTGGCAGAGATTTATGGACACCATGTTGCAAGGAGTTGATGGAGTGGCATGCTTTTTCGACGATATAATAGTCCAGGGCTCGACGTTCGAGGAAACATTAGCCAGGCTCAAGACGGTGTTAAGCCTCATCAGAAAATATAACCTCCGCCTAAACAAGGATAAGTGCAGTTTCTTTCAAAAAAGTATAAAATATTTAGGCCATATTATAGATGAAAAGGGACTCCATAAATGTGGGGATAAAACTGAAGCAATTGAAAAGACCCCAATCCCTAAGAACGTAAGTGAATTAAGAACCTTCCTGGGTATGGCAACTTACTATAGTAAATTTATACCAGGATTTTCAACCATCGTACACCCATTGTGTCGATTACTTCAGAAAGGACAAGACTACAGGTGGACAGGAGAATGTCAGAAGAGTTTCAGGACTTTGAAGAAGGAAATCATGAGTGAAAGGGTGTTAGTCCATTTCAATCCCAACTTACCTCTCTTACTAGCAACCGACGCATCACCAGTAGGTCTTGGAGCAGTCTTATCTCACAGGTTTCCGGATGGCTCTGAAAGGCCAATAGCTTTCGCATCGCGGACTTTAACAAAGAGTGAGGCAAAATACAGTCAAATCGACAAAGAAGCAGTGGCAATATATTGGGGCCTGAAGAAGTTCTTTCCTTATTGTTATGGCCGTAAATTTACATTAGTGACGGATCACAAACCATTAGTATCCATTTTTGACCCTTACAGAACATTACCAACCCTTTCTGCCACTCGAATTTTTAATTATGCCCATTTTCTTTCGGGGTTTGATTATACCATACGGTACAGACGATCCGAAGAACATGGAAATGCTGATTATTTGTCAAGGTTTCCAGTGGAGCATTGTAATAGGAATAGTGTGGATGATCAAACTGTATTTCAGTTAAATCAAATAGGAACCCTTTTAATAGACAGGAAGGTGATTGCAAAGGAGACTGACCAAGATCCAGAAATAAAAGAAGTCATGTCTGCTTTGAAGAAGGGAACCAGTTTGAAGAAATTCGGACTGAATGACAATGAGTACACTCTGGAAAGTGGATGTATTCTCAAGGGACCGAGAGTCATTATTCCGAAATCACTTAGAGGTGAGGTCTTGAAGGAACTACACATTGGGCACCTAGGGATTGTTAAGATGAAGGCATTAGCAAGGAGCTACTGCTATTGGCAAGGGATAGATCGGGATATTGAACTGCTAGCTGGATCTTGTAATCAATGTTGCCTGAAGGGAAATCAGCCTCCGAAGTGTGAACTCCATCCTTGGGAATCCCCTACAGGTCCCTGGCAACGAATCCACATAGATTTCGCTGGTCCTTGTTTAGGGGGTAATTATTTCTTCATTGTAGTCGATGCTTTCACTAAATGGGTAGAGGTTATACCCACGAAAACTACAACATCCAGTTGGTGCAATAAGGAACTTTTATCGCTTTTTACTACCTTCGGAATTCCATATGTTTTAGTTTCGGATAACGCAAGACAATTTACCTCTCATGAATTCCAGGAATTTTTGATACAGAATGGAGTGGTACATAAAAGGTCTGCTCCATTCCATCCAGCTACGAATGGGCAGGCTGAGAGATTTGTACAAACAATTAAAAATTCCTTGTATGCCATGCAGAACGAGAAAGGGAATATACACTGGAAGCTTTCCCGTCTCCTCATGCATTTACGAGAGGCTCCTAATGCTACCGGAAGTTCTGCTTACAAACTAATGTTTGATAGAGAAATAAGGTCAAGACTTGCGGTTATGTTCAAAACCAAAAACGGGGAACCATTGGAAATGAAACAAGCTCGAGAGGATGAAACAAGAGCCAGAAGATTTCAGGTTGGGGACCGCGTTCAAGCTCGGAACTATACAGACAGACACAAAAAGTGGAGTTTTGGTATTGTTGTGGCAAAGACTGGTGACCTCCATTATGAGATTAAGATAGATAAGGGACCCATTTGGAGGAGACACGTCAATCAAATGCTACCCACAAAATTTAAGGGGGAGGATTGATATGTCTTCTCAGCTGTAATTGTTGCTATGGTTACAGATGTTCTTTTGTTAACAATTGAATTGCTTTGTAAGAGTCAGTGAAAAAGAATATAGTAATGTTTTGGTTTACTTGAAGTGTTGTTTATTTTAATGTGGTAAAAACATAACAGTTTCTATTTCATCGCCATATTCAAGACATAATATTCTTTTTCTGAGAATGCCTTTTTCAATGACGAGTCCTGTACTTTTTTGGGTTATAGATAGGCCGATTTCATTGAACATTCATACTATGAATTGCCTCAATTCACAATCAAACACTTTCTCGATGAGCCGACGTATGATGGAATACACTCTTATTGGTATCCAAGAAGAAATATCGTTGACAGGGCCCTTGCCCTTATATATTAACACTGTGTGCCCTATCCTAAGTGCTTCTGGGACGTATCCTGTTAATAATGTCAAATCGGCAATGTCTTTTATTATGTGGACAATGTCGAGTTTTTTAACTGTTCTTATCAGAACTCCGTCTGGGCTTGGAGAAGTGTCGAGTGAAGTCGCTTTAATAACTTTAGGGACTACTTTCAGGTCAACCTTTGTTATATCGGGACTTGCAACCCCAGTGTCGTAGTTTTCTCTAATAAACGAATTTTCTTGTTCAAAAAGTGATTTGAAATGATCTTGGATCTTTTCGGTCTTTAGTAGACACTGTTTTGGACTGTCGGCGTTCATTATATCCATTACAGCCTTCTTGTGTCGGTTGTAATAGTTACATTGAGCGATTTCGTAATTCTACTCCTCCTTCCGCTTAGCTCTCGCAGCTTTGTTGGATTTTGAAGATAGAAACAAACATACACTCCATCCCTTGCCTGCCTTCTCTCCGCCCTTCTTCTTTCGCATTTTAAAATATCTAATGGCTGGATGTTTTGGACCTGGGAGGCTATTATTTGATTCCTTTAGGAATAGTAAAAACATCTCGAGTTAGATCATCGAATTTTCGGGTTTCAAAGTTATTTTTAGTGTAGATGGAGATAGTTCGCCGCTGTAGAGATACGAAGACAGGTATAGTTGGGATTCGGCTAGGAGAAAAACGTCAGACTTTCAAAAAAAAATCTGTATTTTGGACGTTTCGACTGCAACAATGGCAGCCTTCTTCAGCTAAAAAATATATACAACTTATAAGTAAAGAAATCTGTCGTTTTTTGGTGTTTCGTTCTGTGGAAAGTATTTTAGTGTCGTCAAAGTTGAAAGTGTGTTTTTTGTTATGGCGTGTTTTGCGAGGGCAGATTTGTGGATTTCTTTGTTTTTTATTGTCCGTTTGTGTTGTGTTATGCGGGAGTGAATATAATTTTTGGTTTCACCTATGTATACAGCATTACAGGAGGAGGTTTGGCAGGGTATTTGGTAAACAACGTGGGTGGCGTAGTCATAGGGAAGGGGATCTTTGAGTTTGGTGTACAATGTAGTAAGTTTGTTAGTGGTTTTTAACCCAAAGTTTAGTGACGGGAGGGCTTTTTTTTTTAAAGTCTTTGTGAGTTTTTCGGTCAGTCCTGGTGTGTATGTCAGGGAACGAAATATCTGGAGGGAGGATTCGGGGGAGGTATTGGGGGAGGTGGCATTGAAGGATTGGGATTTTATTTGTTTTATAAGCCGGTTTATGAGGTTGGGGGGGAATTGATTCAGTGTTAATATTTCGGTAGCTCTATTCAAGTTTTCATTGTGGAAGGACTCATGGGACAAGGAGAGGGCGCGGCGAAGAAGGTTCCGTGCTACATTGATTTTCATGTGGTAAGGATGGGAAGAGTGGAAATTGAGTAAACGTCCAGAATAAGTAGGTTTAGTATACCAGTTTGTGATGATAGTGCCGTCAGTCTGTCTGATAAGTAGAACGTCCAAGTAGGGGAGTTGTTGGTCTTGTTCAGTCTCCACCGTAAATTGTAGTCTGGGATGATAGGAGTTGAAGCAGTCTAGTATGTCAGTTAGTTTATCGGGGTTGATAATTAGCAGGAGGTCATCTACATACTTGCAAATGAATGATATGTCCTGGGGGAACAGTGGGACGAAAGTGTTAAGTAAGTCAGTAAGAAAGATCGAGGATAAGTCTGGAGCAAGGCAGTTTCCCATTCATTGTTTTTTAAAAATAAGATTGGTTAAAATTTATTGTATTGATATATATACTCCGCTCATTTCTTCCTGTCTTTTACTTACTACTTGTACATTTTCTTTACTTATAAGTTGTATATATTTTTTAGCTGAAGAAGGCTGCCATTGTTGCAGTCGAAACGTCCAAAATACAGATTTTTTTTGAAAGTCTGACGTTTTTCTCCTAGCCGAATCCCAACTATACCTGTCTTCGTATCAAAGTAATTTTTTTTTTTTTTTTTTTAGAGTTTTGAATTCTTTGGACCATTTTTCGCGTTCTGATTTTACGTTTTTATTAATAGCCAAGTTTTTACACACAGGGCTAAGTATTGCCTCCGGTATTCTTAGAACTGAAGCAATTTTGGCCTCATTTGCTTGTTTGAAGTGTTTCTTAGAAATGTGAGTCCGAAGACCTCTTTCGCCTGAGAAAGATTGACTGCAAATCTCGCAAATGGTTTTGGATGGGCCGCTATTCGAACTAATGTCAGTAAGACCCGATTTGGATCTGGCATTTCCAAGGGGCTTCTCAAAGTATCGGAGCGAAATTTTTTTCCCGGTAATTTCATTACACCTGTTAAATGAATTAAATTAAATAAATGAATTCATTTCAAAAGTTTTGAGTGTAGATATTCGACATGCTCAGCTTTCTAACGGCATACTCAGAACTAAGATTATCTATCAAATGTATACAGTAATTCGAAGATTAAGGGAGAAAGGCGCTAATGGCCAAGATTTGTCGATGCGCCTTAAAAAACAAAAAATAAAAAAAAAAAAAAATAAGGTAGAAAAAGTTAAAACAGAAAAGAAAAGTATTATGATGTTTATTTTTACGATATTATCAGAAATAAATGATAATTATTCTTGATGAAATTGATATTTAATGATTTCAGTAAATCTTACAGAAGAGTTGAATAAAAAAAAAAAAAGATTCAGTTTGCAAATTATGGAAGTTGCTATACTGCTGTACTTTCGAAAAGTGTTAAAATGATTTAACAAGAATTAAAAAGAGAAAGGGATTTTATCATACCTGAGGTTGGAGCCTTACTTATTTTCATAAAAAAAACCCAACTGACCCAACTCAAACTATTTATTCGAGTAATGTTTACCAACTGTATCGGAGATGGATCTGGAAAAAACTCCTAGATCGAACTTAGAAAATATTCAGCACACGAAATGAATAATCTAATTTAACTAAAGTTTGGGAAAATTGTACTTTTAGTTTTTACGGAAGTGAACGAAAGAGTGAAATTTTAATATCACAAAAACTGCATTAATATTAGAGGAACGGTATGCCCAGGCTCATTATATCATCGAATATACAATGCCGCAATCTGAAATGGATGATTACAATTCCTAGTAAAATTTAAGGGTACATTTACAAAACTTTTGGGTTTAAGAAATAATTATTTAATCTCTTTTCAGTAAAATTGTAATTTTTATAAAACTTCTACAGAAGTACGCAGTAAGTAACTCAACATCTAGTGTTGTATGAAAGACAAATATAAGTGATATTAAAAAAAACTCGCAGGAACTCCTTCATCTAAGCGCGTTTCCGTTCATTTCTCTATTGCCATTAGTAAATGAATAGAAGCATTTATTGGAAGGTTTGATCTTTCATTAAAAATATAAAAATAAATCTCAAAGATAAAGAAGATTTAAGGCACCTCCCGCATTCTCAAGGTTCGCTCTAGCAAAGCATAACTCCCAACACGTTTTTCAATTTCTTACATTGTTTTACTAAAATAAACATTTTATTGTTGAATGGAATTTAAAACAAAAAAAAAAGTCCACTTGCAGGAATGCATCATCTTAGTGCGGTTCCATTCTTATCCCTAGTGGCATTTGGAAAGATTGAATTAGAAACAGTTATTATTTTGGTTCGACCTTCCGTGAAATGCTTTCACGGCACCAGATAAATGACAAAGGGCCAGCATACCCTTACCTGGAAAAACACCCTACAGCAGGGTCGGCCAACCCCCACCATCCACGATATACAAACTAGAAATACTTATTTCACAGTACAATGCATTGAAAAATATCGAAATGTTTCTCAATTTCTTGTCTTCTTCTACCATAATACTAATTCTACAAAGAAATACAATTTAAAACAAAAAACAACAAATTAAAAAGTGAGCTAAAAACTACAAAAACCTGCCCAAAAGAACAAAACTAACATATTTGAAGTTTTAAGTACTTATTTCTCCGATTGACATCGCTTAATCGAAAATTGTTTCAGAACCTTTTTTGTAGAAACTTCAGTAAGCTTTCGAATGATTAACTTCCATTTTCCACGATTTTCCAACCGTTTTCAAAATATTAAGGAAAATATACGAAGTTCCCAAAACTTTTCATATCTGTTCATGAAATATTTTATTCTAATCCTTCCTTAACTCCAAACGTAACTAAAATTTACACATTTTAGTTTAGATGAATTTCAAGCATGCAGAAAATAGTTGAACTGAATTCCATGATTCTAAGTACCCAAACTAAAAACTTCATTCAACAACTATTTTTCCAATTTTCTCGAAAACGGTTAAAGATATCGCTTTAAAAATGGTTGCATTAGTTTTCCTACGTTAAGGAATCTATAAAGCAAGTACTTTCAAGCATATTATGTAAGCACAACGACTTTTTAGCGCGAATTTCGCTACAAAACCCATGATCCGGTGAATGGATTTTGTTGGTTCACGGACATGACCTTTTTAAATTAGACGAAAGAGTTTTGTACCAAATTTCATCAAAATCGAACCATTTTTGAGGCTGTGAAAGCGCGAACAAACAAATATATATATATATATATATATATATATATATATATATATATAAAGACCTGAAATCTAAATGCCAAAATTAGGTTTTAGATTTTTTCACTTCTATGTGATCTTACAAGGGGAGTATAAAGCGATGGGGTCACCGATGTGGACCTTTTTTTCTGGTGATGCTACATCGAAAAAAAGTCGACACGTGTCCAAGCGTTCCGTCCAATGCGCATTAGGAGCCGAGAAATAAAATAAAATAGGTTAAAAGTGCTTTATTTTTTATATCGAGTTTAGAAAATGATATCGACATGATTCATTCACCAATTCATTTCTTTTATTGACTAGATTAAAGGAAAAATATAATCGGTAAACAGTAATTTATGTTGCGTCAAATTAAATCAAAAATATGTTTACATTTTCAAGTAAACTAGTATTATACATTTTTTTACACCGAAAATAATAGCAGATATAAAATCAGCACCCCCAGGAACCCTAATGTGGCGAATATCATTGAAAACAAAAAATAATGATTTTTCTCAGTCTGGAAGAGACTAAAAATTTGTAAACGAAAAAGTAACGTGACGTTTTGAAATTCAATATCTCCCCTTGAGATAATCCGATTTTTACGTCATTGCAATCTTTCAAAAGAAGAAAGACTCCTTTTTCTAACCAAATAAATGACTATTGTATTATCTTAAAGGGTACTTGCAAAAGATGGTTCTCAAAATATAAGTAAAATGTAAACGTTTTTGCATATAACGTCAATCCCAGAACACGTAGAAACACCCCGATTGGAAGGAAATGTGTCACATTAGGTTTTTAAATCAAATTTCTTTTACAATGGATAACTTTTTAAATGTAGGTATATGGAATACTAGCTGAATACCCGTGCTTCGTCACGGCAGATAAGTAGTTATTTTATTGCGTTAAATAATGTTTCATTAAAATTACGTTACTATACAGTTCTGTGCAGTTTATTACAGCAAGGTTCCCGTCATACTATATTTTATTCAATGGGCGTTAAAATTTAAAAGTTTATGTTTCCAAGAAGTCATATGGTAACACCCAATATATTTACGAGTATTACCAAGGTTATAGGCGAGGAGGCTGTGCAAGGGTTCCGGATATTATTACCTCGCCTGGAAAACCTAAGGATATGCCATACATCAGGGTTTGACCGGGACTGTCCCGGTATTTTGCAATTGTTTCGGTGTCCCGCCCAGTTTTATCAATGTCCCGGAAAAGACTATAAGATGTAAAAAGTAATGAATTCATGTTTATAAGAATCTTTTTCAAATCGGTTACTTTTCTACAATTAACATTTTTACTACTGCTCACAGTGTCAAAGAAATGAGAAGTAATCTAACTGTAAAACGCTGGAACTACCTGTACAGCGCTGTCAGCTGCCAGACACTACTATTTGGCTGAGAGATTGTTTTAAGAAAATCAAGTAGCAAAAAAAGTTCCGTTCTTATTTTTAAAGTTTGGGTAGACTAACAGTTTAGGATTCCCCCTTCCCGTTAGTTGCTAGGCTTAAAACTCAGCAACCATTTTGCTTATAATTTGTACTCTTCCCCCCCCCCCTGGTATGCCCATCCCATATTAATGTGTCTCGGTTTAACTCTCCAAAAATATGGCAAGCCTATCTGACGGGGATAGGCAGAAAAGAAACGCAATTAAAACTCTATGAGGGACAGTTAATTTCTAGTAATTCAAGGTCTGCCATCATAGTTGAAATTAACCTCAATTAGAAATAAAACTATGAGATAGATAATGTAAGGTAACAGCTGTTCCTTATCGTCCTAGCAACGCAGGCTGCCTAGGCTTGCCTTCTCTAACCAACTCAAACTTTAAACCCCCCTAAAAATGCTTAAAAATACGAATATCAAAAAATCCTTTCTTAGCGAGCGCCTACGTTATATAAGGAGTGTCCATGCAAAATTTCAAAATTTTCTGTCGAGCGGTTTGGGCTGGGCAAGTGGTATTTGACAAATATATAGTAGATTTTGGCACAATAATGACTTCTTTAGAGTCGAGCAGGTAAAACAATTTTTGATGTAAAAACGGATGTCAGATTCGTTTTTAGCACATTGAAAAACCCCTAAATTCAAATTTTGGGAAACCTGCAAAAATAAAAAAAAAATGTTCGCTAAGGGAGGCCTTAAAATTTTGTTAAAGATTCAACAATCCGACCATATATTGCATCGGCACTTGTCGACACTGTGTGGAGCCGATGGGACTGTTTTGAAGCTGTTCTTCGTCTAGTTGCGTTGCGCCTGCTTGTCTTTCCCGTCCGATCTTCCTTTAATCGTTCTGAGCACGGGCTTCCATGTCGGGTGTAGGATGGCACCTTCATCTCGGTTCAGAGTCTTCGGGTGCTTAAATATTTCGACAGCCTCTGTGATTAGCCTTCTTGGCGATTTTCTTCTTTGGCTGAGAGCCTGGCTTGGTCAAAAAGCATTTGTTCGGGACATTATTCGCCGTGTCTTGCTACAGCAGACGTTTTGGTACGTCTCAGACGGTAATCAGCGCAGTGTTGCCCTATTCTTGATGCTACTTTCTTTCCAGTCTGTCCGATGTAGACTGAACCACAGTCACATGGAAGAACGTAAACACCCTTGTCCTGTAATCTCTATTTATCTTTGGCTGTTCCAAGCGAATCACATATTTTGTCTAGAGGTCGGAAAGCGACGTCGACACCTCGATTTATGAAGAGTCCGCCTACCCTTTCACTAATGCCTCGGACATATGGCAACGTTACTCGGTGTCCCATTTTTTCATTTTGTTTCTCAACTATTTTTTCTTTTTAATACGGCTGACCGCTTTGTCCACTTCCTTAGTTGCATAGCCGTTCGGACTAGTTCGATAGGTGGGAGCTCCAATCATGCATACGATAGGCCTCAATGGGACACCCTCTTTGTGGATCTTGGGGAGCCCATAGATTCGGGGGATCCTTGAATCAATTTAGCAAGGATATTGAAACCCTCGGTTGGAAACTCTTTTTCTGCTCTAAAAAAGATGGAGTGGCGATGGGGAGCCCTCTCTCACCGGTGGTAGCCGACATCTTTATGGAAGAATTTGAGAAGCAGGCTATTGATAAGGCTACTCTCAAACCAAAATTATGGCTCAGATACGTAGATGACGTATTAGTGGTATGGCAGCACGGCCCTGAAGAAATAAACAATTTCCTAGCCTTTCTGAATACTTGCCATCCATCGATCAATTTTACAATGGACGTAGAGAAGGATGGAAAGCTTCCCTTTTTGGATCTTCTGATCATCAAAGAACCAGGCGGCGGATTTGGGCCTACAGTCTACAGAGAACCAACAGCTACTGGACGATATCTGCATGCCGAATCCCACCACCACCCAGCGCAGAAGAGAGGAGTTGTACAGACATTGACTCACAGGGCTTTCGAATTATGTAGCAACGAAGCCTACCTTGAAACTGAACTCGCCTCCCTCAAGAACGACCTCAAGCCGAACGGCTATGCAACTAAGGAAGTGGACAAAGCGGCCAGCCGTATTAAAAAGAAAAAAATAGTAATAATATTTACATAAAATGTTATGTATCAATACGAACCAGGGTGTAAAAAAATCATGATTTTTTTAAAAAAATCAAAAAAATCGGATTTATTTGATTTAAATCAGATTTTTTTGATTTAAATCGGATTTTTTTGATTTTTTTACTAAAAATGGATTTAAAAAAGAAATCAAACTTTTTAAATGTATTTAGTCTACATAGAGAGCTGGTTATTACCTAGTTGTTCATTATATAAACCTGTAACTAAAATATTTGTTTATTTACAATGGAAATAATGAAATAACTATTCTAAAGTTTTTTGTCTTAAGTGGATAATTCCGGGAGCACAGTAGTATTGACGGATCATATATACAGGGGTTGAAGTTGTCCTATATTTTAAGACCGGAATTTCTGTAAATTTAAAGACTTAAATAGACGAAAATCTTTAATTTTCAGCGATTAAAGACATTAAATTTAACTGTACAGAAACTCTAGTCTCAAAATATAGGACAATTTCGACCCCAGTATATATTCAAATTAACTTAATTTTCAAATTTTAGAACAAAGACTTTAGAAATGAAGCTTTACAGAAATATTAATCGCTAGGGAAAAGATGTTATTATATTTACATATTTTTTCTGATTTGTAAATCTTAAGTATTGATGTAAATCTTCAAAACTCCATATTTTTACATATTCTGCTATAAATATATATGTTTGCTACATATTTTAATATTCTTTTTATTTTGCAACCTCCCAGCACCAAATTTAAAGCTTAATAACACGAACATTAAACACAGCGACACATTAAAATTCCTTGGAATGACATTAGACCAAAAACTAACATGGGGACCCCATATCAAAAGTATTCTTAACAAATGTAATAAATCGCTGAATTTCTTAAGAATTCTTTGCAATACTAAATGAGGAGCTGACAAATGTACCATGCTGAAGTGTTACAGAGCCTTCACCATTTGCTGGATTACGGCTGCATAGCATATTCATCTGCCAGTTTGAAAACACTAAAAGCATTAGACACAATACATAACACAGGTATAAGACTTGCAACAGGAGCTTTTAGGTCGAGTCCAATAAGTAGCTTTTATTCAGAATCTGGAGAACCGTAATTGGATTATCGACGTTGGATAATATGTCTTAAATTTATTGTGAGATCGAAAACTTCGAACACCTGTTCCGTCAACACGTTTTTAAACAACCCTTACATGAACAAATATATACAGGAACAACCAAGGCAAAAACCACTCCTAATCCGATTCCACGAAAACACAGAAAATGCTACATTGATCAATACACCTACATATCCTTACAGAAACCTCTCAATCCCACCTTGAGAGTAAACAACCTAAGAATCGACTTGACTATGACAAAATTTAAAAAAGCCGACGCATCATCTCAAAATTACTACAGGGCTTCATTTAACAACTTGACAAGTTCTAATGGAAATATTCCAATAATATACACGGATGGGTCCAAAACAGCAAGTGGCATGAGTGCAGCTGCTGTTTTAGGAGAAAGTATATACAACATCAGCCTCCCAGTAGATGCAAGTATATATACAGCAGAGCTGCATGGCATACTTTTGGGCCTGTCCAACGTACAGACTACAATACCACACATAATACTGGGTACAGACTCCTTAAGTTGTTTACTCTCCTTAAAGAACATCTACACCACCAACCCGATCCTTGTTAATATATTACAAGAACTATCGAAACTAAAAGACTTACACACAATGGTAACAATGGTGTGGGTTCCAGGTCATGAGAACCTTGGAGAGACTTCAAAAGCAGACGAACAAGCAAAACTTGCTGCAACTAGTCGCCCGCATGACCAGCACTTACTTACATCACAAGACTTACAAACAAAAATAACACACACTATACTGAATAGATGTCAAGCAACGTGGCACTGCACACAAGATATCCACCGCAGGAAAATAAAGTGCAGTATACAGCCATATTCGTCAGGAGAACTAAGGACGAGACGCGACGAAGTAATACTAACTGTGAGGAAAATCATGGAAAAGAAAGGAACCCAGACCCTAGCAATATTGAACATATAATATTGAACATCAGCAGCTAGAGACCTGCATTGCTCCATAATTCCCCAATCCTACCTGCCTGTTTAGGGGGGGCTAAATCCTAGCCCCCCCTCACTCTCCACGACTCTCTACTAGACTCCACGCTCGTCACTCTCCACTCTTCTCTATCACTCATCCCGTCCAGGCCAGTTGTCCTATCAATATACGCTACCACTTACACGCTGCCTTTCATTCAAAGCCCTGGAATCTCCATCACACTAACACGACAGGATTGGACATACACGACTCAACCTTTCGTACCTCTTAAAAAGACAAGACAAACCACTATGTGAGGCATGCAACGTACTTTTAACTGTAAAACACTTACTAACAGACTGCCTTAAAAGAGGCAACTTACTGTTATCTGATAGGAGCCCACATATTGATACCATACTGACATACTTAAAGACGACAAAGACATATAATAAAATATAGTTATACCACACATAACTCCCAAGTCAAAGTTTCTTATTTCAGGATAATATACCTCAAATTTCAACTCTACAAAAATCATTATGGTTACTATTTATTATTACCATTAAAATTATACATTTAATTCTGTATTTATTTATTTTATTAATTGCTTATATATTTCTTTATTATTTTTTATTATTATTCTTTTCTTTATTTTTATTTTATTATTCATTCTCCATATCCTTTATTTTTTAACTTTGTTACTGATCCTTGGCTTATAATTTATTATATTTTATATAAATTCGTTTAGGGCAGATCACAATTGCTGTGCAGCTCTTAAAGTAAAATAAATAAATTTAAAAAAAAATTGTAATTGAAGAAATAAAAGAAAACCGAGAAAGGAAATAAAACTTTACACATTGAGTCTAGGTGACTGTGTCTTTTCTAATTCCAAGGAGGTGGCTATATATATACTATGTTAATACTAGATGAAATAGGCATGTTGTTAGTGGATAGCATTAGAATCATACGAGAGTAATAGAGAAAATCCAGGTTTTAGAAGGAGATACTGGGAATCGATTAAAAATAAAGTGAAAAGACAGTCCAGAAAAAAACCCTGGGTGGAAAAATATCCACATTATTGGGTATATCCATAGCGGCAAAACGATTAACAGTTTAGTTGAATCCCACTCTTCAGAGCAGTTGATTGTAGTCTTAAAATACACACCAGTGACTTAGTAGATATTGAAGGATAATTCAGACGCTTCAAAAGTATACTCAGATCAGACCGGCAACATTTCACGTTTGAAAATTTCAAAATAATGTTCATCTGTAGAAATTTTCAACTTTTTCCCCTTTTTGTAATGAATTCCTAATATTTATTTTTGCTTTATTTTTCAATATGCTAAACAGTTTTTAGTCATTTTGTTCTAGACTTTTGTTCTTTCCATTAATAATAACAGATTTCCTACTTATTATTTATGCTTTTCTTTTCAATATTTTATAGTGTTTAAGGTATTTGTTCACTAAATATTTTCAATTTTTTATTACATATTTTATTATAAATAGTTAAATATATATGTACATATTTTGAATTTTATATTACATGACCATCCGTTCCCTATTAATCACGTATAATAACAGTAATATTATTTATTTAAAGCTTTGAACAAAAATGCCAGTTTGTCAGCCTTTTCACATCTAAATAGGTAGTTTCTCGTTTGACTATGAACAAAACCAAGGGTTGAAAACATTCTGTCATCCCCTGCAGAAGTTGCCTTTCCAATCATAAGCTGCTCTATTATTAACAGTTCTTTTGGGGAAATACAATATTGTAACGCAGACGAAGTCTTCCACCAATTTAAAGCATTCACTTCGCTCACTACCTGCCAATCTGTTTTATCTTAACGTTAAAAGGAGATTTATTTGCAGAATTAAAAACAAAGAAAGGATCATAAAAGATACAGACTTTGAATAGATAAGAACGGTCAAGTTAGGGTAGGCTCTAGGGACAAAAATAAAGACAAAATGTTGAAATGGCTGAAAAAAAGGCAGAACTAGTTAGATTTAAGATAAAAAATAAACTAAAGTTAAAAAATATATAATAATAATTTTTTTAATAGAATCAATTGGTTTAAATCATTTTTTTTTTTTTTTATGAAATCATTGATTTAAATCAATGATTTTTTTAAAAAAATCAAATGATTTTAATCATGATTTAAATCACTGATTTAAATCAATTGATTTAAATCGTTGACACCCTGATACGAACCCTGGAGGCACTATTTTATAATTATTATTAAATGTATAACGGCCCGTCTAAGGGACACATTTTAGTATTCTTAAAAAGATAATAATAAATAATTTGATGGATATATAGACCAAATAAAGAAGTATATAAACAAACAATATTTCACACTTATACTAACAGCCTAAATATTACAAGCGTAAATGGCCCTCCTTATGGTTTTTTTTTTTTTTTTTTTTTTTTTTTTTTTTTATTTATGCTAACATCTTTTTCTGAAAACTGTAAGTCGCGCAATTGGCTGAGTATGCTTATGATTTTTAATGAAGTTATAATAATGATATATTACAGGAATTCTGATCTTTAAACGGCCCTTATAAGGGCTATCAAATGTTTTTATTATTATTATTAAATAAATATGAAATTATCAGCTATATTGACAATAATGACAAGAAAAGTAAAGTGATATTGATTATAGTTGAAGATGAATATTATAGTTTTATCTTAATACTAATCGAAAGACTTCAAGTTTAAACGGCCCTTCTGAGGGTCACAAAAGAATAAATATTGATAAAAAATAATTTAGAGATGTTGATAATATGAAACTAAAATAAGTTATCACATATAAATATACGGATATCAAATACTACACAAATATAACTCATATTTACACGGCTAGGTTTAAGTTTAAACGGCCCTTCTGAGGGCCAACAATTTGTTTTTGTGTTTCTAGGCTGGTGCCGAGGATGGCCCTGGTAATGGTTCGCTTACTTCCTGAGGACCTGCCGGCTGATGGGATTCCTGTGCTCTGGGAGCATCCAACTCTCGGGGTTTAGGAGCAGGTCTGAGGTCGTTACGATGGGCCTGGACCGGTGCACTCTCCTCTGTTCCTCCTTCCACTCAGTAACAGTTTCCCCCAGCTACCATAATGACCCGGCGTAATCCTAGCCAAGTCGGGAAGATACCCTTTTTTGTGTATCTTGTTCGGACCATTACTCCGTCGCCTTCTTGAAGTTTTGGAGCTGATTTTGTTAATTCGCGAATATATCGTTTTATATAGCGTTTCGCTCTTTGAATGACTTCGGCTCGGACTTCTTCTACGTTCTCGACGTTGGGAGTAACCTCGCTTCTACCAGGTATCCTTATTTCGTATCCTAGGAGCGTGGCCGCCGGTGTTCGTCCTGTAGCTTCATTTCGTCTTGTTCTAAGCTGGAATGCCGCCATCCCGAGATGTTCGCTCCAGCTTTTCTGAGAATCCAACATCTGAGGGGCTCGTAGGTTTTTCTTGAGTTCTTGGTTTCGCCTCTCTGCTGGGTTTGCTCTGGGATGATATACGGCTGTCGTCCTGTGTCTTATACCCCACGACGCGAGTTTCCGCCGAAAAGTATGAGACCGAAACTGCGGGCCGTTGACAGTTATGACGACCTTTGGGAAACCGAAACGCTGAAACACCTCGTTTTCCAACCCCTTCAGGATCACCGCTGCACCGGCCTCCTTTAAGGGAAAGGCTTCCACCCATTTCGAAAAAACGTTAGCGAAACCGCGATTGCCACCGTCATAAGGGCCCATAAGATCTACGGCTACGGTATCGAACGGTCCTTTTGGTGTGTGGGAACGCATCTCCGTGGTTGGTTCGTGGCTTCCTCTCTTCACTGAGGCGCACGTAAGGCATGTAGCTACCCATTCCCGCACATCCTTTATGAGGCTGGGCCAGCTGTACAATGTCTTATCGCTCGAGAAGTTTCTTCTCCTCCTGGGTGGCCTGCAAATGTGCTACCGTGGAACTCTGGCGCGCACTTTTCGGGACGTACAGTTTACCGGGGTGTTCCAGGTGCTCCCCGTTGAGTAGATAGTTTTTTATGGGTTTGGTCTTGAGCTCTTCTATCCTGGCCTGTACCCAGTTGTCTTCCCGTTGTTTTGACAACATTTTAGTCTAGAGTGATATTATCTCCAGTGCATTAGCCTCCAGTGCGGTGAGGTCGGGTGGAACGAGTCGGTCGATCTCCTCAAAATCTTTCTCTTCGTTGCCCTCTTCCGATGGTTGCCTTGAGAGGAGATCTGCTAGACCGTTTTCTTCCCCGGCGCAGTGTTCTATGTCGAAGGACAATTCCAGGAGAAGAAGGCTCCAACGGGTTAATTTCGGAGTTGAATCCTTTGACTGGATTAGCCAGATCAGTGCTCTACTGTCCGTCCTCAATTTGAATCGGCAGTCCTCCAAGTAGTGCCTGTATCGTTTTATAGCCCACACTATCGCTAGACACTCCTGTTCATTAATGTGATATCTCGCCTTTGTTGGAGTGAGTTTGGCACTGCACCACTCGCCGCTGACCACTAATCTCCTGATAAAGGACCGCGGCAATTCCTACTCCGCTTGCATTGGAATAAACTACTAAAAAATTTTCACCGCTTCCAGGTGACTCTCCTTCGGTGCGTTGGCTTCTGCCGAAATCCGGTGACCTAAATATGTCAGTACTGCACTTGCGAACTGACATTTTTCCACCGCACATCCCAGTCCGTGTTCCTGCAGTCTCTCGAGTACCCGCCGTAGGTGAACCAGATGTTCGTCGTCGCTCTTGCTGTAGACAATTTTATCGTCTAAGCAGACCGACGTAAATGATTCTAGTCCTCTGAGGACGCTTAGCATCATCTTCTGGAATGTTGCTGGAGCCGTTTCCAGGCCGAAAGGCATTACCTTTAATTGGTAAGTTGACCCGTCATGTGTGGCGAATGCAGTATATTTTCGGTCTTTCAGGTGTAATGGAATTTGCCAGTATTCTGGCTCCCTGAAAATTATTAAATGCATCCCTTATGAGGGGTAAAGGAGCTGCTTCATCGAATGTTTGGGAGTTTAATCTTCGAAAATCTACATAGAAACGTGTTTTCCCATCCTTCTTTTTCACTAGGAGTACCGGGGAGCAATAAGGGCTTGAGCTGTGCTCGATTATGCCTTTCATCAGCATCTCCTCCACTTGTTCCCTTATTAGGTCCTTTTTCGCCTGGCTGCATGAATACGGTCGAATACAGAAGTGGTGGTCATTTTTGAGGCGTATTCTATGAGTTGCCTGTTTTGCCGAACCAATATGTCGTTCAAACAACGTGTGTTGGAAATCCACGCATAGTTTAACGAAAGCTTCAGTCAGCCTGTTGGGAAACCCGTGCTGAGGAGTACTACTTTCCGTGATACTTCTTTGTGGTGGATTTTTTCCCTGGAAGTAGACCGTCTGCCGATACTGAGTTCCCAGATGCATGAAGGAGCGATCCAGATCCAACGTGTCGACAAGAATGTGAACCCTAAGTACGCGTCAGCTCCCAAACGTTCGTATACCGTAAACTCCTCCTGGTATGAATGTTCTCCGATGGTAAAATGGACTCGCGTCACACCGTGTGTCTTCAAAGGAGTCTTTCCGTCAGCTTGGATGACCAGGGGGTCCTTGGATGGTCTCTTCTCAGTGTCGACCACCCCGCTTCTAATGAAGTTCGCTGTGGCTCCTGTGTCGATCAGAGCATGAATGACTCGGTTCCCCGATGTAAGCTCAATCCGAGGTAATTCTCTGCCACTTGAGCTAATTCCTGACTCGGTCCACGTTGTTCTTAGTAATTTTTGGGGAGGTGCCAACGTAGGATTTACGCTGGAGCTCCCCGTCCTCCGTTTCCCTGAGACTGCTTGCCTCCAGACGATTCTTAGGCCTCTGGCGCCGTTCTATGCCCATTTGAACACTTTCCGCCGCCTCGACGAAGTCCTGGAACGACGTCAGTCTGGGCATTAGAGGGTCCATCGCCGTTTGAATGCGAAGCTCGAGATGTTCTAATATTTCATAGGCGGCTTCCAGCCAATCTCCTTCTGGGTACAGCCGTCTCCATACTTCGTACATATCTCTGACAAAAGCAGCTACATCAGCGTCCGGGTGTTGTCTGGCTTGTCGGAAATTATTTATAATGCGGACAATGCGTCCGGCCGTCGAACCTTTCGACGAGGTTTGTTTTCAACTCCTCGTAGCTTCTGCTGACAGTCCGCCGCGGTTCTGCCGCGAACCTCGTCTATTTCCGGACGGGATTCTCTCAATCGCGGTGGTTCCGGCACTGATGAGCGCAACGGCACACGCCCCGTGCGGCACTTATTAGCAAAAATGACACTGTCTGGGCGATTCCCTATAGGCTCACTCCCAGACGGCCATCTTACCTTAGTGTCCTGATGCGAGGTCCTGCCGACGGCTTCCTCTTCCGACTGCGACGAGTTGCCTGGCTCTCCGATTCGTTCGTCTGTTGCTGCGAGGTTGCTGCTCCTGGTGAGGCTGTTGCTCTCGGCGAGGCTGCTGCTCCTGGCGAGGCTGCTCCAGGAAGGGCTGCTGCTCCTGGACGTGCTGCTCCTGGAAGGGCTGCTCCTGGACGAGCTACTCCTGGAAGGGCTGCTCCTGGCAAGGCTCGGACTGCTGGTTGAATCTCAGCAGGAGCTCTGCAAGTTGCTGTCGCATAGCCGCTAGCTCTTTTGACACCTGTGCTAGCAGTGTCTCCCACGGCTGTCTTTACTGCGCTGAAGTCCGCTGCTCTGTTGAAGTCGAATCCCCAAGGACCTCCTCATTGATAGCCGTGTCCTGGACAGAACTGCTAGTTTCATCTGCCATGCTTCTGGTTCTCATACTCCGGCCTTTACGTTGGGCGCCAAAATGTCACCGTGCCAAGGTGGGCGAGAGCGGTGACGGGGTCGGGGTCGAAGCTGGAGAGGCGCAGAAGGTCAGGCCCAAATAAAAGGCAGGTCACAATTTCCAGGTGAGGCTCCTGGAAGGGTCTTATACCCTTAGGCGGACTGTGGAGGGGGCAGTCAGTCAGAGTGGGGACTGAGATCCGGGAGGGGGAGTGCCCGGTAGAGGGGGTAAGACGCCGCCAGTCGGTGTCGAATGGGACTGCTTAGCGTCAATCAAGATTCCCCGCTATATTTCGCTTGTCGGCCCTTCATACATACGAGTCGGCTTCTGCGACCCTTCTGCCAAAGGATATGCAGCTACCGTATTTTCATGATGGTCGTGTGCGGGTGCACCTACTCATGGCGAAAACTAAAGTCGCTCCCATGACATTTTTAACAATTGCACGACTTGAACTGTGCGGAGCGCTTCTGTTATCACGTCTGATTTCCTCTTTCGCCTTTACGCAATTCAGAGAGTTACCACCACTCTGCTTTACTGATTCGCAAGTGGTCATCTCCTGGCTATGTACACCAACATACAAACTCAAGGTTTTTGAAGCCAACCGGGTATCCTCAATTCTAGACGTGACTCTTCCTGGCGTCATGTCGCATCCGAGGATTACCCCGCGGATCTGGGATCGCGCGGCTGCCATCCGAAGAAACTAATCCAAGAATCTTTTTGGTAGCAGGGTCCCGCTTGGGTACTGAGCTGGCCTACAGAATGGCCCGGCCCCATCGAACCTCCCTTCGAAAACGTTTTAGCCATTAGCAACCTCTCACAAGAGCCATCGAAAGAGTTCTCCTTGGATGAATGGATGTCCCTTTTTTTCAAACTGGACGTATTGGTGAGGACAGTCGCTCGCTTGCTGAGACAGCAGAAATCAAGCACCACCCAGCAGCTCAGTGGTCCAATCCTTGCTGAGGAGTACCAGACTTCCTCATCACGCTGCATTCAAGCCGTCCAACGAGAATTACTTCCAGTCCCCCTGTATCAACCTAATGAAGGAACGCCTATCGCGTACCGACTGCTAATTCCTTTCCTAGACAAATCGGGCATGATCAAGGTGGGTGGCCGACTTCAAAATGCCCC
Source organism: Gonocerus acuteangulatus (assembly GCA_946811695.1). NCBI lineage: Eukaryota > Metazoa > Arthropoda > Insecta > Hemiptera > Coreidae > Gonocerus > Gonocerus acuteangulatus. The sequence goes on along the minus strand of OX328123.1, from coordinate 139,423,620 downwards.
CAATCGAGGATGACGCGAAACATCCACTCCTAATACCTCGTGAATCCCTTGCGTGCATGATCGTGGCTAATATTCATCAGAAGAACTTCCACTCAGGACCGTCTCTCACCTTGGCCCTTGTCCGAGCTCGCTTCTGGATACCAAAGGCACCCAAACTGATCAGGGGAAGGATATTGCGATGCGTGCAGTGCCGCATACGAAAGGCCAAACCGAACAACCCGCTCATGAGATCTCTTCTTCGAGAACGATTCGCTTAGTACAGAGCCTTTCTACAAGTCGGAGTCGACTACGCGGGCCCGTTCTCCATCAAACAATCCAATCGACGTAATGCAGCCCTGGGTATAGCATATCTATGCATTTTCATTTGCATGGCTACTAAGGCTGTACATCTGGAGGCGGTGTCCTCTCTCAGCACCTCAATGCGTTTGACCGATTCATAGCCCTAAGAGGAGTTCCCAACACAATACGGTCCGATCACGGAACTAACTTCGTTGGCGCTTCGAGGTTCCTGAAGGACTTGCTTCGTTTCCAGCGGAGCATCGAAGACTTAGTGATAAATCATAGGACTCCGGCAATCACCATACCAGAGCGGTATCATCGCTTGCCCCCCTTTTAGCACTTTCCTCCGAAGGAAAGTAGCTATTGAGGTTGCACTCATGACGGAATTTTTGAAAAATTTCTTCAAATCTTTATCGATCCTACCTAGTAGACAGCGAAAATGACCCCTGTTAAAATTTATATATATATATATATATATATATATATATATATATATATATACAAACATTGAGGCATTCTTTAACAGTCTGATGTTGTCTTGTTTGCTATAGCTTACTTGGCCGGTTGGTTTCCTCGCCTCCTTTATTTTTTGTACACTAAATGTTAGAACATTGTTGGGGGACGACAGGCTATTGGAATTGGAAACAGCAATAAAGGACATTAAATGGGATATAATTGGGCTTGCAGAAGTGAGAAGGAGAAGGAAGCAAATAGGTGAATTAGAATCCGGCTCAATATTTATGCATTCCTCTTCATTGAATGGGCAGTATGGTGTTGGTTTTTTGGTTAATAAAAAATTGAAAAATAAAATATTACATTTTGAGGAAATTACTGTAAGAATCGGAATTTTAACTGTGTCTTTGGGCAGAAATAAAATAATGACAGTGGTTCAGGTGTATGCTCCCACTGCAGATTCCAATGAGCAAGAAAAGCAAGATTTCTATAAGAAGCTAGAGGAGATTCTTGGTAGCATGAAAAGAAAGAATAATTATATAATTGAGATGGGCGATTTTAATGGTCGAATCGGTCAGCGCATAAGAGGTGAGGAAGAGGTAATGGGGAAAATGTCATATGGTAAAAGGAATGAAGGAGGTAACAGTGTTATCAATTTTGCATTAGCTCACAAGCTAAAAATAGGTAATTCATATTTTGGTAAAAAATTAAAAAATAAATGGACATGGAAATCTCCAAAGGAAGAGAAGTTCCAAATAGACTATATTTTAGTGAATCACATAAAATTTTTGAAAACAGTTGAAGTGATCAAAAACCTCAATTATAATACCGATCATAGACTGGTCAGGGGAAGAATATTTACCAACAAATTTAAAAAAGAAAGACCTTTCAAAATATCAAATAATTTACTCAATTTTAAGGATAAAAATTTGGAAGAATTTAGAGCCATTTTAAAAGAAAATCTTGCTAAAATTGAGGAAGAGGGCTCTCTGCAAACAGTTCAGGAAAAATACAACAGCATTATTAAAGTGTTACAGGAAAGCTATAACCAAACAAGTTCTCCAACTGGAAATAAAAAATATAATAAACTTTCAATAGAAACTAAACAGCTTTTGGAGATAAAAAAAGAACTAAAAATTAAAGAAACCATGACACCATTGGAAAAAATAGAACTAACTGAGCTCAACAAACTTATTAGAAGGAAGATTAAGTCAGACATAAAGGTTTACAGAGAGTGTATAATAGAGAATATTCTTGAATCAAATAGATCTAGTAGAAAGATTAGAAGGGAACTAATGTCAAATAAGGAATGGTTTTATTCTCTTCAGGACCAGTTAGGAAAACAAGAAGCCGGAAGAAAAGAGATTATGCATATTGCAACTGATTATTTCAAACAACTTTATTATCATTCTAGCTTAGATGAACAGGCGATAACAAACTACAGATCAGTTGAAGATATTCCATGTATAATGACCTCAGAAGTAACTGCAGGGATGAAAAAGCTTAAATTTAACAAAACACCTGGCCCAGATGGAGTGAAAAATGAAATGCTTTTGGCAGGAGGGGGGATTCTTGCAGTAGAATTATGTACATTATTCAACCTAATTATGACAGAGGAATCTATACCTGAGGAATGGAAAATTGCCAAAATAATTTTATTACATAAAAAAGGCGACAAAACTAAAATTGAAAATTATCGTCCCATATCTCTCTGCTCGACAATAGCTAAGCTTTTCACTAGTATTATCAATAGAAGAATAGTCCATTACATCTCTCCAACATTATCAATAGAACAAGCTGGTTTCAGGAAACATTTCTCAGTCACAGACCATCTCCAAGTTATAAATCAATTAATTGAGAAATCTAGAGAATATAATTTTCCTTTATATTTTTGTTTTGTGGACTTTCAGAAGGCCTTTGATAGTGTGTATCACACAAGCATTTTTGAGGCAATGAATGAAATAGGCCTACCAGGAAAATACATTTCAATTGTAGGGAAACTGTATGCTGGGAATACAGCTTATATTCAGGCAGAAAGAGATGGACCAAAATTTTCTGTAGGTAGAGGAGTAAGGCAGGGCGACCCACTTTCTCCAACTCTCTTTATTATATTATTGGAAAAGGTTTTCCGAGCATTTGATTGGTTCAACATGGGTGTCAAAATTGATGGTAGGAAACTGAGCAATTTGAAGTTTGCTGATGACATCGTGTTGATCTCAGAAAAGGCTGAAGAACTAAGAATAATGGTGAAGGATCTCATAAACCATAGCGCTGAAGTAGGACTAATCCCAAATTACACTAAGACCGTGTTAATGACCAATAGCTTAAAGAAGGAGATAAGCCACAACGGGATCGCTCTACAGTATGTAGATGAATTTGTTTACTTGGGACAACTCATATCCTTTAATAATCGTGCAGCTAAAGAAGTGCAAAGGAGAATTACTAGAGGTTGGCAGAAGTATTGGTCACTAAAGGAAGTAATGAAGGGTAACTTTAGCCTGAATAACAAGAAGATGGTGTTCGAAAGCTGTGTTCTCCCTTCTGTGAGTTACGGCTGCCAAACATGGGCACTGACCAAGGAGCAAGAATCCAAGCTAGTAGTGTGGCAAAACACCGTCCTTAGAAGCATGATGAACTACAGGAGACGGGATAAAGTCAGGGGTTCATTTATGCGGCAAGAATCTGGAGTGACAGATATAGGCCTGCATATAAAGAAAATTAAGTGGAAATGGGCTGGTCATCTTGCCAGATTGCAGGATAGCAGGTGGACCCTGAAGGCTACGGAATGGATTCCGCTTAACTTAAGGAGGAGACGAGGAAGACCATGTAGGCGTTGGAGTGATGTCTTTAAGTCCGTTGCTGGTCCGAATTGGATGAACGTTGCCAGGAACAAAGACAAATGGAAAGCAGTGTTGGAAGAAACAGGGAACTCCACTTCCTAGTTGGGTTGGTCGCCAGGGAAGTTAGACCATTACCCCCATGAAGGGGAGGCCTGCATGAGAAACATGTATTTGTAAATATTGTAAATAGTAATTTAAAAAGAAATGAATTTAAATTTTTATTACTTTTTATTTTGGTTATTTTTTTTGGAAATAGTTTTTTTTTTGTTTGTATTGTTCCTCTTATGCAATAAAGGCTTTATTTATTTATTTATTTATTATTTATATATATATACATATATATATATGTATATGTCTGTTAACACGTTAGCGGCCAGAGCTTTTGGTTTTTCTTCACGAAACGTGGTATATAGCGTTGAATTAGCAAACGATTGAACGAGTTCGTTAACCACCAAAATCGGTCCACGGGGGGGGGGGGGTTACCCCGGACCCAAAACACTAATTTGACCATGCCAGCCGCAGTTTTTGTTATATTTCAACGAAACTAGGTATTTGTTATGTTTATCTAATGAGAAACATACCTTGTAGAAATAAACTAAATCGGCTCATTAGAAGGGGGGGGGGTTTACTCCGGACCCACATTACCAATTTGCCTCTACCAGCCGTAATTTTTGTTACATTTCAACGAAACTCGGTATTCGTGGTGGTAATTAACAGAGAAAAATGGGTTGTAAAAATAAACTAAATCGGGTTATTTGGAGTGGGGGTTTACTCCGGACCTAAAGTACTAATATACTCATACCGGTCGTAATTTCTGCTGTATTGTAACGAAACGCGGTATACGTCGTGGGTATCACATGAGAAAGAAGTGTTGTAAAAATGAAGTAAATCGGTCTATTGGAAAGGAGGGTTTACTTTAAACTCTGTTTCATTACAATTAGCCTGCCAGACGTAGGTTCCCAAAGCCACCGCGAGGAGCGCTATCTCCCACTAGGGGGACTGTATCCTGTTCCTGCGTCAGATCAAAAGACGGAAAATGAAGTTGTTGTCTATTTATTAAGTTGTACAGTATCATGTATTAACATAAATCTGGAAGCAAATTATTTACAAAATTAATAATTGAACAGTTCTCATGAGAAATGTAAATGAGCAGAACTATTTACATTTTTATTTTATTTATATAGGTTATTTACAGCAAATTATTCAGTACTGTAGTATACACTACACAAATTCTGAGGAAAGTGCTTAGTTATGCAGCTCCTGCGTGACGGACTTTTTCTTCCTGAGGACAAGAGGTCCAAGGATATTTAAACTTTTAATTTTGCCATGTACCATGTTTTGGTAATTATTCATATATTTATTTATTTCAGTAGGGTAACTGAAAGAAGCAATTAAATTTATTATTTTGTTAAATTTAAGTAATTATTTAACTTTTTATAAGCGATGCAGTTATCGTCTTCTTTCATCATTTGTCATTGTTATATTTTGTCCCAATTTAATGTAATGTTTATTATTTGTATGCTCCATAACCCAAGTTTTGGTTTCTTTATTTAAATTTAACCGGGTCAAATTCAGGCGGGCAGTTTGTTTGATGTAAACCCCACAGCAGCATATGTGACGTCATCACTTGGCTCACCATGGAGGTTGCCTCCATAGAGTTCCTTGCTACCTCCATGCAGTTCAAATTCTGGAGACCGTTAAAGGTCCAGGACTCCATTAGCATTATTGACTTATACATGCTGCATGCGATTAATTCCGTTAAAAAGGGATATACTGTTCTATCTCAATCATTTTTTCAAAAAACCATTTACGTAGTTATATCAAGGGGATCACAGGAATTGTTTAAAATAATTTTGAATAAAATATCCCAAAAGTCGATTCTAAAAATGTTTGGAATAACATGAAAAAATTAAAAATATGAGAATTTTACTAATGCACACTAGGCCCTTAGCTGTAGGGATTTTTTTGAAAGCCAAAATTTTGCAGCTCCCACCCCCCAATTCTGTTCCAATTAACAAAAAAAAAAACTAGCTCTGCAAAATTTTTGCGCAATCGGACAACTGCTAGGCGACCCCTCAAACGCTTTGAAATTGAAATGTAGTATACGCAACGATTAATTCCATTAAAAAGGGATATACTGTTCTATCTGAGTCCGTTTCTTATTGCAATTTATGTAGATACATGGAATTATAGATTGGCCTAAAAACATAAAATCATTGAAAAAAGGATTTCTTATTATTGAATCAAACAAAAACGATATAGAGGTTATATCAACAGAGTTTTTAAATATATGCAAAGACCTGTTGATCAATAAAATAAAAAAAAAAAAAAAAAAAAATAGAGTTCTCTGTAAAAGGTTTAATGAGTTCTATTAAATACATATTTTCCAATTTAGTTATAATTTTAACTATTGGAATTATTATCCAAAGATTCATATAATTACTCAACAATAGATTCTAATTTGAAGCACAGCTATTTTCGATATCTACCTGTTCGAATTGTTTTTCTTATTTTAATTAATCTATTTTATTGTCAAATACATTATCCAAATATAAGCAATGAAAACATAGGAATAAAAACAGAACAAAAAAAAACCGTTCGAATAAAAGAAATCAATTACTTTAATGGTTTAAGCACTTATTTCTCTGATTGACATCGCCCAATTAAAACTTTCGTCAGAACATTTTTTGTAGAGCATTTAGTAAGCTTTCGAATGGTAACCTTTCGCTTCCCAAGATTTTGAACCGTTTTCGAGATATTAATGAAAGTGGGGTCTCCCGTGGTCTAATGGCTAGCGCCTTGGATTCATAAGCGGGAGATGGTGGGTTCGATTCCCAACCTCCGGCAGGAATTTTATCATCCCACGGCTCGCTGGTAAAATTCCTCGCTACACCCTGGATGTCGGCGCTAATGACCAAGATGTAGATGCGCCGTAAAAAAAAAAAAAAAAAATTAATGAAAGTATACGAAGTTCCCAAAATTTTCATTATTTCTAGCAACAGAAAATTGGTCTCATTTTTCCTATACTGTTTTACAAACAAATACATTTTCCTAACATAATAAATTACAAAAATAAAAAGCAATAAAAAACCAAGGGAAAGAGACAAAAATTACAAAAAGAACGACAAAACCCCGTTCATAAGAACTAAACAGACGTATTTGAAGTTTTAAGCACTTATTTCTCCGATTGACATAACCTAATCAAAAATAGTTTTAGAATCATTTTTGTAGAGAATTTAGTAAGCGTTCAAATAGTTTCTATCCACTTACCACGATTTCCCAACCGTGTTCGAGATATTAATGAAAGTATACGAAGTACCCAAGAAATTGTTAAAAATCATTCTGAATCAGATATCTCAAAATTTAATTCTAAAAATTGGAGGGATAACATGAAAAAATTAAAAATATTAGGTTTTTAATAATGCACACAACCGCATTTTTATTTAAAACAACAATTTCTATAAAAACAAGGCATAATGTGAATAATAAAAAAATACAAATATTGAACATTGTTTTTCTAAAGGAGGATTTAGTAGCAGTCGGGTATTTTTTCCGGCCCCCGGCAACGATCTGCAAAACAAATTGTTTCTCATTTTCAGCTTTTAAAGAACGTTATTGTAATGAGTGTGATGAGTTTGACACCTCTTTCAGCAACGTCATTCACAACTATCTTCTCAAGTTTTTCAATTCCACTTTTGTTACCTGGATCATCCTTCCATGTTGAAGGGTCCTTGTCGAGGAAATCGGTGCTGATTGAAAATCTCGAGAAGAAATGTTTTGTATCAGTAGTTACAAAAGATGAAAAATCGATTTTTGCGAAGAAAAATCATTTTTTTGGGGTACATTCCTCTTTAGTTAATTTTTTCTTCTTCCTCTTCTTCAGCATAACTTGAGCTATATTTGCCTTAACCGCTGTTAGAACATTGGCATCAAATAAGGATATAAAGGTCATCATCCACGGTTTCGGGAACTAAGTACCTACCAGAGATGATTGGAAATTTTTTGCGGCAGCCTTACTAATTTCTGGATCAATATCCTGATAATGTATCAGTTGATGCATGAATAGAAAGTCATGATATGGTGCTTCAATTGTGTCTGATGATAAAAACCAGGCTCGAACGTACCCTCGCGCAAGAAAAATACATGTTCTTCTTAAAGAATTTTATGAGATAACTGAAATTGATTTTGAAACAGGTACACTTTGAATGCATAAATCGCCGTTGGCATCTACCTAGCATGACTTACAGCTCTTGGTACACGAAACGATACTCCTTTCTTCCAGTGCAAACGGGTGCGTTTGCACTTTTAAACGACTAATTTAATTTCCATTAATAGTGCTTACCTGCTCAAAAGCGATTAAAAAAATAAAATAACATAAAAAAAATTAACTGAAAAAATTACTTTTGGACGAAAATGTCAATATTTCAAGGTCATTGCGGGTCGCCTCGGAGTTATTTGATTTACCTAAAATTTTGCACAGATCGTTATTTTGTTGATTGGAACAAGATAGGGGGGTGGGAGGTAAACTTTTAGAAAGTTGAAAAATAAGGGCCACCCTATTAGGGTGGCCCTTAGCTATAGGGAGTTTTTTTGAAAGTCAAAATGTTGCTGCTCCCACCCCCCAATTCTGTTCCAGTCAACAAAAAACTAGCCATGCAAAATTTCAGGGCAATCGGACAACTGCTAGGCGACCCGCAAACGGTTTGAAATTGAAACATAGTATACATAGCGATTAATTCCGTTAAAAAGGGATATACAGTTCTACCTCAATCATATTCTCAAAAAAAAATAAAAAAAAATACATAGTTACATCGGGGCTACCCCAGAAATTGTTTAAAATCATTATGAATTAAATATCTCAAAAGTCGATTCTAAAAATTTTTGGAAAAACACGAAAAAATTTAAAAAATATGAGAATTTTACCAATGCACACTAGGGTGACCCTTAACTGTAGGGTTTTTTTAAGTCAATATTTTGGTGCTCCCACCTCCCAATTCCATTCCAATTAACAAAAAAAAATAGCTATGCGATATTTTAGTGCAATCGGGCAACTGCCAGGCGACCCTCAAATGCTTTGAAATTGAAACATAGTATAGGCAATGAGTAATTCTGTTAAAAAAGAAATATACTGTTCTCTATCTCAATCCGTTTCTTATTGCAATTTAGGTAGATACATCCAGGCTACCCAAGAAATTGTTTCAAAACATTATAAATCATATATCTCAAAATTTAATTCTAAAAATTGCAGGGATAACATAAAAAAAAAATTAGGTTTTTAATAATTCATACAACTTGTATAAGACAACCGCATTTATATGTAAAGCCACATTTTCTAGAGAAACATAATGTGAACAATAAAAAAATACAAATATTGAATGATATATTTTTCTAAGGCAGGATTTAGTAGCAGTCGGGCATTTTTACCGGTCCCCGGCAACGATCTGCAATACAATACAAAAAATCGATTTTTGTGAAGGAAGAAAAATCATTTTGATGGGCAACGTACCTCTACAGTTGATTTTTTTCTTCTTCCTTTTCTTCAGCATTGTCTGCTTCCAGCATAACTTGAGCTGTATTTGCCTTGTTGGAACGTTGTCATCAAATAAGGATAAAGCATCGGTTTAGGGAACTAAGTACCAGGAAAACGTTTTTGCAGCAGCCTTACTAATTTCTGGATCAATATCCTGATAATGTATCAGTTGATGCATGAATAGAAAGTCATGATATGGTGCTTCAATTTGGTCTGATGATAAAAACCAGGCTCGAACGTACCCTCGCGCAAGAAAAATACATGTTCTTCTTAAAGAATTTTATGAGATAACTGAAATTGATTTTGAAACAGGTACACTTTGAATGCATAAATCGCCGTTGGCATCTACCTAACATGACTTACAGCTCTTGGTACACGAAACGATACTCCTTTCTTCCAGTGCGAACTGGTACGTTTTCAGGAAGCAGGAACAGAAAATTATCTTTTTATCCAACATTAACAAGAAGACGACTAATTTTTGTAATTTTACGAATTAAAAACGACTAGAAAACTATAACTCATTCTAATCAGGTGTAAAATTTTATTTTTATTTTGAACCAATAAGTTATTAAATTTGATTGGACTAGGTCAATAACAAACAAGAGGCTTAATATATTACCAGCTTTTATTTATTTCATTTATAAAAGAAAAATCATGGATAAATTTCCATTGGGCTGCCCATTCCTTGTTGGCACCTGTAGCATTAAATATGCATTCTTTATTTGAGTGGAAATGTTCTCACTGTGCAGGATCACAACTATACATAAATACATTTACTTGATGTGAAAACATGGCGCTGAGGTACTAAACTGAAGCCAAAAGGAGCCATATTGGTCTGCTACCACTGGCAAGAATGAGAAATGAAAAAATGTGTGATGGAGCCAAAAGGATGTCAGGAAAAATATAACATCCGCTTTACAACATCGCTGACGAAGGACTCTGTACTACAAACGATTTGTTTGTTAACAATTAAATTTCTTATTATTATTATTATTGCATTTTTTAAATCAAATGCGTTGTGTATGAATATGTTATATTACAAATGTTAGAAGTCTTACTTTTATTATCTAATTGATGTAAAGACTACCCTGTGTAAGTCGTGAGATATGTCTATGTCTTCTTTTCTTTGCAGTCAGTAAGTTTGTGTTTAATTGTTAGCGGGATATTTCTTAACCTAAATTTAAATTTAAATTTGTCATTCAAAAAGAAGTATGCATCAAATGTTAGCTCAAGTTAGTCTTGTAAAACTTTACTTACGCATGATGTGAAAGTGATACAGCTTTTCTTTTATCAATCTCATTACATGGATGTGTTTCAGGAGTTTAGTTAGGATTTTGAAAAGTATTTCACTTATTCCATCTCCTTTTTTTAAGGAAATTCCCTAATTCCCCCCATTTTAATAATGCATACATGCAGTTCTCTAAAATCAATCTAGTTTGAATATTTAGGAATTTGGCTTCAACAAAGAACTAGCCAGTGTATTCTTTTTTCTTAAAAGATCCATTGGTGCCATACCATCAGCATCCCTCTGGCTAACATTTGCACCCTTGCTCAACAGGTATTTTATGATGGGGAGAGAGCCAGCAAGAGCAGCAACGTGCAATGCAGACCTTTGGGAGTTGCTGAGTGCATTTACGTTCGCTTTACCTACATCGACCAGCTCACAGACCAATTCAAGAGAGCCTTGTCTCACAGCAAGGTGCAGAGCAGTCTCTCCATTTCTGTCAACAGAATTGATTTCAGCCTTCAGAGAGCGTATGATGCGTAAAGAGGCCTTCTTGTAGCCTCCAAGGATGGCATAGTGAAGCATTGGTAGTTTGCTCTCAATCCTCTTTCGTAAATTATCTCTTTTACTTTCTACCCGTTTCTTTACATCCTAAAATTTAAAATTTCAATTTAAAAAAAATCAACAGTACAATGATAGCAAGATCAGCAATTTTTTGTAAATTACTACAAATCTATGAATGTAAAATAAATGTTTTTTATTTCAGTTTAATTCTACATCTGCCCATATATATGAACATTTTTATATTAGGGGTAGAGTATGGCTCAGTGCTAGAGCACTTGGTTCATGTTCTGGGGAACTTGAGTTTAAAACTCAGGCGTGCACTAGACTTTTTCTTGCAGTGTTGTTGTTTGAGTCAGAGGCGGCGTCCCAGATCATCCCCATGTTCACCCAGCCTTTAATGGTTATCTGCAAAGGGGAAAAATCAGCTGTACTGACCACACTATCTCTCTATTTAATGTAAAGTCGGGAATCATACTCTTCTACAGGATGTACTCCTTATGGGGCTGATTTTGAGATTAAAATATGCAATATAAAAAAAATAATTTAAACACTTAAAATAATTCCAGGAGGGCCCTGAGGGCAGATACGGTATGGGTGATTCTTGAGCTTACAGCAGACTTTAGTAATACTTTATTTATTTAGAATTTACAACAATGTAAAAATACATTTCTAGTAAAATGATACTTGTGAATATGTCCTGAAGCTCGTGAGGAGGGAAGCCGCACAGTTGCGGTACCCACAAGGCAGAAAGATTAAAATTAGGAAGAACTACTCCTGTAGTTGGTCTCTAGGCCAGTTACGCTTCAGTCGGCAAACGGGGTTATTTGGGATTAGATGTGAGGATAAAGAGTTTATTAAAGAATTAGGATGGCCGTGTAATTTTGAATGAATTTTTTTTGATAATGGTTGGATAAATGGAATATGTAGGTCGTTATGGAGAGTCAAACTGGATACAAAGAATGGAGCATCGGCTATTTTGCGGAGGATTTTAGACTGCAAAGATTGAATTTTGTAGGAGTTGGATGGCTTTGTGGATCCCCAGAGTTCTATGCCATAAGTACATAGTGGTCTGAGTACTGTCATGTAAATGAGTCTTTCGATCTTAAGTGTAAGGTGTGATACTAATCTATTATGTAAGGTGTAATACTAATCTACTATATATTTGTCAAATACCACTCACTCACTCACTGACCTATCATCCCCCAGCCCAAACCGCTCGACAGAAAATTTTGAAATTTTGCATGGACACTTCCTATATAACGAAGACGCTCGCTAAGAAAGGATTTTTTGATATTCGAATTTTTAAGTATTTTTAGAGGGGTTTAAAGTTTGAGTTGGTTAGAACATGCAAGCCTAGGCAGCATGCGTTGCTAGGACGATAAAGAACAGCTGTTACCGTACATTATCTATTTCATAGTATTATTTTTAATTGAGGTTAATTTTAACTATGATGGCAGACCTTCAATTACTAGAAATAAACTGTGATTTTGTCCCTCATAGGATATAAGCCCTGGTGTTGGTCCATCCAAGGTAATAATATCGCGAACCACTTGACACAAACATTTGAAATTTTGCACAGGAAATCCGTTTAGAATGTAAACACTCGCTAAGACAGGTTTTTTTTGATATTCAAATGTTTAAGTACTTTTAGGGGGGTTTGAATTATTAAGAAGTTCCTTATCAGCTCAAAAATGGTCCGATTTTGGTGACATTTGGTACAAAAATCTTTCTTCTCATTTGAAAGGTCAAGTTCTTTAACCAGCTGAATCCGTTTACTGGAACATGGTTTTTGAAGCAAAATTTGCTTGAATAAATCGGAACGCTTACATTTTCGAGTCCATATGCTTGCGAGTACTCGTTATATAGGTTCCTTAACGTAGGAAAACGAATGAACCCACTTTTAAAGTGATTTCTGTAACTGTTTACGAGAAAAATTAATACAAATACTTTTCCAAACTAATTTCCTGTTTAGGTATTCAGAAACGATGATTGGTTCACTTGAAACTTGTACCAGGTATTTCACATTCATCTAATCTAAGATATTAAAACTTTTGTATCGTTTGGGGGTAAGAAGTATATGGAAAAAAGATTGTATTAATGGTGATACAAAGTTTTCGGATCTCAGTATATTTTCTAAAATATTTTGAAAACCGTTGGGAAATCGTAGTAAGTGGAAGGCGGCTATTCTAAAGGTTACTAAATTCTCTACAAACAAGATTCTTTTGTAATGTTCGCTGGGGCGATGTCAACCGAAGAGATAAGTGCTTAAAACTTTAAAGTTGTTAGTTTTATTCTTTTAAACGTGTATTTTTCTGTGTTTACCTAACTTTTTAAGTGGTTGTTATTTTTAACATTTTTTACTCCCCAACGGAAACAAGCACGGTTACCTCCACATGGTGTTTCCTGGGTAACTCTTAAGTCCGTGCAATAATAAGCTGTACAAAATTATGTAGTAGTTTTAATTTTGATACCTTCTTTAACGCAATATAAAAACTACTTATCGGCCGTGGTGTAGCACGGGTAGTCAGCTAGTCTATTATATAAGTAATACTAATCTATTATATAAAAATGAATCACTAAATGTGTTGGTAAGCGCAAATCTCGAGAACAACTGAACTGGTTTCACTAATTCTTTTTTTATAATATTCCTTGAACTACGAGGATGGTTCTTACGGAGAGGAAAATTTAAAAAGTTGCCTGAAAAAGTCTAAAAACAACACTTTTCGGGTCTTTTTTACTTCCTTAACGCAAATTCATTTTTAAATAAAAACATATGTTCTCAATTATAATATTTTTAACAGTTAACGTATTAGGTTATTTGTGTATAAGCAAAAAAAAAAAAAATAAAAAATAAGAACAAGTAATCACTAGGTGACAATAGAATCACATGTTAATAATGCAATTTAAATTAATTTATATTGCGTTAACTAAGTAAAAAAGACCCCACATTTCTATATTCCCATACAAAAGCTTCGTAATAATACTTAAAGGTCAATTAGAACTTTAATACCATACCATAAAGTTTAAGTGTTAGTGGAGGGGTTCTGGGAAGGCAAAACAAGTGAGTGACATTAGTATCATATAAATATTAATGTCAATATTTGTCAAATTTTATACGATGGTAACATTACTCAAAAACAAATTGTCTGTGGTAAAATGTCACTTGAAATTTAAACATCTCTTTGCTGTGCATCTATAATATTACTTAATCTAAAAGCCACAAATTTCTATAAAATTACTAAAGTTTTGTGTGTTTGTGATTTACTAAATATGCCTCCTATAAGGCGGCAGGCAAATTTAGGCAGAACAACCCGAAATTTAAAGAAGCAAACAACGTGAAGATCGCAATGAACTTGAAAGAATTCGGTTAAGACAGACCAGTGAAGCGCGACATTCGACTAATAATGGTGCATGTTTGAATCGAGCTGCTGTCAATTGATTACAGTGCCTACAACTGTGTTGCTATTGGACCTATGAACTCAGTTCGACTATAAACAAATCCCAGGGGCAGTCATTATGTGTTTGTGGTATTAATCTAGAAAACCCATGTTTCTCGCATGGTCAATTGTATGTTGCATGTTTCCGTGTTGAAAACCATCTGCTATGTTTCTTTACGCGTCAAGTAATGAAACAAAAAATATCATGTACCATTAAGTACTACAATAAAAATGAAACTTAATTTAGAATAAGTAAAAATAAAATGAAATATAATAAGTAGGTATCATAATAAGAAATATGATATTGTAATTCTCATTGTGATTTTAAGTGACTATTAAAAGAATTTTAAGTGTTTCATAATTTTTATTTTTTGACGAAATGTAATTGTTAACTTATTAAGTTTCTTTTTTCTTTTTTTTTATCTTACTAGCTGACCCGGTGTCCCCGGTATTAGAAGAAAAAAAAATTTAAAGAATCGACTGTTAGGCGGTACAAAGTTCGCCAGGTCAGCTAGTTGCTTATAAATGATTATTTGAAATGTTTGGAGTGAGTACTCTTGCATCGCTTACTTATTCTTAAAAAGATTTATGATTTAATAAATAAAATAGTAAATTTTTATAAAACTATTTTTGAATATCTTTAATTCAGAGGCTAGGAAATTGTTTTTCCAGATTGGAGCTGTTGGATCTGGGCCATTCACAAGTGCCCTCAGGAGCAAAATGTAATTTTGGCAAGCAATGTATAGAGCAGCACCTTGCTGGTATGAAATTGAGGATTCCCACATTTGCTATGTTTTCCTTCTAGATCAAGCCACAAGCTAGAGCAGAGATGGGGTGAAGGGTTCATAAGGGGTAGCTTACCTGTGGTGAGTAGTGTCGAGTACTTAATTTAGTTATTTGAACATAATTAATTAATTTGAATAGAATCAATTCCCAGGCCTTTTAGGAACCAAAAAATGTATTGTCTCGAATTTAATATCTTTCTAAATTATTACTTATTTTTAAATAATTGAAAATTAGTTTTTAACTTAATTAGAAATAATTTATTACTTCATAGTAAAAATAAAATTAACTATGTCAAAGCACTAATTAAAGTTGTGGTACAAAAAATAGGTAATTTTAATATCAAATTAATAATAGATATTTTAAAGTTTATCCTTCTATTTTATCAATAATAAAGGTTAATTCGGCGCTAATAGCCAAATAGTTGATGCGCCGTTAAAAACAAAAAAAAAATAAATAAATAAAGGTTAATAACACACTTAATTATTAGTGTTCCAATTGACGCTGAGACTGAAAATAGCACACCAACAAACATGCAACTAGTTATACCTTTACACATATTATAGTCTTCTGGTATTGACCATGTCATAAACTTCTTTGCTGACGTTTCCTCTGAGAATCTCAGACTAAGCCCTGAGGAAGCTGGCAGTATGACTAGCGAAACGTCGGCAAATAAGTTTTTGACACGGTCAATACCAGAAGACAATAATATGTGTAATGACTCGGACCGTGGAAGCCTACGAGTTAAATTAAGTTATACCTTGGTCTTACTAGTCTTTGGCTGAGCGTTAGAAGAGTTGATCACCGAAGTATTCAAATCATGAGACAGTGTGTTGCTACTTTCACAGTTTATGTCATTTGTTCTCATCTCCTTAGTTTGTTTACTAACATAGGTCTTCTTTACAAATTTAACCATTGAATTATTCTTAACCTTCTGAAATAAACAATATATATTAAGCACATATAAGAAGGGTATTAATTAACCAATATTAAAATGACTGTATTAATATCCATCTACCATTAATACTTGTTATTCGTTATACCTCTTCCAAAATATGGACAGTCATGTCTTATGGAACATGATAAGTCTCGTAATTGGTAGTATATTTATGAATAATGAGACCCTCATCTCAGATATTTGTCTATCCTTGATCTACTGTCTACAAAACTGGACTGATCTTTAAGATGTTTGGACCAAACTTTCCTTGTCTAAAACGAAAGTTCCCGTTTTTTAACTACTAGAATGCACCTGAACTAAGAGTAATTAATTAATTAATAATAATAATAATTAATTAACTAAGAGTATTAATTAATAGACTTATATGTAATTTGATGTAAAAAATGATATAAAAAAACTTTAAGTTTCGCTTCTTTTCTTTTAATATTTTTGAGAGTAGTGGAACAACTAAAATTGTAGTTATTGGCATTCAAAAATAATAGAATGACCTGAAACATTTCTGACATTCATCAAAATTAAGCTATATACATTTTTGTTACGTTTGGAGTAGAGGATGCATTATAAAAAAAACTTATTATTGACAGACATGAGCAGTTTGGGACTTTTCTAATATTTTCTTAAATATCTCAAAAAAAGGGTGCTAATTAAGGCAAGTGGAAAGTGATAATTAAAAATTCCTAATAAAATTCTTACAAAAATGTTTCAAGGGTTGACTTGGTTTTCAAAGCACACAGTATATAAGCATTATTATGTAAACACTCTAAGATAACACTAAATGAGTCAAAAATTTTGATCATTCAAATTATAGTATATCTGGTAAGTTCATGAACCTTAAGAAAATATTAAGAAGATGATTAATGTATGGCCTATTATCTATCTATGAATAACCCACCCTTGTAATAGTGTAATCTTGTGTGGATCACATTACTTAGTTAACCCTAGAATCCTAACGGTACGCCTATGAGTCGTTTATAATTCTTTGCCCTCTCCCACCCCTTTTGTTTTAATCCCTAATATTCTCAACATCAATAAGCCTAGCCTGGTTAGTAAACTGGAAGCCGCTGAGGAGGAAGTATCGTGGAGTGTCGTTCAAGGTCAGTGCAATTAATAACTCTCAAAAATGAGGTTATTGTAATATACGCCTTGCAGGCGTAGTGTTAGCAGTAGGCTATGATAAACGGATGTTAGTACTCTAGAGTTAAGTAAACATGGATTACCTTTCTATTAAGCATCTCTGAGTTCTTCTTGGGTTCAGGTCTAGTTTTGGTTCTTGCAGACTTTCTCGCATTTTCCTTTGTATTATTGGTAGGTGAAACTTCAGATTCATTTAGTGACTGCCGAGTAATGCATGGAACATTCTTCAGAACCTTTTTCTTTTTTCTGCCCTTCAGTACTCTATTCTTCCTCATGGTTCCTGGTCTGGATATAACTTGAGGATTTGAAGAGAGAGTGCTGGAGGCCGTTCCACTATCTTTGTCAGCAGTTTCCTCTGAAGCTTCTAGAGATCTTCTTGCAGATGGTAAGGGGCCACTTGTATCATTGGAAATAGTCATTTTGGGGCTCTGGAAGCAGTTATCTATGGTAATATCGAGGGCCTCTGCAAAGATATGTTCCTTATTCTTGGCTACTGTCTTCACTTTCTCTAAAGCAACTCGTATCAGCTTTTCATGCTCTTCCATCATCTTACATTGCTCTTTTAATGTCTTCTTCAGTACTTTTAAGCTCACAAACTTTGTCTTATGAACCTTTCCTGACTGTTTTAAAAATATACGACTCTTATCTTCAATTTCATCATCTGAAATCTATAAAATGATAAATGAAGTTACTTTTAAAACAAAAGATAAGTTATTTTTCTAATTCAAATAATAAAATCACTTTTTAAGAGAGTGATGAGTGTTCATGTTTGAATAAAAACTTTAATTGGTTTAAAAACTAAATTTTTAGTGCAATGAAAATTCATTTAATATAAATTCTGAATGCTTAAAATGTATACTTTAAATTAATGTTATAAAGATATTTAATGAATATAATAGTGATTGAAGACATCAAATGAATATAATAGTGATTGAAGATATCTAATGAATATAATAGTTATTGAAGACTTCTAATGAATATAATAGTGATTGAAGACTTCTAATGAATATAATAGAGATTGAATATTTCAAATAAATATTAAGAAAATTTAAGAACAAAACTTAAGGGCACCCATACACAGTGAGGAATATCTCAAGGTTTAGACTGCGCAGACCAAATCCTGAGATATTTCTCATTATGTATGGGACGACCTTGAAGCCCGAGTTGAACTCTACAGTCCATCGAAGTAGAAAGATGAAACCAATACATTAATTGAAGGGCTGTGTCAAAGGTGACAAACCCACAATTAGAAATTGGTGAGAAAATTGGAGTTAAAGTTCGGAAGAATGTGAAAAAAATTAGTGTTGGTGACAGAAATTATTTTAATTGGACCAAGTAAAACCATTTCTGCCATTAACAATAATTTTTTTCACATTTTTCTTAACTTGAAGTCCAATTTTCTAAGTTATTTCTAATTGTCAGTTAGTCACCTTTGGCACTGAGCACTTCAATTGTACAGTCCAATGAGGCTGGGACTGCGCAGGCCACACCTGATGTGTGTGGACAAGAGAATAATTGTTTCTCATACAGGTGGTCTACTATAACTGGACCGAGCAGTCTCTGCCTTGAAGTTTATTAACTTATCGTGTGTGTGCTAGATCCGTTCACTCCAAACAGTGCACTCTCTGTCTTGAGATTTAAACCGAACGTATATGGTCACCTTAGAGCAATTCATAAAATAGTGCAGTCAGAAGGAAACATTTTGGAGTTAATTTTATTATATTCTAGGAGCAGTAGCTTGAGGAATCCATGTACAGGGTGTCCCAAAAAAAATGGTCATCCATTTGCCAGATGATTCTCCTAATGTGAGATCGGAAAAAATAACCCCCATATTGACCCCCGCAAAATTGACCTTGAAATGTTATTCAAGGTCAAATTTTTTTATTGCATATTTCGAATCTACGAGTCATGAGGATGAAAAAAGTCAACGGCACCATAGGTCAGAAATGACTCCTTAGGGTCAAAATGACCATTAACAGCGTATACGTGGGCCATTCCATTCCAATTGACAAATGGTGGCCGATTTTGCTCATTTCTTTTTTTAAAGTTTGTAGTAACATTGCCTTATGCAAAAATACCTCCTTTGAATTTTTTAAAAAGTGTCTTCCAGTGTAAAAAATTATGAGTGTATTGTAAAACGGCCCTCTCAGCGCCATTCATTGAAGAACCATAACTCACATTTTACAATGGACAGGAACGCCTTTCTGAAGTTATTCTCGAACCTTATCAAGAGCTCTTTGCTTTAAGCTTTCATTGAATCGCCGACATTACTCATGAGGGATTTCACAAGTCAAGTAGGAATTCCATGAACCATCCAGTCCCTTCCAGAATGGAGGACAGAATAATTGCCCTCGCCTGATCCAGGCCTACTATGGAGCTGAGAAGATTGGCCCAAGCTACGGGAGTTCAGGAGTTGAGGCCAGGGGATCAGGAGCAGAGATCATTGTTTTGCAGGTGGGGGGGGGGGGGGGGGGGGTTCTGGACAAGTTGGAACGTCCTCCACACTTCCTCCAGCGGGTATTGTGGGCTGATGAAAGTTTGTTATCCCGTGTCATCGTCCACAGCAGGCAAAATGGACGAGAATAACATGGGCATTTGAAAGAATTATGAGAAATTCTCGGCAGGTCCTATGTGGAGTGAGGAGGAATTTGAAAGCAAGGTTAGTAGCTTGCCTCAAGAATTAAGTCCGAAATATTGAAGCTGCAGAACAGGCCCAATTGCTACGGGTGCTGGAATGATAATCTTACAACTTTAAAGTTTTTTTTTTTTTTTTTTTTTTTTTTTTTTTTTTTTTTTTTTTTTTTTTTTTTTAGGTAGAAACTTTTTTATCTGCCCACGGGCGAGGGCAAGTATTCTATCCTCTAGTCTGGGAGGGATTAGCTGGTTCATGAAATTCATACATGACCTGTGAAATCCTTAATGAGTAATTTCAGCAATTGATTGAAAGCTTATGACAAAGAGCTCTTGATAAGCTTTGAGGATAACCTCATGGAAGCATTTCTGTCAATTGTAAAATATGACTTATAGTCCTCTTATTAATGCCGCTGAGAGGCTTGTTTTTCAATATACTTGTAATTTTGTCTATTGGAATAGGATGGCCCACGTATAAGCTGTTAAAGGTCATTTTGACCATAAGGAGTCATTTCTGACCTATGGTGCCGTTGACTTTTTTCATCCTCATGACTCGTAGATTCGAAATATGCAATAAAAAAGTTTGACCTTGAATAACATTTCAAGGTCAATTTTGCGGGGGTTAATATGGGGGTTATTTTTTCCAATCTCACATTGGAGAATCATCTGGCAAACGGATGACCATTATTTTTGGGACACCCTGTACAATATGTTCGGTTCTTTCTTGTTGCGCAAAATGGCTAGCAGAAAAATGATTACTTTGTAACTGATTAATCCTACCTTCCTCTTAAAGTTTTTTAGAAGGGAAAAAGCTCCATTAGAGAATTTAACCCTCTGGTGTTTATAAAGTGTCTGACACACACAAGGGAAATTTCAGTGAAGTATATTGGCAGCAGTGTTCATTTAGAACATATGTGGTCAACAAGCAGCCCGCAGGCCCTCTGTAAGATTTGATCCGGGCCGCAAGAATTTTTCATCCCCCCCCCCAAAAAAAATATGACACTACTTACTCACACTCACTCCAAATGAGGAAGATCGAGTTCAATGGGGTTGTTGCCTACTCCTGCGGAATTAAGTAAGCGAGCAAGCCGAGTGTCTCATTGATGACAACTTTCGTACTTTGAAATAAGTTTCACAGTTAAATTTTAATGCTTCACCTATTTTTTTCATTTCATTTTGTTATTTTAATAAATTGTATTACAATAACACTGTCTTATTATTTCATGTCTGATATCTATATCGTTAAAAATTATGATCACTACTTTAAAATTGTATGTTATTATAATTTGAACCATCTACCCGGGCCACAAACGTATTTTCACACTAAACAACGGCCCATAACATGTCAAAGGTTGCCCATTACCTGATCTAGAGTCTAGTTCTCACCGCTGCCAAGATATTTCACTGAAATGTCCCTTGTGTCTAAGAGACAATACACACCAGGGTGAAATTAAATTTAGTATCAATAGCCCAACTTGTGTGAAAAGTATTTTTTATGATATCTTAATCTCTCTTATGTGTCAAAGAGCGTAGAAAAGTAAAAATATTCACACTTGAGAAAAACCAGTTCAAAATTTCATATAAACTAGTGAAAAAATCGATTCAATGTTTCTTCACTGGAATTCTCAAATAGCAGTCTAAAAAATCACTTCATTATGTTAAAGAAATGAATTAAATACTTTTTCATAGCACTTTGAGAAGAGTAAGCTCAAGCTAATCACTAAAATATGCTTGTAAATAATGTTAGGATAAAGAAGAATTTTACCTCAATTACATTGGTCGTTGAAGATTTGGACTCATCTAAACAAATAACTCTGCTACCAGGCACCTGCAAACCCACAGTCTTATTAAATGTTTCCCAAAATGTACATTTTAATAGAACAATTTTTTTCTGATATGACCCTGAGTTGTTGTTGCAGCTAAATAAAAATAAATAAATGCAGGGTTAAAAAAATAAAAAAAAATAAAAATAAAAAGTATAATATATATATATATATATATATATATATATATATATATATATATATATATATATATATATATATATATACATAACTGCCAATTTTCATTATAATTTAAAAAAAATATTACTTAGTCTGAATTCAAACTTTTTTTGTGCTCAATTGACCCCCTTCTCCCCTACGCTATCAATAGCTATATTACTTTAGAAAAATATTAGAAAATATTTTTTTGATGCTAAAAAATATTTGAAAACAATAATAATATTTACTCACTCTGCAATCAATTGGACTGGAAATTTGGGATAGAGACTTGCAGACATCGAGTACATTTTGAGGTATGCGAATTATTCCTGCGTGTGTGATGGCTTGTAGTGTTCTAAGAGCCTTAGTCAATTCTTGTGGGTCAAAAACGAAGTCGTATGTCAGCCAGACTACTGTGTCTTCCACTGTCGGGATATTCCTCCCAAACTATTTTACACAAATGAAAATTATTAGGAAAAACATTAATATATTTAATGTATTGTCAACCACTATGCAGTCATTAAATACATGATTTCAAATCTGGCATGACGGCAAATTTAGTCTTAGGCAGCTTTAGAATGCCCCCCCCCACCTCACCGGAGGTACAACCAGGCCCATACCCCCACTCTTCCTGACTATATCTGAATTATTATTTCATTTTGAAGTTTAATATTTTGAACTTGGGAGGTTATAATTTTAATTTATAGATAAAATTAATATTTTTTTTTCAAGAGAACTGGTAATGGAGTAAAATACTTGTAAATTTCAGTAATGAATGATATTAAAGGGTAAAATTGAAGGGTATTAAGTTACCTAAGGTAAACGATTGTGAGGGAAATAAGGTATTGAATTGTGACAGTAGTGTGAAAAACAAGACGCGACACTTGTTAAAGATAAATAGTCATCATTTAAATGTGATATAGGCTGTTAATATGTATTGGGTTTGCACATTGGACTCATATACTTTATTTTAGAGGCGAGTATTGTATATTAATAACAATTCATTGTTCAGTTTGAAAATAAATAAAATGAGTCGACGTTACAATGAACTAAATAGTGATAAGAAAAGCAATAATTTTTTCTTTAAGGAAGGGAAAAGTTTTTTAGCAATATATAGATTAGCAAGTGCTCCTTCAATGGTAAATAAGAAAAAATAATCCTTATATACATAAATTGTACGATATTTGTCATGCTTTTTCCTAAAATAATAAATTTTTTAATGAGAATAATTAATTTTTTGGTTTCTGATTATTCTATTTCATGGAAAAATTCTTATATATATATATATATATATATATATATATATATATATATATATATATATATATATATAAATACATATTGTAATGATATTTTACATTACATATTTAAAAGTTTTAAAATTAACACAGAAAATTCTGAAAAATCCAAAAAGCTCATTGATATGTTAAATTCATTGAAATAAACAAATATTATTGGTTATATTTGTCTAGCAGTGGATACAGGTAGCATTGGATACCGGTAGGACGCTCCCGCCAATGAAAGTTAGTTCAGTCTGTTACAAGCGGTCTGTGAAAAGGTGGCTCCAGTCTCATATGACATTCTGTTGAGTTGTAATGGAAGAAACAGTCACATACATGTCAGTCTGTTAAAAGCAGTCAGTTCTCAAGAAGATACAATCTCATAAGTGCAGTTCAGTTAAAAAGAAGATACAGTCACATATAGTGCAGTTTAAAAGAAACAACGCCATTCCTAATGCAGCTCTAGTTCAGTGTACAGCTAGTCTCAGATGGTCATCAGTTTTCATGAAGCTTAGGCTCAATCTGTTAATGAAGACACAGTTGTAATGAAGATCCTGTCCTATGCAGTTAATACCGAGCTGGCTTTATAACAGGTAATGCTTGTTTATCCTATGCCTGAATATAACTTATCTATGAGTTTTTTCTTTTGTTTTGGTTTTTTATTATTTGAAATTATCTTTGTTTTACTTTACTGGACTCGAACCCGACCCCTGAGATAAAGAGTTTTTAAAATTAAATATTATAAAAATTTTATTATATTGGCTCCTAACGTAGAGGCGTAACGTAAATAAACTTATTAAAGATAAATTTTTTTAAATTTTATTTATATTATAACATTTTGGCACATCAACGTGTGGCTATTAAATAATTCTTGCTATTTATATTATAACAATATATATACATGTGAATTGTATCTCCTAATAATAAACATAAAAAATAAAAAATAAATAAAAAAAATAAAAATAAAAATATATATATATATATATATATATATATACATATATATACATTTATATATATATATATATTAAAGTTAACATAAGGAGGGGTCAAGGAGTTGTGTGAGGTAGGACCTATTCTAGGGTTGACCTCGAAAATGGTCCTCACATAATTCCAGGGGTGTAGTGGAGAAGTCAGGGTAGTCGGGTAGAGACTCCAAGGATACTGAAAACCCATGACTGTCCGTGCCCGGTAGAGATACAGCATCCTGCTCGAGGTGGCCCTGCATTCGACTGAACACGGCGGATCTAGACCGGGAGGTCAATAAAAATCCCTGGTGTGAGGCAGCAGTAGCACCAGTACTGGCATAGAGCCGAAGACAGTAGGAGTCGGCTGGGTCTATGAGCAGACAGCATCAGGCGGAGCTGGAGTCCAGTGGAAAGGTTGATGTACTGCGAAGGGTGGATAGAGCTCTTAGCCGTAGTGAAGGCAATGTACCTAGGGACCCCGACTCCTGATAAACGTCGGGAACCTGTTGTCCCTGGGCAAGGGGCCTCCAGCACCGGCCCAATCACCCGTCTGGAGTCAAACTGATTCAAAGCCAACACATTAGCCTCGGAATTGGACGGACCTTTCGGAAAAGACCTGGCGCTCTTAAGGACTTACGAATTGGAACCTGGAATATTAAAACGTTAAATGGAAAAGAAGTTGAGCTTGTGAATCAAATGAAAACTTATAAAGTGGATATACTTGGAATTAGCGAAGGAAAGAAGAAAGGAAGTGGTGAAATCAAACTGGAAAGTGATTATACCCTGATACATGCGGGCGTCCCCAAAGAAAGTTTTGCTAAAGGAGGAGTCGGAATAGCTATGGTTAACAAACTCGAAGACTGGGAGCCTGTCTCGCCGAGAATAATATATGCGGACTTCCAAATGTCAATTGGGAAGGTCTCTTTGGTACAAGTGTATGCCCCAACAGAGGATACTGCTGTCGTAGACAAGGAAGAATTCTATTCAGACTTGCATAGAGTGGTCAATAGAATTAAGGATAAAGGAAGATATGCAATACTGAGTGGGGACTTTAACGCAAGAACTGGTTGTGATCCTAGAGCTGGATATGGAGTACTGGGTCTGCATGGTGGGGAGAGTACAAGAAACGGGAATGGCCAACGACTAATAGAGTTTTGTATTGAAAATAATTTGCTTGTAGGCAACTCCTTCTTCCCCCACAAGAGAATTCACAAGATTATTTTCTTGAGCCGGGATAGAAATAGTATTATTGACTACTTCATTTATGACAGGGATGTCAGGCAGTATTTCACAGACATTAAAGTTATCAGAGGTGCAGAAATTAGCAGTGATCACCTTCTCTTGATTGCTGACACCAAAATCCCTTCAGTATTTCAAAAGAAGCAGAAAAAGAATTTTTCATCTATAAATGTAAGAGCGTTAGAGGGTATTGGAAAAAGAACTCAGCATACGGATGCACTAGAAGGCAGATTGAGAAGCTTGGACCTGGAAGATGATATAGAACAACTGTGGAATGCTTTGAAAGCATGCATCTTAGATGTAGCAAGGGATGTGTGTGGTTTCCGGAAAATATCAAGTAACAGGAAGCGTTCAGAATGGTGGAATGAGGAAATTAAGGGTTTTGTAAATCGAAAGAAAAGTGCATGGAAAACTTATTTGCAAGATAGAACACCAGAGAGGTTAAGTTTGTATCACTCAGCCAGAAATTATTGCAAAGCCAAAGTTTGTCAAGCAAAAAAAGAGTCTTGGGAGAAGTTTGGAAGAAGACTGGACGAAGACCACCGAGATAGCATTAAGAAATTTTGGCGAAAAGTAAAATCTCTCAGGGGAAAGCGAAGTAAGCCAACGAGAAACATCAAAGATGCAAGGGGTATGATTATTACAGAAGAAGCGCATATCCTGAAAAGGTGGAAGGAATTTTATGAAGGACAGTTTTTAAGTGATGCCAACGATTCAGAGGATTCCCTGCCTCCTTGCAGTGATCAGGAAAGTCAAGAGTGCATAGATGAAGAGGAGGTGGTAGATGCCATTCAAAAAATAAAAGTAGGCAAAGCAGCTGGTAGGGATGGCATAGCTCCCTACCCCATAAATATGGGGGCCAAGAGCTTGTGAAAGTGCTTCAGCGACTTTTCCAACTAATTTGGGATTCAAAGAAAATTCCTAGAGACTGGGAATTTAGTGTAATTATCCCTATCCACAAAAAAGGCAGCTCCACTGAATGTGAAAACTATCGGCCTATAAGCTTGTTTTCAGTCATCTACAAACTTTATACCAGCATATTGGAAAAGCGACTGAGGACAATGGTTGAAAACAAAATAGAGGATGAACAGGCGGGATTCCATCCTGGAAAGCAGACACAGGACCACATTTTTGTTCTAAGAAGCATAGCAGAAACGGCTTGGGACAGAGGTAAAAACATCTTTCTGACATTTTTAGACTTAAAGGCAGCATTTGACTCAGTGCCCAGAAAAGAAATATGGAAAGCATTGACAGCCAAAGATATTCCAGGGGATCTGATCTCAGCCATAAAGTCGATTTATCGTGATGCAAAGGGAGTTGTGCGGATCAATGGAAGAGAATCGGAGGCATTCTGCTTAGAAAGAGGTGTGAGACAGGGAGATAGTCTGAGTCCACTCCTGGTCATTATCTTTATGGATGAGATCCATAAAATATGCAAACGCCGGACAGCACGGACAGCCATTGGAAAATGGAACTTAAGGACCATTCTAGTGCAAAGCCTTCTGTATGCCGATGATATTGTTTTAATTACTGACTCACAAGGGAAAATGCAGGAGGCTCTAATAGAATGGGAAGAAGAGCTACGCCGAAAAGGAATGTTTATTAACACATCTAAAAGCAAGGTCTTAGTTCTGTCCCGAGAAGAAAAAGAAGACATTCATCTGATCTGCAATGGGGAGGAATTAGAAGTTGTGCCGGAGTTCACCTACTTAGGGATAGTAATCAGCTCTTTTGGCAATATTGACCCAAAAATATCACATAGAATTTCGAAGGCCAATCAAGTTTACCACCAGATAGTGACGTAGAGGGGTGGCGGTCCAATCGCCCGGTCTTTTGACCGCAGTCAGCCACTGGCCCTCCAGGTTGGGGAAACATAAACACTGACACACACACTGTACACTAAATACAGCACACTAAACACACCCCACACCAAAAAAACCCAAAAAACTAAGAACATCTACAGTACACAACCTAGGATCACCTTCCCTAGGCGAATGACATGGATGGTCATAAAACATCCCCCAAT
Organism: Gonocerus acuteangulatus; assembly: GCA_946811695.1. Lineage (NCBI taxonomy): Eukaryota > Metazoa > Arthropoda > Insecta > Hemiptera > Coreidae > Gonocerus > Gonocerus acuteangulatus. Next base: position 139,396,291 of record OX328123.1, on the reverse strand, counting down.
CCAAGGTGGAACAGCATGGGCCGTTGGACGAATGGTTGAGGGGAACTCAGTCCTACCATGCGGACTCTGGATACCAGGCGAACTCCAGTTTCAAGAACTGCCTCACTGCAGCATGCGGGGCTCTGCTGCAGGTGACCTTTAGATCCCTTGCTTCTCGTGGGAACAATTGAGGAGTTGAATAATGAAACTTTGTCTTTGGACATAACAACAACGGAGGCTCTAACGCCCCTATCAATCGAGTTCAATCTCGACCTTCTGGAGAGGGTTGCCTCCGAAGAAGAAGGAAACGTCAACATGGAGTTGGAAACAGAGGGGATGCAAATTCCACCACCTGTACAGGAGGAGGAGCATGCTCATACTGACAAGGGGGAGGAGAAATCCATGCCCCCTACCACCAGCAATAAGAAGATCAAGCTTGGTGGAGCTACTAGGAGACGCTTTCGCTGGCTCCGAAGACATGGGTACAGCAAGGAAGAGGCTACCAAAATGTGCAGGGACCCTATAGGAACGCATGGGACCAAGAAGAAGAGGAGCAGTTCTGAGGAGGAGGGTGAGAGGACTCACTCCAGTGAGGCCACTCCGGAGGCGCGCAGCAAAAGGGCTAAGCTGAGCTCATCTGTGCAGCAGTCACTGGAAGGAAAGGAACGGGAGTGGGACATGGCTCCAGCTCTCTCTTACCGGAGAGCCCTTGAAGGGGTGAGGACTGACATCTGCTGTCAGGAACACCCCACAGTTCAACTTGAAGGAGAGCAGTTTGAACTGATTAAGGAGGCTCTTCTATTGAAAATAGGCGCGAGGAACCGGACAGGGAGGTGAAGGTTCGGTTCTACGACATTATATGGAAGGGCGGCTGGATACAGCTAGTATGTTCAAACCAGGAGACAGCTGACTGGGTCCTGGAAAATGGTCCACTTCTAACACCGTGGGAAGGGGCCAAATTAAAGGTCCTGAAGGAGCAAGACCTACCTCGTAGGAGTACCTTAATTGTGTATCTCCCTAAAACAAACAAAGAGGACAAAGCGCTTCTTAATTTGCTAAGGGCTCAGAACCCAAGGGAATTAAGGATAGAATCCTGGAGAGTGTATAGTAGAGATGATTCGATGCCTAGAATCACTCAGCTTGCTATGGGGATCGACGAGGATACAGCCCACAAGCTTCTGGAAGGCAGAGATATGCTGCACTTCGGCTTCCACAGTCTTAAATATAGGGTGATTGGAGGCCGCAAAGGGAAAGAGGCAAAGGGTGGCGAAGATTCCGTGCCTGTGGTAGAGAAGATGCAAGAGAGAGAAGAAGGAGTAGCTACGGTGGATAAGGAAAAATGAAAGGATAAGCATGTAGCCCGGACTCCTGAGGGATCGGAAGGAAGAGGTAGAGAGGAGAAGAGGGCTGGGGATGCTACAGCCAAGAAGGATGAGACGAGGCCCAGCACTTCAAGGAAGGAAGAGGAAGAAGAGGAGAGAAGGAAAAGATCTCGTCGTCCTCCCCTTGCTCATAGTCACAGGGACAGAGAAGAAGAAAGGGACAGGCAGGATAGAAGAAGGCACTCCACACCGACCCGTAGTGAAAGGCACCACTCACCTGGGAGAAGAAGGGAGGAAGCCAGGCTAGGGTGGCGCACCGAGAAGCGGAGACCCAGGGGCTCAGGGAAAAGGAGCCCCCATACCACGACCTTGAGTGTAAACTTAAGGTTCATGCAGGTGAACCTTCATCGTGCAAGGGCAGCGACCAGCGTCCTCAATAGAGGGTTCATCTCCAAAAAATTAGACGTAGGGATCCTTCAGGAACCCTGGGCAGGCAAAGGAACTGTAATGGGCCTTTCATCTAAAGCAGGTAAGCTAATCTACTGTACAAGTGTTGACAGACCAAGAGCAGCCCTGCTGATTAACAAAAGAGTCAATTTTTACTCTGTTCCAGACTTCATTAGAAGGGACCTGGTTGCGGTGGTTATAGAGGTGCCGACAGCGAGAGGAAGACGGGAGGTGCTGATTGCCTCTGCCTATTTTCCTGGAGATGCTGTGGAAGTACCTCCAAACGAAGTTAATGACCTGGTCAACTACTGCAAGGACAGGAACCTAGACCTAATAATGGGTTGCGATGCCAACGCTCACAACAAGGTCTGGGGAAGCAGTAACAACAACATGAGAGGTGAGTCGCTCCTTGATTACTTAATATCTAACAATATTGATGTAGCTAATCAAGGCTCTGAGCCCACCTTTGTTACAGCAAATAGAAGTGAGGTGTTGGATCTCACACTGACAAAACAGTCCTTTAGTAAAATGATACTCAATTGGCACGTCTCCAAAGAGGTCTCGATGTCTGACCATCGGCAGATAAGGTTTGAGGTCAGGGCGAGAATGGAGGCCCCACAACAGGTGAGAATTCCAAAACTGACAAATTGGACCCTTTACGGCAACATACTCCTTGAGGAGTATGAAGGAGAGGAGCTAGCAGTGGGTACTACAGGGGAACTGGAAAGAACCTCTGTAAAAATCCAATATGCCATGCATGAGGCGTTTGAAATTAGCTGCCTGCCAAGAATTAAAAGGCAAGAAAAGGAGCCACCATGGTGGAACAGCGAATTGGGAAAGCTCAGGAATAAGGCCAGGAGGCTTTTCAATCGGGCAAAACAAAATGGTAATTGGAGGGACTATAAACAGTCCCTGACGGAGTATAACAAAGGAATCAGGCAGGCTAAGAGAAGGACCTGGAGAGATTTCTGCAAAGATGTTAGTAGCCTACCGGATGCTGCTAGGCTACAGAAAGTGCTTGCCAAAAGGCACACAAATGAAATGGGACTGCTAAAGAGACCCGATGGGACGATCACGAGCAACCTGGAAGGGACAGTTAGGGAGCTACTAGTGACCCACTTCCCAGACTGCTCAGAAGACGAAACAGAGGAGATAAATGAGCCTCGGGGGCATGAAAATGCAAACAAATGGATGCTTCAAGCAGCCAAGAAAATCTTTACAATTGAAAAGGTAAAGAGGGCAATAGATACCTTCAAGCCTTACAAGGCTCCTGAAGGAGACGGTATTATCCCTGCTCAGCTAATCCATGGAAAAGAAAAGCTTGCAGGCATTCTAGCAGCCATGTTTCAGGCAAGCTATGCACATGGATACATCCCCTGTCTCTGGAGGGACACTGATGTGATTTTTATACCAAAGGGACCAACAAGGCCCCTGGACTTACCTAAGTCCTATAGACCTATAAGTCTCTCTTCCAACGTGCTAAAAACGATGGAGAAGGTAGTGGACATGCATATCAGGGAGGACCTCTTAGGAAGGCATCCTCTGCATGCCCAGCAATTTGCGTATCAAAAGGGCAAATCAACAGAAACTGCCCTGCATTATCTAGTGGGCAGAATAGAGGACTCACTTCAAAACAAGGAAATTGCATTATGTGCATTCCTGGATATAGAGGGTGCATTTGACAATACCTCATATGTAGCCATAGAGGAGGCTACCAAAGAGTTTGGTGCTGAGCTCATCCTCAGAAGATGGGTTAGGGCTATGCTGGGAAGCCGGCGAATCAGAGCAAGGAAGGGGTGGGTCTCCACAAGAATAAGGGCACCTAGAGGCTGCCCCCAGGGAGGTGTCTTATCACCCCTGCTGTGGACAATGGTGGTGGACTCCCTCCTTAGAGCTCTTTCAGAAGCTGGGTACGAGGTAATAGGATATGCGGATGATATAGCAGTTATAGTAAGAGGGAGATTTCCGCATGTCCTAAAGGAACGTATGCAGCTGGCACTAGGAATGATTATGAGATGGTGCCGTAATCTTGGGTTAACTGTTAATCCTGAAAAGACCAAGGTAGTCCCTTTCTCTAGGAAAAGGAACCTAAATATGGAACCTATACTGGTGGAGGGGTCTCCTGAACTGGTCACAAATGAGATCAAATATCTGGGAATAACACTGGATAGAAGGCTCACTTGGAATTTGCACCTCAATAAACAGATTCAGAAGGCAAAGGTCTCTTTATGGGCCTGTAACAGGCTCTGTGGAAAGACCTGGGGTATGAGTCCGAGGATGCTCCTCTGGCTGTAGTAAGGCCTATGGTAACATACGCAGCACTAGTCTGGTGGACAAAAACTGAAGCGAAGACCGCAGCCAGCAGGCTAGAAAGAGTCCAAAGGCTAGCATGCCTGGGAATTACAGGGGCAATCAGGACATGCCCCATTGCAGCGATGGAAGCAATCATAGCATTAACACTGCTAGCTATCCGCATCAAGCGAGAGGCCCTGATTGGTGCACTGAGAATTCAGTCCCTCAAAGTGAGCAAGGATGAGACTAGGGGACATCTCAGGATTTTGCAAAGACTAAAAGAGAGCAATTTATGCCTCACCCGGTCGGATGAGACGACACGGACACTTGTCTTTTACAAGCAGTTCAGTGTTGTCATACCTAGTCGACAAAGCTGGGAGGAAGGACAGGAAAGTTTCCAAAGAGACTCATCGGTGTGGTACACCGATGGCTCTCTTAAGGATGAGAGGGCTGGTGCAGGGGTATATGGTCCCAGAACAGAAATAGCCATAGCTCTTGGATCCTTTGCTACTGTGTTCCAATCGGAAGTACATGCGATTGAGATTGCAGCCCGAGAAAATCTCAAAAAAGGTGTTAGTGATCTGGGCAGGCGTAACAGGGTTACGCTTGTGTGGGTGCCGGGACATGAGGGCATTGAGGGCAATGAGAAGGCTGATGAGCTGGCAAGGAAGGGATCGGAGGAGATACTTCATGGTCCTGAGCCGTTCTTCGGTGTTTCAAAAAGCTTTGTCAAAATGGTAGTAAATGCCTGGGAACAAGAAGAAATTCAAAAGAATTGGCAGGCTAAGCCAGGTACTTGTCTGGATCTCGAAAGATAGGGCAGAGTATTTATCCAACTAACAAGAATAGAACTAAGAAGGATAGTCGGACTTCTCTCTGGACATGGTCCGCTAAGAAAACACCTGTGCACGATGGGGCTAATAGAGGACCCTAGCTAGCAGGGGTCGCTGGTGGCTCGAAGAAGAGGAAACCTCACAGCACGTCCTCTGCGAATGTGAGGCGTTGGCCTACAACAGGCTAGTGCACATAGGGAAGGCAATTGCTACGCCCAAGGACATAGCCGAGGATACTCCCAAGGAGCTCAAGCTATATGCGAGGAGCTGCAAGTTGGAAAGGGAGTAAGACAGGGAAGCAAATCACAATAGATCCAATAGGGTCACAGTGAACAAGGGCGAAGGGCCCAGGTCCCTTTTAGCACTTTCCTCCGAAGGAAAGTAGCTATTGAGGTTGGACTCATGACGGAATTTTTGAAAAATTTCTTCAAATCTTTATCGATCCTACCTAGTAGACACCGAAAATGACCCCCGTTAAAATTTATATATATATATATATATATATATATATATATATATATATATATATATACATATATATATATGTCTGTTAACACGATAGCGGCCAGAGTTTTTGTTTTTTCGTCACGAAACTTGGTATATAGCATTCAATTAGCAAACGATTGAACGAGTTCGTTAACCACCAAAGTCGGTCCACCGGAAGGGGGGGTTTACCCCGAACCCAAAACACTAATTTGACTATGTCAGCCGTAATATTTGTTATATTTCAACGAAACTTGGTATTCGTAGTGGTAATATAGAGAGAAAAGTGAGATATAAAAATGAACTAAATCGGTTCATTAGAAGGGGGGGTTTACTCCGGACCCACAATACCAATTCGCCACTACCAGCCGTGATTTTTGGTATATTTCGACGAAACTCGGTATTCGTAGTGGTAATCCACAGGTAAATATGTGTTGTAAAATTAAACTAAATCGGTTCATTAGGAGGGGGGGGGGGTTACTCCGGACCCACAATACCAATTCGCCACTACCAGCCGTGATTTTTGGTATATTTCGACGAAACTCGGTATTCGTAGTGGTAATCTACAGGTAAATATGTGTTCTAAAAATAAACTAAATCGGTTCATTAGAAGGGGGGGGGTTTACTCCGGACCCAAATTCCTAATATACTCATACCGGTCGTAATTTCTGCTGTATTGTAACGAAACGCGGTATACGTAGTGGGTAACCCATGAGAAAGAAGTGTTGTAAAAATGAGCTGAATCGGTCAATCGGAAAGCGGGGGTTTAATTTGTAATATATTTCAATAGAAAAGCCCGCGAGACATAGGTTCACAAAGCCGCCGCAAGGAGCGCTTTCTACCACTAGAGTGACTGTATCCTGTTCCTGCGTTAGATCAAAATACGATAATATGAGGTTTTTTGTATTTATTACGTAGTGTAATAGGTACCATGTGTAAACATAACTCTGGAAGCAAATTAATAATTGATCAGTTACTCATTACAAATTTAAAAGAGAAGTATTCATGTTTTTATTTTATTTATGTAGGATATTTTAAGCAAATTGTTCTGGAAAGTAGTCTACACTACCCAAATTCTGAGGAAAGTGCTTAGTTATGCAGCTCCTGCGTGACGGACTTTTTATTGTATTGTATTGTATTACCACCGGATATGTAACAGCATAATCGGCCACCGGGAAGTGAGTTTGGTGACTAAAAGGCATATCTACAAATCGGTCTACCTCCCGATCCTAACTTATGGGAGCGAAAGTTGGATAATCCTGGATAAGCAAGCCAGCCGCATTACGGCAGTAGAAATGAAGTTCCTAAGGAGAGCGGTTGGAAATACACGAAGAGATTGCATCAGAAATGAAAGGATAAGAGAACAGTTTGAGGTGACAGAACTAAGGACCTTGCTCGAATCCCGGCAGCTTAAGTGGTTTGGGCACGTATGTCATATGGATGATGAAAGGGAACCAAAGAAAGTTTTAGAAGCTCGACCCTCTGGGAAAAGACTGCGAGGTCGGCCTAGGATTTCCTACGAAGAAAATATCCAGAAGATTGGAGGGAAAAGAGGCAAAGCCCTCCAGCAAATGAAGCAGCTTTGCAGGAACCAGAGGGAACGGCTGAAATTTACCGAGGCTCCTCGACGCTAGAAATGGCACAAGAGGACGACAAAGAAGAAGAAAAAGTTAACACAGGTTATTTAAGTTTTGCATCTATTTGTCACACTACTTTATTTATGTGTATTAGGATGTAATATGATAGGAATGAGGAATGTAATATATGATAATTAAACACATTGAAATGGACCAAGTTTGGAGTATAAATATAAAATGCGTTTTCCACTATTTCCTTTGGTATGGTGCTAGCTAATATTACACATTTATTTTAATTTATTGTTTATGATTACTGTGAATTGCTGAGTCTTTACTTGTGAACGGGGTGTGCTCTAAAACATACTTTGTAATGTTAAATTATATAAAAAATACAGCTTCACATTAGCTCCCAACAGTTTCACGGCCAAAATGAAGGAACACCTGGTGCTATTAATTTGTCCAACAGTTCTCGCTGTAAAGATGGGCCTCTGAATCGATCTTTTAAAAAATCGATCATTTTAACACAATATATCGATTTTTCTCTAAGGATTCAAGGGGCGATCTTTTAAAGAATCAATTTATCTATAACACTGTAAAATAATGCGTTTTTTTATTTCAAATATTCAAATACTTAATCACACCATTTGTTACTCAATCTCATTTCTGAAGAATTTAACTGAAGAAGAAATTTGCAAAACAGTGTCCTATGTCCAGTAACAGACTTTTAATACAACAATAATATTATAAAACTACTCAATACCTTCTGTTTCTCCAACTAGAAGGTTATATAAAGGTATCAAACTGTGCTCTTAAATTGTATAACCACTTCTCATTATTATTATTATTTTTTCCTCATTTAATAATCATATATATGTAATAATACCTCTATATTTCAATATGATGTAACAGTAGTAGTTTCATTATTTATTATTTTTGATGATAAATAGTCTTACATTTTTCTACTTTTAGGTTACAGATATATTTTTCAAATTACTAAGTATTCAAATCAACTTATTTAGGTCGATTCCTACAAGTGATGGGCGATTCTGAATGATAATCAATTCGAATCAAAATGAAATATGAATTTTGTAGGTAATTGTAAATAATCGTGAAATCGATCCATATCAAAATTTTACTTGTCATCTTCTTAAAGTAGTTTTGTTAATGAAGGCAAGTAAAATTTTGTTAACTGTTTGTTATTAGAAAATGTAATGATGATATAAGTTTAAGTTAGTACTGATTTTTTTTTATTTTTTAATAAAAGTGCTTTCACTATTGTAATTATGATTTCTCATTAATCAACCAATTTTATTTAATAAAGACAGATTATGATTCAACATTTTAAAGAGTTTTAAAATTCACTAAAGTTGTATTGCAATTGCAAGTACATAACATATGCTTATATGATTATGCTTTGTACATCATCCAAAATACATAGCTTCTTAAAAAAAAAAAAATAAATGGCTTATCCATTGGAATCCCATCATAAAACTTTAGGAACACGTTCTCAAAAACACTTAGAAAAACATAATATTTTGAACAATTTTAAAAATACACATTTTGAGATATATACAAATAAAATTTTGTTTTTGAATTTGAGAAAATATTTTTTTCCTCTTAACCTATAAGGTGTTGCATATCATAAGAACGTTCTTACAAAGAGCTTTAAAATAACACCCTTCCCACCTCTCTAGCTTAAATATAAAAGCCACAATCGCAGTTCAAATGGTTGAGGTTCCGGCATTTTTTTGTCAATTTTTGATATTTTACATAGCTCTAATTTCCAAATAAGTTGATATTTTTCAATATTTTTTTTAGTATATACAAAGGCTACCTCCTCAACAAATTTCATCAATTTCTGAGAAGGTAAACAAAAAATCACAGTGTTGGTTTGTCCCGGAATGACCCCTTATAGTGTGGAATGCAGATGATTTGTGGACAAGTTCTACCTAGGAGATTTTAGAGAAACTAATAACTAATTTTAATTCTCTGTTTCATCACCAGTGAATTCAGCATTTAGACATCAAACACTTCAAAGCACAAAATTTCAGTCGAAAGAAGTTTTTCTTTCCTCGGCAGGAACTTAACTTTCACTCTGTTATACGCATGCTTAACACCTTAATGACGGCTGTTGAAGGGTGTTTGACAGTAGCGCCTCCACCAACTGGCAGGCGTTGAAGGGTTTTCGACACCTGCTAGTGCTCCTTCAATTCAGTCTGTGTTTGTCTCGCCACACTGAAACAATTCCTTGCTTGTTCATTCCCATTATAAAGAGGTTTCCTTCAAACCTGACCGGCCTGCCACTGGAATTTTCTATTTTTCTTACAAATCACGATTATTCCATTACGACAAAAAAACAACTTTTTTTGCACTCTTCGGATCTTTTTTTTTTTAAATTATTACATGCATACCATTCATTTAAATATTTGAATTAATTGATTTCTGTTGTTCAGACATTCACGAATTATATTCTTATTGTTTTCTTAGTGTGAATAGTACAGAACACCAGTTGTAAATAAATTGAAAAATTTCTATACTAATCAGAATTAACTTTTATTATTATTTTTCTAACCAAATTAAATGTTATTATTATTATTTTTTTAAGGAAATAGATTGCTTGAAAATCACAAGCTGGAGAAACCCTTTTCTTAGTACGAATATAATAATAATTCAGTAGTGAAATGTTAATTCCCAGGTAACAAATTTTATTGCCTTGGTAATATATCCTTTAGGGTGCGTTTAAACTAGGATAGTTATTGTAGGATATTTATATCAGAGAGAAATTCTGACTAATGGAAACCATGTAAAATTTATGTCTGGCATAAATTACTCATGGTTCACATTAGTCAGAATTTCTCTCTGATATAAATATCCTGCAATAACTATCCTAGTGTAAACGCACCCTTAGACTGAAAAGATATGCAGGTATATGAAAAATCCCTTTGTTCATTATTATCCATTTCTTTGTTTTGGGGAAAAATGACCTTTTACATCACAGGTCTAAAAAGTTTTTGGGATAGTGTCTCTCATATTTAATATTTATTTATTTTTAAGTATGTTCCATCACGAATTCACCAAGTTTTATATTTTTCACTAGTAAAAAATGCCTTTTGAACACTCGTCTGGAAGCGATTCCTTATCAAATGGTGGCTGTCGAAGGGCGTTCGACAGGCATTTTTTACCATTGAAAAATTTTCAATTTGGCAAAATTTGTCTTGATACATTCAAAGCATTAAATAAAGATAACATTTTGGGGGGAAAAAATTTAGCCAGGGGAAATTACCTTACGTCATACCCCGATTCAACCGCGAACATGTTAAAGGAAGAGAGAAAAAAAAAAAATGAATGTAAAATAAATATCACCTGGAGAGAAGCAGCGAGGAGATCGATTGTAGAGCAAGAGAGAGAAATATCACCTTCCTTGAGGTAGAAAAGCAAGACTAAGAAGAGGCTCTGCCATTGCCAGTAAACCACATCAGTCGACCAAACCATCCTTTCCATGTACTCGCGACTGTATTTTGAGTTCTTATTAGAGAACTCAATTGCATGCCTTAACTTTCCTTCAACTACGGTTTCAATTTTTGTCAACAATTCCTGGAATATACTGCTCTCAAGTATATCAGACATCAAAACATCCTGCAATCATCAGACAAGAAAATATTATATTAAAAGCTTACTATAAAATGGGTTTCATAGCCAGTTCAGATAGATAGAAAAGTTCAAATTCGCATGGGCAAAATTTTGAGGGAAATATTCTGACAGTTCCATCATTTGCCAACTCGCATTTCAAGGAACAACATGATACGTGAAACATTATAAAAACTGATAATGTCTCGTTTAAGACTGGGGAAAGCTTTAAGAGGTTAAGAATAATTCAATTTTTCAAAGCACAACTCAAAAATCCATAAAAAATATGTTAAGAACACTGTTCAATCAAAAGTACATTATTGATAGACACTTTTAACCCACGAAGGATGAGTGTGCTGAATAAGGCACTCCTAACATGTTTTCTCAGAATTTTGTTCACGTCCTCCGATGTTAATCTTTACTCTGTTGGCTATGTTTCCTGGTACTAGAAGGGTTCGGTTTGTCAGTTCTTCGCCAAATTTCACCATATATTTTATTTCAATTTTTTAAAAGTGCTGATATTTTTCAATGGATCCCGATCACTGGTAAGTTGAATTAATTTATTATTGTTTGATGATTTGATTTTACGTCAATGGTTTCCTCATAAGAAATAGTTTTACGAGTAAATAGAATGAGATGTTCAGCTGTTTCCTCATTCTACTTGGTTCTGGAGAAGCGAAAAGATGAGTGTGCCGTTTACATTTGAGAATTTTCAATTTTCAACTGAGTTTACATATTTTATTGTCTTTGTATTTTTTCAATTTTGTCATATTCGCCAAATTGAGAATGATTTTTCTCAAAATTGTAATTAATTGTATAAAATTCTTCATTCTGTAGACCCTGTGCAATTTTCACCCTACAAAGGACAAGTGTCCTTCCTTCCTGTTTATTTCTTTAATACATCGTCACAGAATGTTCTTAATATTTGTTCTGGGCCAAAACTAAAGCTAATGAATCACGAAATGCAAACAAATTATATATTTTTTATTTAAGTAAATAGTTGTCGTCCTTCGTGAGTTAAACTAAGCATACAAATTGAATCTTCAGATTTCATTTTTATAATTATAAATTATTTCCACATATACTTTATTTTTGATCTTCACCTCAGCCTAAAAATAAAGTATATGTGGAAATAATTTATGCCTCGGAAAATCCTTGTGGATAATCCCCAACATGTCAATGATTATAAATTATAATGCCTCTTGTTCTATAATTACTGCTGTTACCGTACATTATCTATTTCATAGTGTTATTTTTAATTGAGGCTAATTTCAACTATGATGGAAGTCCTTGAATGACTAGAAATAAACTGTGATTTTGATCGTCATAGAGTTTACGCCCTGGTGATGGTCCATCCAAGGTAATAATATCCCGGGTAAAAATGAAGTTTCACGCCCTCAAAACCGATTTCTTTCAAATTTTGTACAATAACGTATTTTGATGCACTAAACAAGAATACGTTAAAAAAACCTTCGCATTTAACTACGTAAGAAGTAATAAGCACTAAAGTTCACTGTTATGCGGGTTATGAGAGCTAATGTTAACAACTAAATTTGTGACGACTTTAAGGCATACATGCTATGCGTTTCCGCTCGCTACGCTCGCTCAAGAAGATAACAAAACCCCAGTCAATCCAACTCGGTAAAATTAATAGAATATGATATTAAGCACTAAAGTTCACTGTTATGAAGGTTATAAAACTAGGCGTCAACAGCGTATTTCTAAACATGCGCATGCGCAGATATGTAACATTGGGAAACAGAGAACTCTCATTTGAAATGTTCAGAAACCATTTATTCAAAAATATTGTTAATTTTAAGGGCATCCTCACCCGACGTCACCTGTTACTTAAGGGCATACGTGCTATGCGTTTCCGCTCGCTACGCTCGCTCAAGAAGATATCCAAAGCCCAGTCAATCCAACTCGCTAAAATTAATAGAATTCTATTAATTATTCTATTAACTTTAGTGCTTAATAACTTCTTTCCTAGTTAAATGCGAAGGTTTTTTTAACGTATTCGTGTTTAGTGCATCAAAATACGTTATTGTACAATATTTGAAAGAAATCAGTTTTGAGGGCGTGAAACTTCATTTTCATCATATCCCGAACCTTGATATACAATGACACAAAAATTTGAAATTTTGCGCGGACAATCCGTTTAGAATGTAAACACTTGCTAAGAAAGGTTTTTTGATATTCAAATGTTTATGTATTTCCGTATCCATATGCTTGCAGGTACGACGAATGAAACCATTTTTAAAGCGATTTCTGTAACCGTTTACGAGAAAAGTTGCTAGAAATACTTCTCCAAACTATTTTTCTGTTAGGGTATTCAGAAACGATGATTGGTGGTTTACTTGAAACTTGTATCAGGCATTTGACATTCATCTAATCTAAGATATTTAAACTTTAGTATCGTTTGGAGGTAAGAAATACTATATGGGGGAAAAAATTGCATTAATGATGTGTGGTGTTTAGTGGATTTGGCTAGAAAAAGAAAGTTGATTATATTTAAAAGTTATTATGGGAAAAGTTGATTTGAAATGTTTTTATTATATTTTCATTATATCTCAGGGTTCATTTAATATTACCAAACTCACCACATACGGATTCATGAAGAAAACCATTTGAATAATTAAATCAATTTAATAAATTTCCTGAAAGAAAAGCATGAGAAATATCAAATTAGAACCACTTCTTACCATCTGTCCTTTTATGTGTTGAGACCAGATTAAATACCAGGAGAAAGGTTCAATATAAATAAAATAGAGTTAGAAACAAATGACTTATATTGAAATAAAAATTATAATTTAAGATTTGGCATGGCTGTGTTATAAAATAAAATATAAAAGAGAAAAGGTGCTTGACTCACATAATTGTATCAATGTTGGTTATCTAAGAAAAGTTAGAACATAATTAAAATATTAGCTTACATATTAAAATATAAATATTGGCCATTATGAATTTTTAGATAGCTTTTGAATTTAATTGAAGATTGGCAGTTATTGAGGTATACTCAGCTTATGATACGAATGATGTTCTGGAAGTGAAGAGGTAGACTGGTTGTAGTTATGTCGGCATGTTGAGGAGAATGATGGTCGGCTGCTAGATCATGGAGTGGTGTCTGGCCATCATGTGAAGATGAAGTGAGAGCTTGGTGTCGGCTGACCAGCTGGTTCTGCAAGGAGATCGTGTGCCCTTCGCCTCTGGTGCTTGAATGAGATCGAGTGGTGGGGGAAGGCCCTTTTTATAGAGCCGTTACTCCCACCATACCAAGGGTGTCTGGCGATCGCCACCTGGATGTTCAAAGGGCAACTTTTGGAAGCACCTCTATTCTTATCTTCCTGGGAAACTTGTATCTCTCGATGCCTTATCGCTCCTAGCCGAGACATTTGGACTCTTCTTTTATTTCACACTGCCTTTAAAAAAAATAAATACTGCCAAGCTAAGCACTGCCTATTGCTATCCCTTTTATTACTCTTTTATTTATTTAATTGGTTGACAAAAGATAAATTTTTGTGATGGACTTATGGAATATAACTTAGCCTTTATTTTGAATAGGAATGCTACTCTTTGCTATGCCAGAAACTGACTCTTTCTAGAGCACCTCCTTTTAGATCATTACATTTCGGGTGGGCTCCGGTGTAAAAAAAAAATAAAAACTATAAAAACTGCTTAGCATGTTTTAATTTTTTTTTTTTTTAATTTAATTTGGTCAAATGATTTTGTTTTTCGGCTCAGGGTAGCATTACTATTCAAATACTGGATACTATTAACTGGTTTCAATTAAAAAGTTTACATTTGTTTTCTTAATGTGCTCTAAATTAATTTATAAATATTCTAACAAGTCTACAGAATTATAAATTATAACAAAAACAAATTACATACAATAATATCATTTACATTTACAACACATGTTGTATGGCTGTATACATCTTATCCCAATATAAAGTCACTTATATCAAAACATTTTTTTTAAAAAATTATTTTTATCTATTTACATATATATATATATATATATATATATATATATATATATATATATATATATATATAATCTTTTTTCCTTCTTTAATTTTTAATTTTACCCTTAATCCAATATTTAATAATTTTAATTTCAAATTAACAATATAATATAATTAAAAATATCCACTATTGACAAAAAAAAAAAAAATAAGTATAGCTCAAGGCTGAGCTTCCTGGGCTCATTTAATGTTAAGTTTTATTTATTTATTTATTCTTTAATTATATTTTATGTACAGCAGGAAATTAAATTGAAATTTCCAGATTCATATAAAGAATCATTAAAAAAAAAAAAAACAAGGAATACTTTTTACATTTAATGTTTACTGTGTCTATCTTTAGTATGAAAAATATCTTCAAAGTTTTCTTTTTTAAGTTCATTTTGGTTTTTATTCGCGTTTAATTACTTTACCCAATGCATTTGACACAACTCTAACGATTGTTCAAGAAAGTTTGTTCCCTCACTAGCCCATTTTAAAATATTGAAATTTTAATGTAATAAAATAATTTGTCAAAAGTCTAACAGTCCTTGTCGGTGTCAACTTGTTTGTCAGTCACTCCTTCTTTCTACATTTCATTTAAAAACTTGTCCTTCCACTTCAATAATATTATTCAATTCCTTACTCTTGAATAATATTATTCAACAAATTGTTATTAATATGTTTCCCCCCTTTATTATAATATAATATTATATTTCCCATTACGTAGATAAGGTACTCCGGCCTCTTCATGGGTCCGTGAGCCTTTAATACAAAACAAATAATAGGTACTCCGGCCTCTTCATGGGTCCGTGAGCCCTCAATATAAAATAAATATTCAAATATATCAAACAATATAAGAAATATTTTTCTCCTACCCCTTACTTCAATTAATTATTTACTCCTACTTCTTCATTTAATTATTATTAACTTTTGAAAAAGGTTTTTTCCCTTTAAATAATTAACTGTCCTTGTCAAAGTCTGTCTTTATATTTATTTAAACAATTACTAAGTTTTATTTATTTCATTCTTTATTTAAAACGTAGTTTAACCATTAATTATTTTCTTCATTAATTCATTATAGCCTTATTGGCTTCAAAAATATATTTCTCATTTAAAAACATCCTTTAGTTGGCGGGTTCTTGTTATATTGAATAGAGTGAGGCGAGCGATGCTCGGGGCTGTGGCAATTATAGGAACTTCTTGACAAAGTAGACTACTAGCGTGGTGCGCGTGTTGACAACTTGAACTAGCATGAGCCTGCTTTGTTTACATTAGGGATTATCAAAGCTTTCTTCTCTCGAGGTAGATAAGAGATAGAGACTGGATATTCCTGCTTTATCTTTTAGATTTTATCTGGCGCTTAGAGGATTTGAGATATGGGTTTAATAATCCTACTTTCTAGATTCCTGAGATTTTTAGAGATCTTCACAGGGACTGGACATTTCCTGAGTTTTATTGTTTAGGTATTTTCTGGCACTTAGGGGATTTGTAATTTTGGTAGTTAACTATCCTATTATCTGCATTTCCGAGATGGGAATAGGATTTTAACAGAAACTGGAGATTTCCTGATTTTTATCGATTCTCTATTCCTTTACACTTGCGTGTCTAAAATTTTATCACGACCGATAATGAAATATTTCTTGATATCTTCTTTATAATAGCATTAGAATTTTATATTGGTGCAAAATTTTCATTTAATTAATAATTTTACTGCTTTTAACGGCTAAAGCGGTTATCATTTTACTGAATCTACGACTAAAAAAGGATAATATAATGACCTTTTTCGTAACATTTTTTTTTAGTGTACGGTAGTGCACACGATTTTAAAAATAAAATAAAATGAAAGAAAATATGGATTTTGGCCTCTCGTAATTTTGAAAATGGCGTTAAAAATTTTATAAACAGTGGTTTTTATCAATAAACCATAGAATTTTGATAGGTAATATAATTTAAATATTAATAAATTTATTATTTATTTGTCCCTATCCACTCAAATCCGGTACCCAACGCCGGAAGAGCTCCAAAACAGAGAGGTTTTATTGTTATACTTTACTGGTAGAATATTTAATTTCGTCATCTTTGGTCGGTTCATGATAATATTTTAGGTGAATCGAATGGAACATTCCCCGTATAATTCCATTTTTATTCGACAAAATGAAGGTATATTCTTTACAGGATGTTTCTCCCAGGTTAATGTTAATAATGGGACATTTAATAGTCAATTTTAGGTTTAATTTTGCTGTTTCTTCTTTTAAGATATTTTTTTTAAATAAATGGTTTAAAATAAAATCTTCAACAGTTTTTAAATAGTCTATGTTTAAAATTTTTGTTTGATTTTTCTTAAATAATTTGTTTAAAATATAATTTTCGGCGGAGGTGAATACGTTATTGTTTAGTTTTGTTGTCGTTTTATTTATTTTGAATAAGTTATTTAAAATATAAATTTCATCGGAAGTAAATAGATCGTTGGACACAGTAGTTAATCTGAGGCTACTTTGATTATTTATCATTAAAGGAACAGTTTTAATTTCACGGAGCGTCATTATGGTCCCGAGTGATTCAATTTCTTTTCCTAATTTTTCTGATTCCGATTTTTGGTTTTCTATTAATTCGGTTTTGAATTTTTGCATTTCTGCTTTTAATTCGGTTTTGAATTTTTCTGATTCTGATTTTTGGTTTAACATTAGGGTCATCATTTGTTTCAACAATTCTTGCATTTTCGTGAAACCTGAATTTAGTTCCTCCCTACTACTCTGAGTGAAACGTCTATTACCTTCGTTATGTTCCATATTGTTAAAATAAGTAATTTTAATATAAAAAAATTATAAATATGATTCAAAAATTAATAAATAAAATATAAAAAGATACAGAAATAAATATATAGAATTATATCTATCATTAGCGCATCTTTCAAAATTGCCATCACATTTCCCAACATTGATTCAATTATGTGGTCGTTGCAAACTTGCCAAGCTGACAAAACAAGTATATAAAATCTTAAATAAAAAAAAATTTAATAAAATTTAAAAAAAAAAAAAAAAAATTATTTTTCATACAAATTCATGTTTTGAACCTTAAAACACACTTTTTTAAATATATGGTCTCAATATTAAAATCTGAAAACATAAAAACAAAAAATACAAATTTTAATTTTGGTTTTAAAACACGCGCGCCTACTGCAACTCGTCTCTAGGTTGCAGCGCTGCAATACAAAGCTACGGGAAATATTATGCGACTCAACGTGTTCAGGATTTCGGCGACAGGATGGCACTTTTTGTGGACTGCCACGCGTTTAGAGCGCCAAGATGGCATTTTTTAGATTCAGCCCCACGTGAGGCGCCAAGATGTGGTGTTTTGGTTCGGCAAGAAAAAGAAAATTAAATTATATTTAAAAGTTATTATAGGAAAAGTTGATTTGAAATGTTTTTATTATATTTTCATTATATCTCAGGGTTCATTTAATATTACCAAACTCACCACATACGGATTCATGAAGAAAACCATTTGAATAATTAAATCAATTTAATAAATTTCCTGAAAGAAAAGCATGAGAAATATCAAATTAGAACCACTTCTTACCATCTGTCCTTATATGTGTTGAGACCAGATTAAATACCAGGAGAAAGGTTCAATATAAATAAAATAGAGTTAGAAACAAATGACTTATATTGAAAAGTCCGTCACGCAGGAGCTGCATAACTAAGCACTTTCCTCAGAATTTGGGTAGTGTAGATTGCTTTCCAGAACAATTTGCTTAAAATATCCTACATAAATAAAATAAAAACATGAATAGTTCTCTTTTAAATTTGTAATGAGTAACTGATCAATTAATAATTTGCTTCCAGAGTTATGTTTACACATGGTACCTATTACACTACGTAATAAATACAAAAAACCTCATATTATCGTGTTTTGATCTAACGCAGGAACAGGATACAGTCACTCTAGTGGTAGATAGCGCTCCTTGCGGCGGCTTTGTGAACCTACGTCTGACGGGCTTTTCTATTGAAATATATTACAAATTAAACCCCCCCTTTCCGATTGACCGATTCAGCTCATTTTTACAACACTTCTTTCTCATGAGTTACCCACGACGTATACCGCGTTTCGTTACAATACAGCAGAAATTACGACCGGTATGAGTATATTAAGAATTTGGGACCCCCCCCCTTCTAATGAACCGATTTAGTTTATTTTTACAACACATATTTACCTGTAGATTACCACTACAAATACCGAGTTTCGTCGAAATATACCAAAAATCACGGCTGGTAGTGGCGAATTGGTATTGTGGGTCCGGAGTAAACCCCCCTTCTAATGAACCGATTTAGTTCATTTTTATATCTCACTTTTCTCACTATATTACCACTACG
Source organism: Gonocerus acuteangulatus (assembly GCA_946811695.1). Lineage (NCBI taxonomy): Eukaryota > Metazoa > Arthropoda > Insecta > Hemiptera > Coreidae > Gonocerus > Gonocerus acuteangulatus. Next base: position 139,377,354 of record OX328123.1, on the reverse strand, counting down.
AATACCGAGTTTCGTTAAAATATAACAAATATTACGGCTGACATAGTCAAATTAGTGTTTTGGGTTCGGGGTAAACCCCCCCTTCCGGTGGACCGACTTTGGTGGTTAACGAACTCGTTCAATCGTTTGCTAATTGAATGCTATATACCAAGTTTCGTGACGAAAAAACAAAAACTCTGGCTGCTATCGTGTTAACAGACACACACATATATATATATATATATATATATATATATATATATATATATATATATATATATATATATATATATATATATATATATAGATATATATAAATTTTAACGGGGGTCATTTTCGGTGTCTACTAGGTAGGATCGATAAAGATTTGAAGAAATTTTTCAAAAATTCCGTCATGAGTCCAACCTCAATAGCTACTTTCCTTCGGAGGAAAGTGCTAATAAAAATTATAATTTAAGATTTGGCATGGCTGTGTTATAAAATAAAATATAAAAGAGAAAAGGTGCTTGACTCACATAATTGTATCAATGTTGGTTATTTAAGAAAAGTTAGAACATAATTAAAATATTAACTTATATATTAAAATATAAATATTGGCCATTATTAATTTTTAGATAGCTTTTGAATTTAATTGAAGATTGGCAGTTATTGAGGTATACTCAGCTTATGATACGGATGATGTTCTGGAAGTGAAGAGGTAGACTGGTTGTAGTTATGTCGGCATGTTGAGGAGAATGATGGTCGGCTGCTAGATCATGGAGTGGTGTCTGGCCATCATGTGAAGATGAAGTGAGAGCTTGGTGTCGGCTGACCAGCTGGTTCTGGAAGGAGATCGTGTGCCCTTCGCCTCTGGTGCTTGAATGAGATCGAGTGGTGGGGGAAGGCCCTTTTTATAGAGGCGTTACTCCCACCATACCAAGGGTGTCTGGCGATCGCCACCTGGATGTTCAAAGGGCAACTTTTGGAAGCACCTCTATTCTTATCTTCCTGCGAAACTTGTATCTCTCGATGCCTTATCGCTCCTAGCCGAGACATTTGGACTCTTCTTTTATTTCACACTGCCTTTAAAAAAAATAAATACTGCCAAGCTAAGCACTGCCTATTGCTATCCCTTTTATTACTCTTTTATTTATTTAATTGGTTGACAAAAGATAAATTTTTGTGATGGACTTATGGAATATAACTTAGCCTTTATTTTGAATAGGAATGCTACTCTTTGCTATGCCAGAAACTGACTCTTTCTAGAGCACCTCCTTTTAGATCATTACAGATGATACAAAGTTTTTGGATCTCAGTATATTTTCTAAAATATCTCGAAAACGGTTGGGAAATCGTAGTAAGTGGAAAAAAAGAAAAAACGTATTCGTGGATTCGAAAAGTTACTAAATTCTCTACAAAAAAGATCCTGTTGTAATGTTCGGTGGGGCGATTTCAATCGAAGAGATAAGTGTTGAAAACTTCAAAGTGTTAGTTTTATTCTTTTCAACGTGTATTTGTCTCTGTTACCTAACTTTTTAAGTGGCTGTTGTATTTTTTTTTTTTTTTACTCCCCAACGGAAACAAGCACGGTTACCTCCATATGGAGTTTCCTGGGTAACTCTGAAGTCCGTGCAATAATAAGCTGTACAAAATTATGTAGTAGCGCTAATTTTGATTATACCTTATTTAAAGCAATATAAAAACTACTTAACAGCCGTGGTGAAGCACGGGTAGTCAGCTAGTATGAAATAAATTGAGATGCTTCCAGAAATATGGAATCATCACATTCTTCCGAAAACAGTGCTGTTTTTCCATTCCTTAGTTTACAATGTATGTAATTAATTTAAATTCATATTTATGTACATAATCATCATTAGACACATACAAATATTTAATACAAAATTATGAAATCAAATGCTTTAGTTGATAAAAATAATGCAATAAATATGTTCGTATGTCCATAATATTTAAAGAAGGAATAAAAATAAAAATTCCCCCATCGAGACCCCGGTTAATTGGAATCCCGGAAAATAGAGTCCCGGATAATGAAGGTCCTACTGTTTTTAAAAATTTAACGTAGGAGAAGTGTTTGTAATTTAAAAAAAATCTTGTTGCTACATGTATTGGCTTCGTTTTTTAGAGCAGGTTTGCTGTGTCAGTTGTGATTTTCAATGTTTGATCATTTCTATTTCTAGGCAGTTAAAAAAAGGAACACAAAGTTAGAGTATAAAAGTTCTATATAGAGATAGAACAAAATAAAAATATCAATGTATTATATTGACCAAAATGTCTCAAATCAAATATATGACAGGCGAAATGTGAATAAAAACAGAATTAACCAAGTAAATTCTTTTATTAAATCAGCTTTACATATTTTACACTAACATTTTCTGGAAAATCAATATTTATTTTTTGGACTCTTACAGATTCTACATAGCTGACTAATCAGCACTTATGAAGTAACCTCAGTTTTGACATGGCCATTGTAGGGTAGGGTTTGTCTTTGTACAATTATGCTGTAATTTGGCTCCTGAAGAGGCACATAGAATTGGCAAAACATGTGCAGCGTTTTAATAAAATAATTTGCATTGTTAATTGTGTTTTATTGATGTTTCACCTGGTGTATATGTGAAAACAAGAATAGAACAGAAAAAAAAAATCAAGTAAAAAACGTACCTTCTTTTTTGGAGGATCCTTCTTTTCTGGAATCTAAGGGAAATAAACAGAAATTGTTTAGTACTAAACGCCATTTAATAAAACAGTACAAATTACATTAAATTTGCTGTTGTTTTTGTACTATAGAAAAAATCCTCTTAGTTCTTGAATTATTGTCACATGGAGAGGCTAAAGGCTAGTACACACTGGGATACAATGTTGCGCGTCATTGTTGCAGAGCTGAATCTCGTTTGAATCTGGATTCAAGCGCGATTCTGCCGTGCAACATGTCCCCGTGTATCAGGCGTGTATTGCGGGTCAAGGTGATACAAGAATCTGAGTCCCGCTGGTTCGGGACTCACGAATACATTGTTGCGCAACATTACGAGTGTGGACATGTTCCAGAACAGCCCCAAGTCTAAAATCAGCCTCCAGCAGTTCCACCTTATGGACTTGTAGTTCAATTTCATTCAATATATAGACGACTGAAATGATAATGCTAATAGAGGACTTACAAATGCACATGTTGCTCTGATTGTAATTTAATACCATATGTATCCAACTTTAAATCAAAATAGTATATATTTTAGTTATTATTAAAAAATAAATTCTTTTACGGGTCTGAAACAAATAAATAAATAAAAAATAAATGAAAGACAACGCTAAAAATATATTTTTATTTGTACATATTATCATGGGTTTACATAAGGGGGGCTGTCATAAAAACCTTAAAAATAATGTTTATTGGGTGTAATAGCATTTTAGTTGGTTAACTATTTCAAGTTCTAAATTGTTGGTGTTCCATACCTCCTAAATGCTCCCAACCGCCCCCCGAAATTATTTCCTATATACGTCTGCGAAAATTATGTTAATAAACAATAAGTTTTTGTTACTTTAATGTATGTTTTCAAAACGATGATTATTGCCTCACACACTTCTGGAACAAATCTAAAACTATACATAAGACTTTTAAACAATTCTTCACTTACAAGGAACCCTAAAGTAGTAGCACGTTTTATGGCAGGAGAAATTGAATTTCTAATGTTTATATATTTTTTAAACACCCTTGGTCCAACCATTTGCAAAAGATTCTCAAAATCTTGAGGCCTAATTCTTATAAAGTTGACAAATCCCATTCTATCAGTTATCAGTAACAACGATAGAGAAACACCCGAGAGGCCAGCTTCTGAGAAATGGTCGAGGGAACTGGCTATCTAATGTGGACGCGATACATTGTTGCGGGACAGCCCCGAAACTGACGCGCAACATTGTTACGGGACAGCTCCCAGTGTCCCGCAACAATGTTGCGCAACTTTGAGTCTCAGTGTGTACTAGCCTTAAAGAGAACATCAGTCTTCATTTTTTTATTATATTATAAATCCAAAAAATATTGACAATTGGAAGAGTTTAAAAGAGAGTGCCCATGTTGTCTTTACCTAATGATGCAGTCATATTGTTAGCCTTAGGCCTGCTCCACACTTGGTCACCAAGGGGCACATTTAGGGCTACCCCCATTTATTATTGTGAGTCAGTCCTGCAACAATTAGTTGTGTCTACATTATCTCAAAATATCTCAGAAGTTGGCACTCCAACTGCCTTTCTCATTCATTATTACTTTTAGTTAAAAATACAAATAAGAAAAACAAAGAAGATGGTGAAGCTGGTAAGTCCGAACAAGAACACAGGTCAACATTTGATCTAAAAAAAAAAAAAAAAAAAAAAAACACTCGGAGCGGTATGGTCCTTATGGGGTTTTTGGGGTTATTGATTACGATGAGCGGGTTGGTTAACCTTCATCACATCAGATTCAAGGTCATTTGAAGGTTAAATAGAGAGAAAAAGCCCATCACGCAGGAGCTGCATAAGTAAGCACTTTCCTCAGAATTTTTGTAGTGTAGACTACATTACTGAATAATTTGCTGTAAATAACCTACATAAATAAAATAAAAACGTGAATAGTTCAGCTCATTTACATTTCTTATGAGGCATGTTCAATTATTAATTTTGTAAATAATTTGCTTCCAGAGTTATGTTAATACATGATACTGTACTACTTAATAAATACACAAAAACTTCACATTCCGTCTTTTGATCTGACGCAGAAACAGGATACAGTCCCCATAGTGGGAGATAGCACTCCTTGTGGCGCCTTTGCGAACCTACGTCTGGCTGGCTAATTGTAATGAAACAGACTTTAAAGTAAACCCTCCTTTCCAATAGACCAATTTACTTCATTTTTACAACACTTCTTTCTCATGAGATACCCACGACGCATACCGCATTTCGTTACAATACAGCAGAAATTACGACCATTATGAGTATATTAGTACTATAGGTCCGGAGTAAACCCCCCCTCCAAATAACCCGATTTAGTTTATTTTTACAACCCATTTTTCTCTGTTGATTACCACCACGAATACCAAGTTTCGTTGAAATGTAACAAAAATTACGGCTGGCAGTGGCAAATTGGTATTGTGGGTACGGAGTAAACCCCCCCTTCTAATGAACCGATATAGTTTATTTTTACAACGGAATTCTCTCTTTAGATCAAAATAACGAATACCGAGTTTTGTTGAAATATAACAAAAACTACGGCTGGTATTTTGGGTCCGGGGTAAACCCCCCCCTCCCAGTGGACCGACTTTGGTGGTTAACAAACTTGTTCAATCGTTTGCTATTTGAACGCTATATACCACGTTTCATGAAGAAAAAACAAAAACTCTGGCCGCTATCGTGTTAACAGACACACACATATATATATATATATATATATATATATATATATATATATATATTTATATTGTAATGATATAAAAGGGGGGTAATTTTTATTAAGACTCTTTAGAATATTTATAATTTAATTTACAGCATATAAGAAACAAATTTTAATTTTTAAAATAAACCTGTTAATAGTATCCAGTATTTGAATAGTAATGCTACCCTGAGCCGGAAAACAAAATCTTTAGACCAAATTAAACAGTGCTTCGTTAGAACTTTCAAAAAAAAAAATAAAATATAAAAAAAAATGCTAAGCAGTTTTTATTTTTTTTTTTACACCGGAGCCCACCCGAAATGTAATGATATAAAAGGGGGGTGCTCTAGAAAGGGTCAGTTTCTGGCATAGCAAAGAGTAGCATTCCTATTCAAAATAAAGGCTAAGTTATATTTCATAAGTCCATCACAAATATTCTCCTTTGTCAATCAATTAAATAATTAAAAGAGTAATAAAAGAGATAGCCATTGGCAGTGCTCAGTTTGGCAGTATTTATTTATTTTTTTTTAAAAAAAGGCAGTGTTAAATAAAAGAAGAGTCCAAATGTATCGTCAAGGAGCGATAAGGTGTCGAGGTATACAAGTTCCCAGGAAGATAAGGATAAATGTGCTTTCAAAAACGCACTTTGAACATCCAGGGAGCAATCGCTGAAGTCAGACACCCTTGGCGTGGTGGGAGTAACGCCTCTATAAAAAGGGCCTTCCCCCACCACTAGCCCCATTCAACCACCAGAGGCAGAGGACCGAGGCTCGATGCAGAACCAGCTGGCCAGCCGGCACCAAGCACTTCACCTGGACATGATGGCCGGACACCACTCCAAGAATTAGAAGCCGACCATCATTCTCCTCAAAATAACTACAAGCAGTCTGCCTCTCCACTTCCAGAACATCATCCGTAAATAAGCTGAGTATAACTCACTCACTGCCAATCTTTAAATAAAATTGAAAAGCTATCTAAAATCTAATAATGGCCAATTTTATCTTTTTATATATATAATAATATTTTAAATATGTTCTAACATTTCTTAATAACCCAACATTGATACAAATATGTGAGTCAAGCAATTTTTCTTTCTTATATTTAAGTTTATATCACAGCCATGCTAAATCTTAAATTACATATTCTTTATTCAATATAAGTCAATTTTTTCAAACTCTATTTTATTTATAATGAACCTTTCTCCTGGTATATAATATGGTCTCAACACATAAAAGGACAGATGGTAAGAAATGATTCTAATAATATATTTCTCATGCTTTTTATTTCAGGAAATTTATTAAATTAATTAATTATTCAAATGGTTTTATTCATAAATCCGTATGTGGTGAGTTTGGTAATTTTAAATGAACCCTGAGATTTAAGGAAATTATACTAAAAACATTTCTAAATCAACTTTTTCTATATTAATTTTTAAATATATTCAATTTTCTTATTTTTGCCGAACCAAAACACCACAATATATATATATATATATATATATATATATATATATATATATATATATATACATTTTAACGGGGGTCATTTTCGGTGTCTACTAGGTAGGATCGATAAAGATTCGAAGAAATTTTTCAAAAATTCCATCATAAGTGCAACCTCAATAGCTACTTTCCTTCGGAGGAAAGTGCTAAAAACCATAGGAAAAATATGAAGAAATTTCCCTTAACATAATGCTTCCCTTAAAAATTATGCTTTTCCTCATATTCCTTAATAATGTAATTACTTTTTTTGAAATCCAACATTTCATTACTCCTAGATTACTTAGGCTTAGTAAATCACAAAATGAATCAGTGACTATTATAAAGCAGGATTTTGATGAATCAAGAGCATAATTTATTCCCTGATGTATGGAATATATTTTGGCTGTGTTTGTGGAATTTTCATGGCAAAGTGATGAAGAAGCTAAGAATGCGTTACAGGACACAGTCAGGATTGAACCATTCCTCTCTCCAAGAGATTGGAACCGCTACCATAGGAAGATGTTAATAGATAAATGGGAAGCAACCTGGTCAACCAGAAATACAGTACTATCAAAAGTTAAGAAGATGGTTGGACCCTAGTATTCGGCTACTAGAGAAAAAAAAAAACAGAGAGAAGAAATAGTTTTAGCCAGACTGAGAATAGGCCATTACAAATTGACCCATTCTTATTTACTAAATGAGCTCTACCCACCCACATGTGCTTGTTGTGAGCATGCTCCACTCACTGCGGAACACATCCTTGCCCAATGCCGCAAATTTAAGGAGAAAAAAGTGGATGTTACTAGGGAATTTATCCGAACTATTGGGAGAATATTCGACCATACGGCACCCTAGGGAGATAGTGTGGCCAGTAATATGCTCCGACCACCTGATTTTTCCCTTTGCAGGTACCCATTAATTAATTAAATAAAGGCTGGGTGAGCCTAGGGACGGTCTGGGATCCCAAATCTGGGTCCTCCAGTTCATTAATCGAATGCTATACAGTCTAACCTTGCCCTAGCTATAAACCAATAAATACATAATTTGGAGAGTAGTGATGAAATAAATTTTGAATTTTAAGACCTTGCCTGATTTAATTTTACATGTTACATGAAAGATCAAAACAAAACATTAACTTTTAGCACTTTCCTCCGAAGGAAAGTAGCTATTGAGGTTGCACTCAGGACGGAATTTTTGAAAAAACTTCTTTCAAATCTTTATCAATCCTAACTAGTAGACACCGAAAATTACCCCCATTAATATATATATATATATATATATATATATACTAGCTGACCCGGCGAACTTCGTACCGCCCAACAGTCGATTCTTTCATTTTTTTTTTTTTTTTGTTAATACATATTCTGCTATTTGGGACTCCGGGTCAGCTAGTAAGATAAAAAGAAAGAAAAAAAGAAACTTAATAAATCAACAAATACAGTCTGTCAAAAAATAAAAATTATAAAACACTTAAAATTCTTTTAATAGTCACTAAAAAATCACAATGAAAATTACAATATCAGATTTCTTATTATGATACCTACTTATTATATTTCATTTTATTTTTACTTATTCTAAATTAAGTTTCATTTTTATTGTAGTACTTTATGGTACACGATATTTTTTGTTGGATTACCTGACGCGTAAATAAACAGAGCAGATGGTTTTTCAACACGGGAACATACAATTGACCATGTGAGAAACATGGGTTTTCTAGATTAAGACCACAAACACTTAATGACTTCCCCTGGGATTTGTTTATAGTCAAACTGAGTTCATAGGACCAATAGCAACACAGCTGCAGGCACTGTACTCAATAGACAGCAGCTCGATTCAAACTTGCACCATTATTAGTCGAATGTCGCGCTTCATGGGCCTGTCTTAACCGAATTCTTCCACATTCATTGCGATCTTCACGTTCCTGGGCAGTACGATTAGATTGATAATTAATTTAATGCGATGCATTTCGGGTTCTTCTGCAAAAATATGTCCGCCGTCTTATAGGAGGCATATTTAGTAAGACACAACACATTTGTAATATTACAGATGCACAGGAAAGAGATGTTTACATTTCAAGTGACATATTACCACAGATAATTTACATTTTACCATAGACAATTAGTTTTTGAGTAATATTACCATCGTATAAATATACGATGGTATATTTCCCCTCCACTAACACTTAAACTTTATGGTATGATATTAAAGTTCAAATTGACCTATAAGTATTATTACGAATTTCTTGTATGTGAATATAGAAAAATAGGGTATTTTTTTACTTCGTTAACGCAAATATAAATCAATTGAAATTACATTATTAACATGTGATTCTATTGTCACCTAGTGATTACGTGTCCTTATTTATGTAAATTTTAACATCCCTTATTATTAAATACGAATTTTAGGACGGGTTATCTATAGGTTACCACCCTTTCTAGACAGGATAGGGCTGATGCCTTTCCTTTTTTCTAAAGAAAAGCCACCACCCTATAGTGGGAATTGAACCCACGACCCTTGGCACGGAGTGTTAAGTTCTCAAGCCTTAACATTCACGGCCACCGGGCCTCCACATGTTCTTATTATTACTCTTATAGTAAATATTTGCTTATACACAAATAACCTAATACGTTAACTGTTAAAAATATTATAATTGAGAACATATGTTTTTATCTAAAAATGAATTTGTGTTAAGGAAGTGAAAAAGACCCGAAAAATGTTGTTTTTAGAGTTTTTCAGGCATTTTTTTTAATTTTTCTCTCCTTAAGAACCATCCTTGTAGTTCAAGGAATATTATAAAAAAAAGAATTAGCGAAATCGGTTCAGTTGTTCTTGAGATTTGCGCTTACCAACGCATTCAGCGATTCATTTTTATATAATAGATATATATATATATTTGTGTGTGTGTGTGTGTGTGTGTGTGTGTGTGTGTGAGTGAGTGTCTGTTAACACGATACACGCGAGATTTTTTATTTTTTTGCCACAAAACTTGGTATGTAGTATTCCCCCAGCAAACGATTGAACGAGTTTGTTAACCAGCGAAATCGGTCAATCTGGAGGGGAGGTTTACTCCAGAGCCAAAGTAGTTATTTGGCAATACCAGGCGTAATTTTTGTTATATTTCAGCGAAACTCGGTATTCGTTCCCAAAACTCCCAGTGCCTCTGTTTTGATATGACTATGTGGCTGTAGAGTTCTGATTTCTGCCGCTACAGGGGTGCTGTATCCTGTTACTGCGTTATTACTGTATCCCGATTCTTTTATTATTCATCAAGATCAATAGACGAAAATATGAAGCTTTGTGTATTTATTATGTAGTGTGGTACAACGCATACACAAAACTCTGGAAGGAAAGTAATTACAAAATTAATAATTAAGACAGCTGCTCATAACAAATGTAAAAGAACAGAACTATTTATGTTTTTATTTTATACTAGCCGTTACCCGGCGTGCCATGCTACACCTACTTTCTGCATATAGAAAAGCCTAAATAAATTAGAAACCAAATAAGTATTATTAATATCTAATAACACGAATCTGTAACTGTTATGAACCCGTGGCCTCCCAACTGTGAGTCCTAGACGACTTTGACCTAACCTATAACACCCCCCCCCCCCCGTATCAAGACATACATGTATACCAAGTTTCGTAAAAATTGGTCTAACGGTGTGGATTTGTATAAGGGACAAACATACAGGCAGACAGCTGGTAGACGTTTTTGACTTAGCCTACAACACTCCCCATATTAAGATCTACATGTGTACCGAGTTTAGACGAAATCGGACGAACGTTGTGGATTTGTTTAAGGGACAAACATACAGACAGACAGCTGGTAGACGTTTTTGACTTAGCCTACGACACTCCCCAGATTAAGATCTACATGTGTACCGAGTTTAGTCAAAATCGGACGAACGGTGTGGATTTGTATAAGGGACAAACATACAGACAGACAGCTGGTAGACGTTTTTGACTTAGCCTACGACACTCCTCAGATTAAGATCTACATGTGTACCGAGTTTAGTCAAAATCGGACGAACGGTGTGCATTTGTTTAAGGGACAAACATACAGACAGACAGCTGGTAGACGTTTTTGACTTAGCCTACGACACTCCCCAGATTAAGATCTACATGTGTACCGAGTTTAGTCAAAATCGGACGAACGGTGTGCATTTGTTTAAGGGACAAACATACAGACAGACAGCTGGTAGACGTTTTTGACTTAGCCTACGACACTCCCCAGATTAAGATCTACATGTGTACCGAGGTTAGTCAAAATCGGACGAACGGTGTGGATTTGTATAAGGGACAAACATACAGACTGACAGCTATAAGACGTTTTTGACTTAGCCTACGACACTCCCCAGATTAAGATCTACATGTGTACCGAGTTTAGTCAAAATCGGACGAACGGTGTGGATTTGTGTAAGGGACAAACATACAGACAGACAGCTGGTAGAGGTTTTTGACCTAGCCTAGGGGATTTCTCGTATCAAGACCTACCATTATTCCAAGTTTGGTCAAAATCGGTCAAACGGTGTAGATTTGTATAAGGAACAAACAAACAGACAAACAGAAAAACAGACACGTGATTTTTATATATATATATATAGATATCTATATAGATTTTAAGCAAATTATGCAGGGATACCCTCAAAACTATCCAATTCTGAGGAAAGTGCTTAGTTATGCAGCTCCTGCGTGACAGACTTTTTCTATTTTAAGCATTCCAAAGGGGCACTAGGGATTAGAATGGAAACGTGCTAAGATGGTGCAGTTCTCACGTGTCAGAATTTTTTATTGCCTAATAATTATTGTATTATTGTTCTAGAGAAGAGTAAAAGAGAGTTTCTTCATCACCTTAGTGTCAAAGAATAGCTCAATATACTTTTATACTCGGAGGACTTTAATCTAGGCTTAATGATTCATACAGAAACACGAAATATTGCATTAATCCTTTTAGCATAATCTTTAAGAATAAATCAAAGAAATTGAAATAAAAAATTATTACCATTGAACAGTTCTGAATAGCTTCAATCATCGAGTCAGGAATGCTCATTATTTCCGTGAGCGTGATTAAATCCAGCTCCTTAACTGCTGCCTTGATCCAATTCTCATTACAATAGCGGCTACCAATGAGCCATGTTACCTGATCTGCAGACGAGAAATGTGCAATAGGCGATGGAACAGCCACAGCGAGGCTAGCAGCAAGTGTGGAGAGAGAAGCGTCTCTCTTAGACAGGCCATGTATTAGCATCAAGAGGAGCAGTTCTTTCTCTTCGAGAGTCTTCAGCTCAAACTTACACGAGTAGTAGGAGCAAGAAGACAAGCTGTATTCTAGGACAGGAATTAACTTCTCCCGGTAGAAATCTTGGTATATACTCATCAAGGGGTGAACTTCAGGTTGGATTAAAACCTACAAAAGAATATTATAAAATTTACTAATCAAATAAAAGAAAAAGTATAAATAATGTGTGAGCAAATGATGACAAACTCTGTATTGAGGATTTCGGAAAACTTAGAAAGGAATTTGGATACCACAATAGCATTTTTGATTATATTATGATTTGGCTAATTTAGTCAATGACAATCAATTGCATTTACCCACAAATATTTATTACTTTTCCCAAAGTTAATTAATTAGAAGTTTTTTTGTTTACACATATCACACTAGTATTTCTAAAGTGGCACTACTTAAAAAAAAAAAAAATGTATGTAGGGGGAATAGCATTAACCCTTTCGTTGCTCTGAACGAGTTAACTCATGTTCGACTAGCAGGGCTCCAGACACTCCACACGAGATAACATGTTCCCGTTAACCCCGTATGTCGCTTCTCCGGCCTAGTGCTATTAACTCGTATAAAATCAGTGGGATCTTATCATATCTTCTTCGTATATATCATTCTTATCGTATATGCGCCTCTTTGTGGTGTTCCCGGTGTGGCAGGAGCAGCTGATTTAGGAACCCTCTGTCGCAAATGCGGCAGGGAGACCGAAACACCAACACATGTGCTTGGTAGTTGTCCTAACAGCATGCTCCTCGTCACCCGGAGGCACCACAACGTGAAGCATAGAATCATTGAGCACCTCAAATAAAACGATTACCAATGTTTTGAAGAGGTGTACGGAGTCGATGAGTATGGAACACCAAGATATGCCGACATTATAGCGTTTCGCAAAAATGAGAAAACGGCATATATCCTCGATCCCACGGTCCGCTTCGAAAATAACGACACTAAGGAGGCTGAAAACATAGATGCGGAAAAGAAAACTATATATACGAAATGCGTAGCGTACTACAAAGAAAAGTTCCAGGAAGAATTTGGGAAGAGGGAATACGTTGTGAAAGGACTGTGGTTCGGAACGCGAGGGACCATTCCGAAGAGCACAGCCATCTTCCTTGAAGAACTGGGACTGACAGCAGATCACCTGGCAGCATTGGCCGAGTCCATATTAGTGGATACATTGGGCATAATCTCCAATCATATCTATAGTCACTGAGTGCTTATCATCCATTCACAGTTTCCTTATATACTTTAGACTTTATTTTCATTTTTATCAATTCCTTCTCATCCATCACTATCTCCTTCTTTTGTCTTTATCTTCTTTATTCTCTATTCCTCGTTTCGAACTCCTAACATCTTCAGCCTCCAAATTTACCCTATTTCCGAATGGATGATAAGCATGCTGTGTTTCCAGCAACCCAATGTAATTGGGCAGCCCATTTTATTTATATTTTTAAATAAAGTTTTCTCTCTCTGAAATTAAACATTGTGCAAGTCTATTATTACCTAAAAAAACAAAAAAATTTAAGTCTTACAATCGGCATTGTTATAGCAATTGTTGGAGGTTGAAGCTGGCGCGCCTCGCCACCTATTTGCAGGGTAGTACTCAAATTTGTCTCTCTAACCAAATGTTGCTGTTAAGATTTTTCAGCCAAAATTTGGATCTTGTTTAGTGCGATTGGTATAAATAGCCTCCTAATATTATTGTATACTATACATGATATCAATCAAGTAATTAGATCATCATTTCTTATCTGAGTCATTTTCTTTTCCATGATAGAAAATGACTTTTAGTTTAGTTTAATATTACGAATTTAAAATATATTTGAAATTGTAAGTTAATAATTTTAAATATAGAACAAGAGGATGCTGAGAGAGGAGAAAGAGTTGGACGGTAGTGAGGTTGAGATGAGGATTGGGGAGCGTACAGGGGAAGCTAGATGGATAAGCATCGAGTGTACGGGGTGCTGCGAGTCGCTTCATTCGTCAGCAAAGAAAGGGTTAAAACAGGAAGAGTGACACAAGTGCCCTTTGGCATACAAGCTCTGAAGCTAGGTACATACAGTTTTGATGGTTGATAAAGAGACATTTACCATGCCTTTCATGGACACAATTAAAAAATGCCGATTTGATTTGTAACTTTAGAAATACTAGTGCGATATATCTTTGAATGTTGGCATGGTTAGGAAGGGATTAGATTGGCTGCTAATCCGAGCATTGCTTACAGTTCGTCCAGCTTCTGCACAACAAAGGTCAAGGATTATTTCAGTTTTCTAGCTATTATTTCTCAAGGGATTAATTGATACATGAGGGATATTTCCAGTTTTTTTTTTTTTTCTTCTAAATGTATTGGCTTCCAAGGCCATTAGTGCAGAATTATAGAATTAAGTGAAAGCCTACTAAATTCTATACAATAAAGTTTCTGAAGTAATTTTTGATAGGGCAATGTCAATCTGAGAAATAAGTTCTTAAAACTTTGAAAGTGTCGGTTTTGTTCTTTTGAATGTTTTTTTTCTGACTATTTGCCTCAGTTTTTAATGAGATTTAACAGTAAAATGAGTATATTAGTAAAACAAGATAAGAAAATGAGAAATTTATTTGTAATAGTGTTATCCAAGAGCACAATTTGAGAAAGAGGAAGGAGTATTTTCCACTTAGGATAATGTCAAATTCCTGTAATAGCGCCTAAAATCTTTCTTAGTACTTGTGTACTACAAGGGCCCTCATGATTTGATACCAGGTAACAGTGATTCTATGATTCTAGCAGTGATTTAGGAACTACTTTAAACATTAGTTTATTAACAATTAATTATTTTGGTCTGACCAAAAATAGTTTATATCTTTTGGATGGATTGTTTATATCTTCTGAAATGGACGGTTATTTTTGAAGGAATTTTAGAATGCTGAAGCCAAGTCTCACGCTTTGCTCCATTCTTCCATTTACAGTTTGTAACATTACACCACCATCTAACACTATCTGAATAATAATAGAATGCCCATTACTGCATATCTTTTTTTTTTTTTTTTTTTTTTTTTCTAAAAAGCCACCTTAAATTATACATATTAAACTATATTAATAATGTATATTGTTTTCATATGAATGGGTCGGGGCAAAATATTGCCAAGCAACATTTTTAACAAAACAACTGTAGCTGCTATATGTTGGATATTAAATAGGACTATCAGTTGAAATGGTTTGGGGCAACAAGATTAAGTAGCATACAGAGCTTGTAGATTCCTTCAAAAACAGCCGTCCATTTCAGAAGATATAAACAATCCATCCAAAAGATTTAAACTGTAAATAGATAATCAAAAGATAATTAATTGTAAATAAACTTATGTTTAAAGTTGTTCCTAAATCACTGCTAGAATCATAGAATCACTGTTATCTGGTATCAAATCATGAGGGCCCTTGTAGTAGCATTTGCATTGTAGACTGATAATCCCACATAATATCCAACATACACCAGCTATAGTTAAGTTTGCTTAAAAATGTTATTGGCACTATTTTGCCCCGACCCCTTCATATGTATTTCAAAATAATTCGAGCATTTGTCGGAAAGACAAAATCAGAGAAGAACCAAAGATTTCAGAAATTGTTCTAATGAGTAGTTCAATTTCATTTTTTTTTTTTTTAAATCACATCTGAAAATAATCGTTATGTTTTTGATTTTATGCAGATCTGTCCAGATTATATTGATCAAATCAAGACCTATTCTGATAATTGCATTCATTTATATGTTAATTAATCTCATTTATAAAACATATGTTGATATTATGTGCTTACAAATCACATTATCTATTTAGCAAGAGATACATAATATGTATTTACACACATAAACGTCATCCTACCTGTTATATCGCAACTGGTAAAATTTCTTAGAAATTGCTAATCATGTACTTGAATAGAACACAGGATTTTCTTTAAAATGGCACCAGAAGCAATACTCTAGGACCAGTTGAACCGGATATATTAATGAATGTCCGGCCTACCCTGTCACTCACCACACTGTGAGCTGCTCTTTATCATAGCCAGTGCCCCTCTTCTGTTAAACGCTCGGTCACTCTGTTGTTGTTTCGCTCATTGCTCGAATCGTACCCGAGGCCTAACAATGTTTCACATTTTCTTAGCTTGTTTTACTGTTAAATGCAATTAAAAAAGGGGAAAAAACAGTTAAAACTTTTGGTAAACAAATACATAAGCCCATTCAAAAGAGCAAAACTAACAATTGCGAATTTTTATGTCATTTCTAGGATTGACATCGCCCCATCAAAAATTACATGAGACCTTTTTTATAGGTAATTTAGTAAGCTTTCAAATGGTCACCTTCCACTTACTAGGATTTCTTAAGCCTTTTCGAGATATTTTAGAAAATATACGAAAATCCGAAAACTTTTCATGCCTGTTAATGCAATATTTTATTTCTAGTACTTCCTTAACACCAAAAGGAAGCAAAATTTACCTATCATAGAATAGATGAATATCAAACATCTGGAACTAGTTCAATTGATTCCTTCAATTAATGTTCAATCTTAATTCTGCAAGTTAGTATAACTACTTAAAACCATCTTGTTCTTCAAATGGAACGTGGCTATGCCCCTTGATAGTTAGTCAAAGATATTAATTTATATAAACATTCAGTGTATAAATAATAATAAACAATTAATAAAAGTATTTCATTTTCATACATACGCTCTGTGTTCCCATCATGCTGAACATTCCAAACAGGAAATAAGATATTTTCTAGTACAGCTCTTTATCTATGAGCAAACTGACTAACTACATTTTTTTACAACAAACACTAGCCGGCTACATAAAAGAGTAGCATGTTAATGTCTAAAAACAAGTAGCCTTCCACTGTTATAAACAACATGAATATCTCTGTTCAATGACAGCGAGAAACGACTGAGTTTCGCTGGAATACATTTTTCTAAAGTCAAAAACTTTTAATGACGTCACTCAGCCCTCGTCCTCCTTAATGACACTTAAGCCAGGTCATGAGAAAAATTTAAATCCTATTTCTTGTATTATTTACCGGATCAAGTATACTCTCTTTCTCGTTTAATATCTCGCGAGTTGGCACAAAACCTGCATCTCCCATATCTACTACTTTTAAACTACTTTATTTCATAATTTTATCAAAATGTTTCGTGTACTGACTTCCACATCTTCAGTGGTCAGTAATCATAATATGTTTATATCCATTTATTTGCATTTATATGTGTTCGCACATTTTACATATTATCTACTATATATTTGTCAACCTATCATCGCCCAGCCCAAACCACTCGACAAAAAAAATTTGAATTTTGGCATGGACACTCCCTGTAGAACGTAGACACTCGCTAAAATAGGATTTTTTGATATTCAAATTTTTAAGTATTTTTAGGGGGGGCTTAAAGTTTTGTTGGTTAGAGCAGGCAAACCAAGGCAGCTTGCGTTGCTAGGACGATAACAAAACAGCTGTTACCGTACGGTATCCATTTCATAGTATTATTTTTAATTGAGATTAATTTCAACTATGATGGCAGACCTTGAATTACTAGAAATAAACTGTGATTTTGTCGCTCATAGAGTTTTAGCCCTGGTGTTGGTCCATCCAAGGTAATAATATCCCGAACCACTTGACACAAAAATTTGAAATTTTGCCGGACAATCCGTTTAGAAGGTAAACACTCGCTTGACCCTAGAACGACACACTGGGGTGTCACATACCCCAGGAATGTTTAAATATTGATTTATTCCTACCTGTGTAGCCAAATCCCGCCATGTAAATAACCTTCATTCATAACATAATCGATTCTAATCATTATCTGCCATGTGACAGTCTTTTTAGGACTTTCCTCCGAAGGAAAGTAGCTATTGAGGTTGCACTAATGACGGAATTTTTGAAGAATTTCTTCGAATCTTTATCGATCCTTCCTTGATCGACACCGAAAATGACCCCCGTTAAAATTTGTCTATATATATGTATATATATATATATATATATATATATATATATATATATATATATATGTGTGTGTCTGTCTGTTAACACGATAGCGGCCAGAGTTTTTGTTTTTTCTTCATGAAACGTGGTATATAGCGTTCAAATAGCAAACGATTGAACGAGTTCGTTAACCACCAAAATCGGTCCACCGGGAGGGGGGGGGTTTACCCCGGACCCAAAATACCAGCCGTAGTTTTTGTTATATTTCAACAAAACTCGGTATTCGTTATTTTGATCTAAAGAGAGAATTCCATTGAAAAAATAAACTAAATCGGTCCATTAGAAGGGGGGGTTTACTCCGTACCCACAATACCAATTTGCCACTGCTAGCCGTAATTTATGTTACATTTCAACGAAACTTGGTATTCGTGGTGGTAATCAACAGAGAAAAATGGGTTGTAAAAATAAACTAAATCGGGTTATTTGGAGGGGGGGGTTTACTCCGGACCTAAAGTACTAATATACTCATAACGGTCGTAATTTCTGCTGTATTGTAACGAAATGCGGTATGCGTCGTGGGTATCTCATGAGAAAGAAGTGTTGTAAAAATGAAGTAAATCGGTCTATTGGAAAGGAGGGTTTACTTTAAAGTCTGTTTCATTACAATTAGCCAGCCAGACGTAGGTTCGCAAAGGCGCCACAAGGAGCGCTATCCCCCACTATGGGGACTGTATCCTGTTCCTGCGTCAGATCAAAAGACGGAATGTGAAGTTTTTGTGTATTTATTAAGTAGTACAGTATCATGTATTAACATAACTCTGGAAGCAAATTATTTACAAAATTAATAATTGAACAGGCCTCATAAGAAATGTAAATGAGCAGAACTATTCACGTTTTTATTTTATTTATATAGGTTATTTTCAGCAAATTATTCAGTAATGTAGTCTACACTACAAAAATTCTGAGGAACGTGCTTAGTTACGCAGCTGCGTGACGGACTTTTTTGCTACTTGTAGTTGTCTAAACTAGTCTTGGGGTATCTCACATCCCAGTGTGTCGTTAGTGTAAGTGTTCAGGGTATCTCACACCCCAGTGTGTCGTTAGTGTAAGTGTTCAGGGTATCTCACACCCCAGTGTGTCGTTAGTGTAAGTGTTCAGGGTATCTCACACCCCAGTGTGTCGTTAGTGTAAGTGTTCAGGGTATCTCACACCCCAGTGTGTCGTTAGTGTAAGTGTTCAGGGTATCTCACACCCCAGTGTGTCGTTAGTGTAAGTGTTTAGGGTATCTCACACCCCAGTGTGTCGTTAGTATAAGTGTTCAGGGTATCTCACACCCCAGTGTGTCATTAGTGTAATCTGTAATAGGTACAAGCTTTAGCACCATGAATAAATATATTTATTAATCATATGCTATTCTATTAACCTCTAGAACCACCTATTAACCAGGTTAGTTCTATCTGACATATTAAGACTAACCAACCATTACACCCTTTCTTCTCTCAAAGATTGAGACGGCTTGGCTGTCTGAATCTTCTTCCACTCCTAGTCCTTACTTCTTTTTCTCTTCCTCCATTGTCTTCTATCCCTTTCTTCCTGGATCTCCTTCTCTTCTGATCTTCTTTGTGCCTCTTTAGAGCCACTGTTTGCATCAATTTTCTCGCTCCTTTCCACTGGATCTTTCTGTCTCGGCCGATCTGATCTAGAACATTTGGATTCACAGGGTACAATGAATACCCGGTTTCTCCTAATAATTCGTCAAGATACGTCTATAAGATACTCCCTTTTATTAAGGCCATGTTCTAAAATGGTCCCATATTTGTTCAAATTTTTCACCCATACCTTCTCACTTTTTCTCAACTGTCGAAGGTTATCATTTGGATTATTTGCTTCTTCATCTACCATAAGCTTCAGTAGTTTAAAAGATGCTACGACAGCCTTCCCACCAGAGCTGAAACCGCTTAAAGTGTTATTATCCGCCTCTGTTCCATCACCTTACCTAATCGAGTTCATAAGTAAGTTTTCTTCTTGGCTTCGTTTAAAATATGTTCTAGCATATGTTTTGAGATTTGCTCACAACATTAGATCAAGTAACGCCCGTCATAAGGGCGCTCTTTCTGTCCAAGAGTTAACGTTAGCAGAAGACCTGATAATATCGTTGGCGCAGAAAGATAGTTTCCCATTTTCATTTGTTTGTAATTCAACTGTTCCTTCCAATATAGCATCTCTGTCCCCATATCTCGATAAAAAGGGACTTATAAGAGTTGGTGGCCGCTTGAGGTACTCAAACTTAAATGAGTCCGCCAAGCATCCTATTCTTTTGCCTAAAAAATCAAGAATATCTGAACTCCTCTACGACTATTATCATTTAGTGTCTTTGCACTCAGGACCTAGGACTACTCAAAGTTTGATCCAGCGATATTATTGGATAATTTCTCTTCGCGATCTAGTGCGCAAGCGCATCCACAAGTGCCTTACATGCCACAAGTTAAGAGCCTCAGTTACTTAGCCAGTTATGTCTAATCTGCCTTATCCAAGAGTCAATGTCTCAAAGCCTTTCACAAGCACTGGGGTGGATTTCGCTGGCCCCTTTCTCATTAAGAAAAGCAGCAGAAAAAATGCTGCTGCTAAGAAATGCTACATATGTCTTTTCGTTTGCTTCAGTACTAAGGCTGTCCATCTGAAATTTGTTTCCTCTCTGCCAACCCAAGCATTTATCGCTACTCTAGACCGATTTGTTGCGAGACGAGGTCTCCCTCACGACATTTATTCAGACTGTGGCCGTAATTTTGTTGGTTTTTCTCGACAACTAAAAGAAGTTTATGATCAGATGAAGGTCTCCTCTCCTGAAATTAGCGCTTTTCTCGCATCCCGCAGCATAAGATGGCATTTTAATCCTCCTTATGCACCTAATTTTGGTGGTCTTCATGAAGCTGGCATAAAATCTGCCAAACTCCTTTTGGTTAAAATGCTTGGCCGGAATCCTGCTCTAAGTTTCGAGGAACTCACTACTCTAGTTGCGCGCATTGAAGCCGTCTTAAATAGTCGTCCACTCTATCTCTCATGCCCTTATCCTCTTGATGATCCTGATTTTCTGACCCCTGGTCATTTCTTGGTGGGTGGCCCTCTGCTAGCCGTTCCAGAACCTCTAGAAGAAAGTACCTCGTATACATCACGTTGGACAAGGGTCAAGTCGTTATATGCTTCCTACTGGAGACGCTGGACTTCTGAGTATTTAAACACACCCATGCAAAAACAGAAGTGGACGAAGTGCTCTGAAAACCTTGCCGTAGGAGATGTCGTTTTCCTCAAGGAAAATTCTTTACCACCCCTCGCATGGCCTATTGGCCGGGTTGAAGCCGTACATCCAAGACGTGACGGCGTGGTGCGTGTGGTGTCAATCCACACAAACCATTGGCACTTATGTCAGGCCAGTAACAAAACTACTATTGCTGCCACATTAATTGTTTGTTTTTTTTTTTCTCTGAACATATTTTAATGAAGATGCATTCATTTATTTTTCTATTATTTTCACAAGTGTTTTGTTCTCTCCCTTTCTTACCGCCAAGCGAGGCTTTATTATAATTTGCCAAAGGATTTATCCCTCCTTAGTTCTCATCCTCCCCGTGGGCCTCCCGCGAAGAAGTCTTCCATGACAGCCCCCTTGGAAGTGAAGAAGTTGCGTTTCCTTTATTCCTACCTCTCTCTCATACCTTTTCCTGATGAACCTTTAGAAATAACCGCATACTTATTATTATTATTTATTTTCTTCTTTCTCAAGATTTCTTATTCCTCTTTTTAAGAAACTACCGTTTCTTGGTAGGCGGTATGTTGGGGCGCAGGCTTTAACACTTAGGCACAAAGTACGTCGTACCCCCCCCCCCCCCCCCCCCTCATCTCTCCCCCCGGATCTCGAGTAGATCATACCTCATCCTTTTAGCTCGGGATTCCGCCCTCAACTCCCATTACGTTCCGGTCTTTCTTCTATTCTACTTTCCAGAAGCTGCGAACAGGTGTATCTTCAGCAGCTGGCAGCGCAATGGTGAGTTTAACTGTTTTTTTTGTTTTTTTTTCATACTCTGAACCCATTTCTTAAACCACATGCCGAGGATTATATTATATTTTCAATCCCCAGCGTGTACATAAACAAAGCAGGTTATGATGTGGTATTTACAAACAATTTCGCAAAAATTATGATGAAACCGAAACCAATGATTGGGGACACGTATAATGATCTTTATGTGTTCAGCTTTAAACATTATACAAAAAGAGACGATTATTTTCTGTCGGGAAATCAGATGATTTGTGGCATTTAAGGCTTGGGCACTTAACCCTCAACTGGTAACATTCAAATTTTGTACGTTATAAATAACATGCGTTTGTGAGACGTGTGCATGGTAAAAAATGTTTTGGGGGGCAAAAATTTTGAAAAATCATTTGTCTCCACTCCATCGGCCAAATGTTTCGTACGCCTCTCTTCTCTCTTCAACCTCCAAACAACCGCAAAACAAATCCTTTCCAACCCTTCAAAAGGAAAAACCATTATCCACACCTTCTATCCCACTTTTATTCAACCCTCAACCTCCCAGATAAATGATTTCTCTAAAAACGTTGAACAAACTCCCAAGACACCTAATCCAAAATCACAAGACCCATTCACCATTATGTCCGCATTCCTCAACAAACTGGAAACCATGTTAACCCCACTTATTTCCCTTATGACTTCCCTTATAACCTACCTTCTCCCCAAACTACTTAAATGATCCCACCCACTGCTCCTCTTACCATAATTCTATGGAATGCAAACGGACTTACAACAAGACGACTTGAACTGGAACTTCTACTCACAGAAAAGGACATCGACATTGCACTGATAACAGAAACACACTTACTCAACAAACACCATTTTTCAGTCCCAGGATACGTATCTTACAGGGCCGATCACCCAACTGTAGCCCACAACGGAGCAGCTGTACTTGTGAAGAACACAGTGGCTCGGCCAGTACCTGAATGGGTGACCGGCCACGTGTTGTTGGCATTATAAAAGGGTGGCAACCTATAGATAGCCCGGCGCTAATGGCCAAGTTGTAGATGCGCCGTAAAAAAAAAAAAAAAAAAAAAAAAAAATCACAGTGGCTCATTTTCTTCAGTCCACAATATTGACAGACAATATTCAGGTAAGTTCAATATCCCTTTCCCTTTCCTCTCAGAATTTCATAATATCGGCTGCATATTTTTCGCCTAATAGTACCATCCACCATCCTGAATTCCTTTCACTATTCAGATCCTTTGGTCCTCGCTTCCTCATAGGGGCTGATTTTAATGCAAAACATCCCAGATGGGGAAGCCGTCTCACAAACTCCCGTGGCAGAATCCTATACGACATCCTTCAATCCCAAAACTACGAATCCATTTCCACAAACTCTCCCACCTACTGGCCTACAGATCTCTCTCGAACTCCAGACTTGGTTGATTTCTTCATCGCTTCTTGCCTAGGAAGAATATCCTATTCAGTGCAATCACTGCTTGATCTATCCTCCGATCACTCAGCCATTCTCCTCAAGCTGGATACCGTTCCTCAACCTCGTGCCCAGTATCCTAGCCTCATCCAAGGTCCTATCAACTGGGAATTATTTCAAGAAATCCTCGCCGCTTCCATAGACCTCACTGTCCCTCTCAAAACCCCCTCAGATGTCGACGCTGCTGTTCTTACGTTTACAAAGGTCATACAGGACAGTGTCTCAGAATCATGTAGACTAAGAACACACCTTCCTTTCAATCCCAAACCTCAGCTTCCAGATCACATCTAGAACCTCCTTACCGCCAAGCGCCGAGCAAGAGCTCTCTGGCAGAGAACTCGCTATCCCTCTCACCGCACCTCCTTCAACAGACTCTGTCGAAATTTAAAACAGGCTCTTTCCGAACATCGATCAAAATCCTTCAATCATTATCTTCAAACCCTATCCACACAAGATAATTCCCTTTGGACCGCTACCCGTAAAATCCTAAAATTCCATACCGTTCCACATCCTCTCCAACGCAGTGACGGCAGCTGGGCGAGGAGCGATGAAGATAAGGCCGACGTTTTTGCCGCACACCTCGAATCCACTTTTTCTCCGCACCCAAATACTAATTCTATCCACGACCAGCTGGTGCACGATTACCTTGATCACCCTCTTCCCCTCTCCCCTCCTGCCAAAGCTTTTCATCCTGCAGATGTAAAATACATCATTAAGCATCCCTGATCCTAAAAAACCTACCCCAGAAAGCGATAATCTTCCTTACCTACATCTTCAATTCAATCCTAAGAACTACTCACTTCCCCAAACCATGGAAACACTCCATAAGAATTTTTATCCCAAAACCCCAAAAACCTCCAAATACACCATCCTCTTATCGCCCTATAAGCTTACTCCCAATCATGTCCAAAGTTTTTGAAAAACTTTTTCTGAAGAGAATCCTTCCCATCGTTACATCCTCGAATTCCATTCCTGACCACCAGTTCAGTTTCCGCTCCCGGCACTCCACTATTCAACAATGCTTTAGCGTTGTTGACACAATATCCTACGCGCTGGAATGTAAAAACTACTGTACGAGTGCCTTCCTCGACGTCGCCCAAGCGTTCGATCGGGTTTGGCACCCGGGGTTGTTATACAAAGTAAAGCGTATTTTACCTCACACATATTACCTCATCCTTCAATCCTACCTCTCAAATCGTTCCTTTCAAGCAAGGTCTGGTACTACCTTGTCCTCCTCTCGACCCATATCCTCAGGCGTCCCACAAGGCAGCATCCTAGGTCCTATCCTTTACCTCCTGTACATGGCAGATATCCCCACCCATCCGACTACACACATTACGACCTAATGTGATGATACAGCCATCTTTTCCTCTTCCTCTGATCCCTCTACAGCTTCCCAACAATTGCAGGAGCACCTTGAGTCTGTCGAGAAATGGTGCAACTTGTGGAAAATTAAAGTGAACCCAGAAAAGTGCTTCCATGTTACATTTACACTTAATAGGAGCGCCTGCCCTCATGTATTCATTTGCAGCAGTCAACTTCCAACATCAAATGAGGTACGTTACCTGGGACTCCTACTAGACAGCAGACTCACATGGAACCGACACACACGACTGAAAAGACAAGAGCTAAACAGGAGATATGGACTCCTACGACGACTACTTGGACCTACTTCAAAGCTTACAACACAAAACAAACTCACTATTTACAAAACTATAATCAGACCTATCTGGACTTACGGACTTGAATTATGGGGAACAGCAAAACACTCAAACATACAACGAATACAAGCATTCCAATCCAAAGTCCTTCGTAGAATAGTTAATGCTCCCTTTTTTGTCTCTAACAAAACCCTCCACAACGACCTTAATATTCCTTTCGTAAACGATCTCGCCAAATCCCGATTCCTAACCTTTCATTCCAAGTTGTCATCCCACCCAAATCCTAGAGGTCAATCCCTTTCCACCCAGACCCATCCTAAAAACCTCCCCAGGAGGCTTAAGAGACTTTGGCCCCGTGACCAGCTAAACTAACAGCGGTTAAAGACACTAAAAATAAATATTAAGATATAATAGGAAGTGTCGATAATGTTTGGCTCCTTCCATATTCTGTTTTACACCGATATGTATTCATTAACCAGCACAATTAATTATTGTATTTTATTTTACAGATTTTAAATAAACATGTATTCAGAGAAAAAAAAAAACAAAATTTATTTACTTAAAGAAAAATCAGATGCTGAAGAAAAATTAGCAGATTTTTACAGAATGATGAAGAATAAAGGAGTGAATGTATCAAGAATCCCGTGTGTTCATGGGCGTATATAGAAAATAATTTCGGAGGGTGCTGGGAAAATTTCGGGGGGGGGGCTGAGACCATTTCCGGTGTATGGAATACTAACAGTTTAGATCTTCGAAGAGTTTTAGCCAACTTAAACGCTATTAAACCCAAAATAGAATATGTTTTATGAACTAAATGATCTTATTTAATTTATTTTTAAGGGTTTTATGAAATTTTTACCGATCAAATCAAAATTTCGGGGGGGGGCTGCAGGCCCCTCAGCCCACCCCCCTTATATACGCCCATGGGCGTGATAGAGGTGGAGAATTCCGGTCAAGCAAATTTAGGGAGTTTTGCAGATTGAATGGTTTTGTACAGGAGTTTGCTGCTGGGTATAAACCTCAAAAGTGTGGAGCTGCGGAGAGATTGAATTTGACTCTTCTTCATAAGGTTAGAAAAATGTTTGTTGATAGTAATTTACCAAAGTATTTATGGGGGGGGGGGAGCCGTTCGTGCTGCAGCATATCAACTCAACTGATCCACTACAGTTTCACTGAATGGCCGTACTACCTGCTGAAATGTTTTATGGAAAAAAATGATTTGTCAAAGCTACGAATTTTTGGAAGTAAAGTCTGGTACCTTCAACTGCCAAAGGGAAGAAAACTTGAACCTAGAGGTCGGGATGGACGAATGGTTGGTTATTCTGGTGCTGGACATCGGATTTGGGACCCAGAGAAGGGTAAGATAATTATCTCTCGTGATGTGAAGTTCGATGAGACACATATTAATTATTTGGTTAATAATTCTTGGACACCTGCATATGTTCCACCTAATGAAGAACAGATCAAAGAGGAATATGAAAGGGAAGTCACAGAGAATAAAGTACTCTCAGAGAATGAAGAAGAGTTCTATGGATTCGAGGAGGAAATTAGACCGGAAAGGAGAAGAAAAATTCCTTCATACATAAAAGATTTTCATCTGCATACAGCCTTTTATCTTTTAACTGAGAATGATCCACAAACTTACGAGGAGGAAGTAAAAAGGGGTGGGCTGATGCTACATAGAAAGAGTTGGTTGTACATAAGAATTTCAAAGCTGTAGACGTAACCAAGATCATTTGCTACTCTGATGCAGATTGGGGAGGAGACAGGAAGAGTTGTTCTGGAATTGCCGAAAAGTCATATCATGGAGATCTCGAAAGCAACAATCTGTGGCACTTAGTTCTTCAGAGGCTGAGTATGTGGCCTGTAATCTGGCTGAACCTGAACTTTAATAACTAAAAGGACTATTGAGTGAATTGTGCTACGGTGAAGATGAGGACATTAAGTGTAGTATACTTCAAGCTTTGAGTATGGTTAAAAACTATGAAAACACTAGCCCCTTCAAACATATAAATATTAAGTTTCATGTTTAAAAGATATTGGTTCTAAAAATTCAATTAGAATTGATTATGTATATAAATCTTCAAATGCGCTCAATAGAAATAAGTTCTCATTTTTTAGATCCAAGCTTTGTTTAAACTAATTTTATTTTATTCTTCTTGTTTGCTTTTAATTAATATTGCTGCAATTTCAAGTGATTTGTTGTTTTGATATTTTTTTGTATATACTTGATATTGAGAGGGGGTATGAAAGTATTTTGTTTATCTTATTGTATTGTAAATGTTGATCATGTTGGTCACTGTATAATAAAGTTGGGATTGGTGAGGCTTCCTTTGAAATGAGAGACCATGTGCAGTGTGCTGAATAAAACAGGCTTTCATTTTATAAGTGTTGTTTGTTTGCCCATGGAGCAAGTGTTATTCTAATATTTACAATAGTTATTGATTATAGAAATATCAATTAAGTTTAGAAAATAAAATATTCTATCCAATGTTTTTCTTTATTATTCCAACAAATATTAAATCTATCATATTCTTTTGGATCTATATTTTAATCTGCTAAGTGAATTATGTACAATTGAGTATTGGACTAGTAGACACCTTGAATCCCTTTGGAATCCATTTAAATTGAGCCAACCAAAGTTTTTTTATATATGTTTCATTATGATCTGATTCGTAGCCAGCTCTTCATTTATGTTTCATAGGGATTGTCACCTGCTATGAATAATAATCTGTTATTACACTATTTGAATCATGATTTTAATTGTTTTTCTCTTAGTGATTAAAAATCATTATTTAATATTTTATAGCGGTAAATTCACATTTATAAAGTTAACGTGGTTAGCAAAATTATTATTTACATACTGTTTCTTTAATCATCACAGTATATTATGTAATTCATGTTAGACATATTTTGAAACAAGTTGGTTACGTTTCAGGTATAGTTTACGGAAATTAGGTCCCCTGGGATAAAATAAGTACTCAAATATGACATTCAAGATTACATGATGAAATTGTGTTATTTTAGGCCTTGACTTAGTACACGTAAATCTTTTGTTATTGGTTGAAAACAATGTCCATCCTAGATGTTGAGTTGCCTCAGAATCTGGTGTCATTAGAAAAGGTTTTCAGACTATCACATCTTCTTGGAATATTTCGACTAAAGCATGTACAGAACGTGGACAGAAGGTGTTCTGTTGTTTTCCTCTGTGTTATAACCATTTGTGCAGCTTGGAGTACTTTTGTTCACCTGGCTGACCCAAGAGAATACCTGTACATAATAGACGCATCGTGCATGTTATTTTTTGTTGACTTCAGTGTTATCGGGTTGATTTGGAATTCCAAACATTTTGGAATACTAATAAACCAGATAGTCAATCTCCAAAAAGAATATCCGATTGGATTATGGAAACCCAACATAACTCTCTTACACTTCAATGCAGTTGGCGTCGTAGTTTCTGGACTTATGCAAATCTATTTTTCCAAATCTTTGGATGATTGGATCTTAACAATTGCACATGCTTTCGACATCTTCCTTACATTTCTGCTTTCATTAGTAATTACTCATATTATGGCTTTCTTTGATATGTTTTTTCATTACCTGACTTCTATAGAAAGCCTTAATGACTTTCAAATGTGGACCAAATTCTCTGATGAAATAGTATTACTTGCTGATTCTGTTTTATTTCTGTATAAACCTGCACTTCTGTTCCATTTATTGAATAACTCTATTTGTTTCTTGAGAAACGCTTACATCTGTATTAAATTCACCTATTTTTACTTTGAGGATAGTATTTTAGCTCGTTGGATATGGATTGTTTCTAATGTAGCAAGAATAGTGGAAGTTGTGTATTACTGCAACCGATTAAAGAAGAAGGTAAGCATTTCTTGTATGTTGAAGAATTTAGACTTCATTTTTATTAGTTTCTAACATTTTAATATGTTCTTTATCATTGGTAAATGTGAAGGAGCACGGTCTCCACACCGATCCTTTTGAAATGTTACACTTTAACGTATTTTGATGCACTAAACACGAATCCGTTAAAAAAAAAAAAAAAAGCTCGCTTTTCACTAGGAAAGAAGTTATTAAGCACTAAAGTTCACTGTTATGGAGGTTATAAAAGACGGGGTAACAGCGTAGTTGTAAATACGCGCAAGCGTAATAGTCCTTAATGAAGTGTAATTGAAATTTAGACTCACCTTGTGGTAGCTGACTTGGTCGTAAATTGTCGCTTTTGGGCATACGTGCTATGCGTTTCCGCTCGCTCAAGAAGATATCAAAACCCCTAGCCAATCCAACTCGCTAAAATTAATAGAATTCTATTAATTTTATCGAGTTGGATTGACTAGAGTTTTGATATCTTCTTAAAATTCAAAAAAAAATTTAAAGAATGGTTTATTATTTAAAAAAAATATTTTTGAATAACTAACTGGAGATAAATTGATAAATAATTAATGGTAAATTTCAATTAGACATCCTTATTACGAACTTTTCCATACCCGCGCATGCGCATGTTGACAAACATAGTAGGTTACATTACCTTTCAGAACCCGCACAACAGTGAACTTAAGTGTTTCATAACTTCTTTCCTAGTGAAAACGAGCCTTTTTTTTTTTTAACGGATTCGTGTTTAGTGCATCAAAATACGTTACAGTGCAACATTTCAAAAGGATCGGTGTGGAGACCGCGCTCCTTCACATTTACCTTATCATTTTAAATTAAGATATTAAATAAATTTTTAGCACATGCCAAATGAAGGAGCTATTGAGGTTGCACTAATGACAGAATTCAGAGAGAAATATATAGAACAAGTTTATCAAAAATATAGAGCATGGTGGCAACACTGTCCGCCCAAGCTTGATTACAATACCAAAATTACCTAACTAATAAACTAATAAATGAATTAAAAATGGATATTTACTTATTTACAGTTCTGTCTTGCATAATATATTAAATAGAGCTTATTTTAGCTTTTACTTATACACATTTATATACCTGAACCAAAATCCATGCAACAAGTAATTGTATGCATCTCAGAAAAGCCATTGATTTTCTTGCTCAAAAAATTAATAGATTTTTATCGTAAAAGCTGTTTAGCATTCGAAACTTATATGTAAAAAGAGTATTTTACAAGGCAAACATGTTTTATATTAGACAGTTGTAAGTAAACCAAATGTTTTTGTAAGTTTAAACACTTTTATTAGCGATGTGGCATAAATTAACCACCTTGCAGAAGAATATGCTCAGTCTATGTTCCTCTTGCGGAAGCTTTTTTTTTTTCTCTTAAATTTACTATTTAGCGAAAAACAATTATGAGTTAGAATATAGAACTGATTACACTACCGCACTTTTTAAGCCAAGAGCTGTCAGTGCGTGTGTTCCTACATGAACGCTCATCTAGGATTTGTTGAGGATCCCACTCAAGAGGAGTCAAGGGTCCCACTAAGGATTATAACCAAAATTGATACATATTATAATTTTTGTTATAGGCGGAAGGACAAAAAGTCCGACTCACAGGAACTGCTTCATCTTAGCGCGGCTCCGTTCATATCCCTAGTGTCATTTCAAAAACTTAGAAAAGAAATAAACTTATTTTTTATATATATATATATCTCGTGAAAATTGTCGAAATCCTCTCGAACATCTCCAATAAAAGCGATATTAAGACGTCAGGGACACCAACAGTAGCTAACTTATACACAGAAGCAGAAATTACACCATCCGGCTCTCTTTCTAAAGCAAAGCTCTATAAATCAATGCCTAATATGCCTAATAAAGCCTTTCTAGTGGATACAGAAGTAAAAGAAAGATTGAGTAGAATACCTTGCCTAATATAGCCTATACAGGATAATATGCCGAATAAAGCCTATCTAGTAGATACACTAGGACAAATAACAAGTCAAGATATAGAATAATATACCTAATTAAGTCTAAGGAGTAGATAAAAATGGACCAAAAACAAGTCTTGAGGAATCTTGTTTTTTTCTAATTAAATACTTTTTATCAATATTTAGTATATAACCTGTGTTGAAAACTATTGATTGCTAATTGATGAATCGGGTTACAACTATCCTGTTTTCACACAAATACATTTTCCCAACATAAGAAATTACAAAAATAAAAAGCAATAAAAAACCAAGGGAAAGAGACAAAAATTACAACTGCCTCATCTTAGCGCGGTTACATCTCGAAGAAATGGAATAGATTAGCATCACAAATCACAGAAAACTGACAGTAGTCTACTTACACAGAAGCGGATAATTCTTAATATGTATAAGTCAATACAATTATGTACTGAAAACGTACTTACTCTTTGGCTACTGCTGAGAAGGCTCTATTCTAAACAACCAAAAATTCCTTGTCATTTTAAGTATCTTGTTTTACTAGCAAATTCGTTTTACTGTTATAATGTGTGTAACTGTAAATATGTGCTTCGTGGCGAATTAAATTCCATTCTGTCGAGGGTAAAATCTTTCTATAAAATAAGAAATAACGGTAACTTCAGTTTGAAGCTATGAGGAAGGTACATAGATGGAGAATTCAAAACAACCTAGGTCATCATGATTAGCCACTGCCATCATGATTACTACAGCCACTCCAAACTTATTATAAATACCTTTCCCCTTGATGTAGATGCGCCGTAAAAAAAAACAAAAAAAAAAAAAAAAAAAAAAAAAAAAAAAAAAAAAAAAAAAAAAAAAAAAAAAACCCTAATAAATGCAATTATAACAAAAGACAATCAATTAAAAAGTGAGATAAACAAAGAGAAAAAACCCATTCAAAACAACAAAACAAACACTTTTTAGGTTTTAAGCGCTTATATCTCTGATTGACGTTTCCCCATCGAATATTGCTTCCGAACCTTTTGTGTAGAGAATTTAGTAAGCATTCGAATGGTCACCTTCCACTTACCTCGATTTCCCAACCGTTATCGAGATATTTACGAAAAATATATGAAGATCCGAAAACTTTTCATGTCTATTAAGAAAATAATTTTTTTTCGCATACTTCCTTTACTCCAAATATAACCAAAATTTAAACATCTTAGTTAGGATTAATTTCCAATATATAGAAAATATTTCAATCGAATCCCGCGATTCTAAGTACCCACAAAAAAATAATGACTTACAAAAATATTGATTCCACTTTTCTCAGAAACCGTTAAAGATATCGCCTTAAAAAGGGTTTCAATCGTTTTTGTATGTTAAGAAACCTATAAAAGAAGTACCTGCAAGCATATGAAATCAAAAACGTATGCTTTACGATTTTTTTTTGCGCAAATTTCGCCCCAAACGCCATCTTCCATTGGTCGGATTCT
The DNA here is from genome assembly GCA_946811695.1 of Gonocerus acuteangulatus. Taxonomy (NCBI): domain Eukaryota; kingdom Metazoa; phylum Arthropoda; class Insecta; order Hemiptera; family Coreidae; genus Gonocerus; species Gonocerus acuteangulatus. The sequence goes on along the minus strand of OX328123.1, from coordinate 139,344,803 downwards.
GCTGGTTAACGAACTTGACCTTTCAAATTACAAGACAGATTTTTGTGCCAAATTTAATCAAAATCGGACCATTTCCGTCAGGAGCGCAAACAGACAAGCTTATATATAAATATATATATATATATATATATATATATATATATATATATATATATGTATATACACACACAAATTTGAACCACCTATATTTTCGTGATCTATGGGGTCTGAAACGAGAAAGTTTCTGGTCGGCACGTCCGGATCGCGTCGTGAGGTCAACCTCATAAGCGGGTTCTCCCTATGGAGTAACCGCGCTAAAACCCGTTCATAAGAACAAAACAGACGTATTTAAGCACGTTTAAAACTTAAAAAATAAGTTTTAAGCACTTATTTCCCCGATTGACATAGCCTAATCAAAAATAGTTTTAGAATCTTTTTTGTAGAGAATTTAGTAAGCTTTCAAATAGTTTCTATTGACTTAACACGATTTCCCAACCTTGTTCGAGATATTCCTTCCTTAACTCCAAACGTAACAAAAATTTCAACATATTAGTTTTAATGAAAGTAGAACATGCAGATAATGTTTCAACTGAATCCCGTGATTCTAAGTACCCAAACCAAAAACGGTATTCAAAAACTATTTTTCCAATTTTCTCGAAAACGGTGTTATAGAAGAGAAAAGAATAACCTGAAACTAGGCTTTATTGAACTTAGAATAATACTACATATTAGACTGAATGAATAGAATAAACAAAAGTAAACAATGAAATAGAAAACAGCTGTTACAAATATTATAACATTCATCCCTCCTAGGTAGTGAAGTCTTTCAAGTATGCGGGGGATGCCGTTCACGGGTACTTCTTCTTAATGATTGTTGAACTGCTGGATTTGGTTGATGTTGAGGATTGAATTCAGTTGTGTTTGGCACGTCTGGTACACTCTCAGAGACACTTTTATTTTCTTTAAGAGCGTCTTTTTGTGGGGAAGGTTTTGGGTGACCTGTGACATCCATGTCACCAATTGATGTTTCAAATTGTTCATGGTTGCAGTGATTTTCGGGAATACTTTCTGTCTCGCCTATTGGTGCAAGGTGTCTAGTAGACACAGTAGTCTCCCTTCCGTCAGGCAATCTAACATATGAATATTCTGGGTTCCCTTCCAATAAATATACTTCATCGACATGAGGGTCATATTTTGAGCGAATATGTCTTCTCATAAGGACTGGACCAGGGGTCATGAGCCACGTTGGCATCCCTACTCCCACACTGGACCGGCGAGAGAAATTAAACATACGTTCATGGGGTGTTGTATTTGTTGATGTGCAGAGGAGTGAACGAATTGAAAGTAATGCCTGATTACAAACCTCCTCCCATCTAGAAATATCACTATTTTGATTTCTTGCTGCCAGCTCAATAGTTTTCCAAACTATCCCAACATAGCGTTCACATTGTCCATTTCCTTGAGGATTGTATGCAGTCGTTCGACTTGTAGCAACACCAATGTCATTTAAAAATGATTTGAGTTCTTGAGAAAGAAAACTTGAACCTCTGTCAGTGTGCAAGTAAGCAGGTGTGCCAAAAATTGAGAAAAGTTCTTTAAGCTTCGAGATTACTGTATTGGATGACATATCATGACATGGAAAAGCAAAAGGAAAACGTGAATACTCATCGACAATTATTAGGAGGTAACGATTTCTTGTAGATGACGGCAAAGGGCCTTTAAAATCCATCACGATCCTTTCGAACGGTTGTGTAGCTTTGATAAGAGTTCCTTCGAATTTGCGGAATCTTGATTTTACTTCAGAACAAATACGACATCCTGATATGACTTTTCGTATTTCTTCCAATGAGTAAGGGAGATTTTTACAACGAACCCAATGATATAGTCTTGTTTCTCCTGGATGGCACAAAACTTCATGCAGATTTCTCAACTTTGGGAAAGAAGAACAAATTCGTGATAATGTATCCGCAGTTTTGTTCTCATTGCCTGGTCTGTATATTATTTCATATTTATAATTTGAAAGTTCCAGTCTCCACCTCATTATTTTTTCATTCTTTATTTTTCCTTGTTTATTACTGTCAAACATGAATGACACTGAACGTTGATCGGTAATAAGACGAAAATTCCTACCGAGAACATATTGTCTCCACTTCCGTAATGCTTCTACTATCGCATAAGCTTCTTTCTCAATAGACGAATGACGCTGTTCGGCCTTGGTGAGAGATCTTGAGAAAAAGGCAACCGGTTTCTTGTCTTGAGATAGTGTGGCTCCAATGGCATAATCAGATGCGTCCGTTTCAACAGTTAGTGGAGTGTTGTTGTCGATTGAAGATACCACAGCATTTTGAATGTCTAGCTTAATGGACTCAAATTTTTTCACAGCTTCTAAACTGAGAGGTATAGGACTTCTGACTAATACTTGGATTTTCTCAGCAAACTTTGGTATAAATGGGGCAAAATGGGAGAACATACCTATAGCTCGACGGAGAGAAGATGAGGTACTTGGGATTGGCAATTCACGGAGAGGTTGCAACCTTTCAGGATCTGGACTAATTGTTTTGTGGCGAATGATAAATCCCAAAAGCTTAATGCTTAATGAGAATGCACTTTTCTGTAGATTTATTGTTATATTGTACTTAGCAACAGCCTTTAGAAATTTTTCTAAATTTTGATCATGTTCTTGTTGATCACGACCACAGATTGTCACATCGTCCAAATATACCTCAATTCCTTGAAGATTTTCTGCGGCAACTATGTTCATTATAGCTCTTTGAAAAGCCGGAACTCCATTCCTAACACCAAACGGAATACGAGTGAATTGATATAGTCGTCCACAGGCTTCAAAGGCTGTATAAGGTCTGTCCTCAGGTGTGATAGGAATTTGGTGATACGCACTGCGGAGGTCAATCGAACTGAAAACTCTATATGAAGCAACTCTATTAATAATGTCATCCATCCTTGGGAGTGGGAATGCATCTAATTCAGTGAACCTGTTGATTTCTGGGAGTAGTCGACAACCATCCTACGCCGGTGATTAGGGGATTCCACAACCAATACTTGAGCTCGCCATGGTGAAATGCTCTCTTCAATGATGCCATCTTCTAACAATTTCTTTATTTCATTTTCAATGAATTTCGTATCCGGGGCAGAATGTCTACGCGATCTTATTGATATTGGCTTGCAGTTAGGAGATAAATTAGTAAACAGTTGAGCAGGTTCTACATTAGCAACTGCAACACTACAAATATTCAAGGGAGCTTCAGTTCCTCCAAATGTTACCTGAATTGAAGAATGTCTATTTAGGATGTCATGACCTATTATGATGTCCGTACAAAGATCTCTAAGGATGCTAACTGTTACACCATTGTATTCATGATCCTGTAACTGAAGGTTTATCCTACATTGACCCTTAATTTGGGATTTCAAGGAGGTTGATGCCATAGCAACATCTTCTACTTTACAGGGAATCACAGGAATTTTAAGTTTTGAGACAGTGGAATGACTAATGAAAGTACCAGTGCTACCTGTGTCTATCAAACCATGAGCATTTGAGCCATTAATCTTGACAGTAACAACAGCTTTTCTTAGATTTGAAGGTAGAGATGCTAAACAATTAGTGGAATTTGTTGGACGCCGGGGTGATACTGAATATTTATCCTTATTTCTACATACCTTCTGGTAGTGACCCTTGATCCCACAGCTTCTACAGATAGCCTCCCTGGCTGGGCAGATGGATCTACTGTGTTTCTGGAAACCGCAAAACTAGCACTTTGGACTGACTGATGAGATTGATTGAGGAGCTGGTCGAGAGTCTTCTTCGCTGTGGCTTGGATCCGATTCCTTCTTCATTGAGACAGTATTGATGGTCGATGGAGTCAAATATTCCTGGGATTGATGTTCCGCGAGCTCCAACGATCTTGCTTGAGTAACTGTTTCTTCTAGGGTTAAAGTGTGATTTTCCAATAATCTCTAACGAATATGGGATGACCGTAACCCATCTATAAATGCATCTCTAACAGATTCATCTCTGTTAATTTCAGCACTAACAGCTTTAAAATTGCAATCTTTAGCCAAACGTTTAAGAGATTCGACGTACCTGTCAATAGTTTCCCCAGGTTCCTGGCGTCGAGTCTTGAGCTTATGTCGAACAAATATTTCATTGATTGGTTTAATATATAGACTTTTTAAAATTGCAACAGCATCATTATATGTTCCACATTCACTCACATATTCATAGACTGAAGGAGAAATAAAGTTAGTTAACACTTTGAGTCTATCACATTCACGAACATCAGCACTAGTAATAAAGTTCTGGAATGTACGAAACCAATGTTTCCATTCTTGTAGAGCTCCATCTTCATTAGGATTGATACTGAATCTTTCAGGGCGTAGAATACGATCCATTCCAAAACAAAAACTAAGTTCAATAAATTGTTATAGAAGAGAAAAGAATAACCTGAAACTAGGCTTTATTGAACTTAGAATAATACTACATATTAGACTGAATGAATAGAATAAACAAAAGTAAACAATGAAATAGAAAACAGCTGTAAACAATGAAATATAAAACAGCTGTTACAAATATTATAACAAACGGTTAAAGCTATCGCCTTGAAAATGGTTTCATTCGTTTTCCTAGCCCAAGAAGCCTATAAAAAGAGTACTTACAAGCTTATGAACTGAAAAACGTAAGCGTTACGATTTTTTTTGCGCGAATTTCACCCCAAACGCCATCTTCCAGTGGGCGGATTTTGCTGGTTAACGAACTTGACCTTTCAAATTGGACTATATATATATATATATATATATATATACAACTTTAACCACCGTTATTTTCGGTCTCTAGGGGTTCTGAAACGCGAAATTTTCTAGTCGACACTTCCGGATTGTTTCATGAGATCAACCTTATAAGCGGGGTTCCTCCCTATGGGGGAGGGAGGAACCCCGCTAAAAATAATAACTTCACTAATAAAGTTGTTATGTACACTAGGAAAGGGCCTTGTATTCTGTGTATCTGGAACATATTAACACGTTGTCTGCCAGGTCCGAAGCTTAGTCAGAGGAAGGTTGCCTTGCCGTATGCTGGGCCCGACTAAGGGTCGGGCTGACTTTCCCTTACCTTTCTCTTCCCTCCTTTGGAAACCGAGGAAAAGCTAACAAACTTGAACAGGCAATCATTAGGCTTCCCTTATTTCAAGTGTCACATAGGTTCAGACAGATTCGACTTCCTTCAATTTTTGTTGTTTTTTTTAAATTTTACTCAATGTAATTTTAAAGTGCATTGGGCTGCCCTTTGAAATTTGGGTGGCAGCGAAAATGTTAAATACTCCAGATAGAACAAAGTGGAACTATTACTGGCCAAACATAACATATTTTATTCTGCTGATATATTCATAATTTTTATGAAAGATTTTTTAAATAAAAAAAATTCAAAAATTTTAAGATTTAGTTTTCTCTTCTTCATTTTGCGCTAATGACCTCAGCAGTAACTGAAACTTAAAAAATAAATAATATTATATCAACAGGCAAGAACAGGAGGATTTTTTCATTTCTTATTTTATGTTATTTTAGCACTTTCCTCCGAAGGAACGAGGACTCTTTATCGACTCTATATCGATCCTACCTAGTAGACACCGAAAATGACCCCCATTAAAATTTATATATATATATATATATATATATATATATATATATATATATATATATATATATGTATATATATATATATATATATATATATATATATATATATATATGCATATATATACATATGTGTCTGTTAACACGATAGCGGCCAGAGTTTTTGTTTTTTCGTCACGAAACTTGGTATATAGCATTCAATTAGCAAACGATTGAACGAGTTCGTTAACCACCAAAGTCGGTCCACTGGAAGGGGGGGTTTACCCCGAACCCAAAACACTAATTTGACTATGTCAGCCGTAATATTTGTTATATTTCAACGAAAATTGGTATTCGTAGTGGTAATATAGAGAGAAAAGTGAGATATAAAAATTAACTAAATCGGTTCATTAGAAGGGGGGGTTTACTCCGGACCCACAATACCAATTCGCCACTACCAGCCGTGATTTTTGGTATATTTCGACGAAACTCGGTATTCGTAGTGGTAATCTACAGGTAAATATGTGTTGTAAAAATAAACTAAATCGGTTCATTAGAAGGGGGGGGGGGGGTTTACTCCGGACCCAAATTCCTAATATACTCATACCGGTCGTAATTTCTGCTGTATTGTAACGAAACGCGGTATACGTCGTGGGTAACTCATGAGAAAGAAGTGTTGTAAAAATGAGCTGAATTGGTCAATCGGAAAGCGGGGGTTTAATTTGTAATATATTTCAATAGAAAAGCCCGCCAGACGTAGGTTCACAAAGCCGCCGCAAGGAGCGCTTTCTACCACTAGAGTGACTGCATCCTGTTCCTGCGTTAGATCAAAATACGATAATATAAGGTTTTTTGTATTTATTACGTAGTGTAATAGGTACAATGTTTAAACATAACTCTGGAAGCAAATTAATAATTTATCAGTTACTCTTTACAAATTTAAAAGAGAACTATTCATATTTTTATTTTATTTATGTAGGATATTTTAAGCAAATTGTTCTGTAAAGCAGTCTACACTACCCAAATTCTGAGGAAAGTGCTTCGTTATGCAGCTCCTGCGTGACGGACTTTTTTTTTTTACGGCGCATCAACATCTAGGCCATTAGCGCCGACATCCAGGGTACAGCCAGGAATTTTCCCAACAAGCCATGTGATGAGAAAATTCCTGGCGCCGGTAAAAATCGAACCCACCATCTCCCGCTTATGAATCCAAGGCGCTAGTCACTAGTCCTCGGGAGACCCCATTTTACGTTAAATATCTCAAAAACTGGTGATAAGTCATGAAAAGTGGAAGGTAAGCATTCAAAACCCTAATAAATAGCCTACAAATATGAGTACATTGCTCTTAAAAACTACACTATCATAGACATTGTTCCTAATCCACGACATGTTTCTTATTCATAAATAATTCAGATTCGCAGCACCAGATTCTTGACCACGAGGATCAGGTAGCTTAAATAATTCTATGTCAAGGATTTATTTTTTTAATTACCATTTCTTACCAACCTCACAAATATTTTATTAAACGGATAAGATGATTAAATTCCTCTGAAGGAGAGTTATTGTAATTTATAGACAAATTTCTTCTTTACCAAATTATTTATTTATTTTTGTTATTGATTATTAAAGCAACAAAACGTCCTTAATGGGATTTAATTTTGAAAATGAATGATTACATCCAATGTTATGCTTTAATGTCAAACTAAATATTATCTCGCTAATATTGATTTTGATCTATTCTAATATCAGTTTGACGAATGTTAACCAGACGAAAGTTTAAAATTCTTTGGCATGGTTTCCATTCTTTCGCAATTTATGATTTTTCTACTTAGCTAAAATATTTTTATTTAGCCAGCCTATAGTATTAAATATCCCAATTGATGAATATTTCAATCAAGTCTAATTCTTAGCAAACTCTTCTAAAAAACATATTTTATATGATCATTTGATTAACTTAATATATTTATATATAATCATTTAATACTACATTTTTTCTAGTCGATTTGAAAATTGTTAATGTTCCAAATTTATTATAACTTGGTAGTGATTTTGCATAAAACATTTTTTATTAGACTTTTTAGAGTAACTTTTAGTTATGCCTAAATAGAAATATTATTATATATCAAGTTATGTTAAATAGATTGAATCTTTTTTATAATCCTACTTACTTTTTAAAACACAAGCTCTCTTTGGTTATATTGAGGCTCTTTTAACAATGAATTCAGCTTGTCTTTAAGCTTCATATCTATCCTAATTGATACACATGATAAAAGTTTTGACATTTTTGATATTTATTATTCCCTATAAAATTAAGGAAGTATACTACAGGCGTTTACAAGCTAAGATCAAACCTGACTGTTTTTTTTACTGAGACTTCATTTATAATATCTAATAATTGAACAGCAATGGAACACCAAAGACATTTGTCAACTCAATACCTTCAGGTGCCTCAGAATTTGAAGACATTACAAAAAGCTTTAAGACTATCTCAATTTCTTGGTTTATTTCCTCTAAACCGCAGTTTCCGACTGAACCCAAGTCATTCTGTTGTATTCCTCAGTTTGATGAGCATTGCCGCATTTGCCGGTATGTTAATTTACATGAAAGACTCTAGAGGAATCAGGTACATAATTGATATAGGGTTCCTGTTATTTAGCCTTAACTTCAGTGTGATCTGGTTGATTAGGCACTACAAGAATTATGAAGAACTGATACTCCACTTATCTAATCTCCAAAAAGTTTATTCCATTGGACTATGGAAGCCCAATATAACTTTCATGCACTTCAATGCAATTGGAGTCCTTATTTCTGGACTTCTAGAAATTTATTTCTCTATACCTAAGGATACTTTACGAATACCGTTTGCATATTTCATTGATGTCTGTTTTACCAGCATATTTTCTTTATTTATTTCTCAGTTGATCATTCTTTTTGATATGTTTTATTATTTCATGGCGTATTTAGAGAGCTTAAATGACTTTCAAGGATGGATCAAATTTTGTAATGAAATAACTTCACTTGCTGACACTGTTCAATTTTTATATGGACCGGCACTTGGTTTCCATTTATTGAATAATACTTTATGTTTCTTGAGAAATGCCTACATGTGCATTAAATTCGTCTACTTCGATGGTAGAGAGAACATCGTAACAAGATGGCTTTGGTTATCCTCTAATATTTTGAGAATAGTAGAAGTTGTATATTACTGCAACAGGATGAAGCAGAAGGTAAGCTTTTCATAAGGTATTCATATTGATTAGCTTCTAACATGATAATACATTCTCCATTATTTTAAATTAATGAATTAAAAGCGTGAATTTCTACAAATCCATTCTATCGTAGGGTTTAAATTAGACTACTTCCAGCCAGAGGATTGCTCCCCTGATCCCCTTCGGCATTGCACAAGTCTACAGTTGTGACTTAAACCGTTGTCGAATAAAATTTTATTGAATGCAATGGTTTCTATCATAAGAACAGAATGTATTCACATCAACAGAATGTTTTCGTTTCATTTTCTTTTATCAAGTTTTATAAGTGTAACCTCTGAGAGAGGCTACCCCTGATCAGTCTTGTTCTGAATTTCCTGTGTGCGGTACACATTAAAGTAGTGTTTCTACAATGCTGACTGTTAATTATCTTTCTCCTTCTCTGCCGTCCCATATTCATTTTAATAGGTTATGGGTCCAGAATTCATCGCTTGAAGTAATACATATGTGTAAAATAATAACTTGGTTCGAAGTAATCAGTTATAGTAATCAGTTATTAACATAACCTTCAGAGAACACGGAAACGGCGTAATGGCTACCGCTAACGTACAGTTTTGTTTACCGATCTTATCAGACAATAATAATTTCGGGAATTGGAAGTTTCGTGTAAAAATGATTCTAGAAGAAAAGCAACTGCTAGAAACTATCCTACAAACGCCTGAAGAAGTTCCTAAAGATCAGAAAGAAGCTGCTCTTTTAAAGGACGCCAAAGCAAAGTCGGCTATGGTACAGTGTTTATCGGATAAGTATCTAGACCTAGTTAAAGACGCCAAATATGCGAGAGATATGATGAAGTCCTTAGAAGAAGTTTTCAAAAGGAAAAGTGTTTTCAGTAGGTTGTATCTGAAGAAAAAGTTATTAGCCCTTAAATATCCCAACTACAAAATAGAGGAACATTTCCTACATTTTGACAAGCTCATTAGAGACATTGATAATACTGGAGCAAAAATGGAAGAAACAGACAAGATCTGTCATCTCCTTTTAACAATGGGTGATCATTATAATACTGTCATAGCGGCAATAGAAACCATGAAACAAGATCTAACTATGGAATTTGTCAAATACAGACTGCTGGAAGAGGAAATGAAGAGAGAGGGTGAACAAGAAACCGTATCAATAAAAGGTAAAGTCGCATTTAAAATAACCTGCCATGGGTGCGGGAAAGTTGGCCATAAAATAGCAAACTGTTGGAACAAAGAAAAACGTGACGGCTTTAAAAGGACATCTACAAGGAAAACTTTTAAGAAGAATAATGCCAGTCCACCTAAGGCACATCGAGCAGGCATAACATTTTCTGCCTTAAATTGTGAAATAAGTAACAAAAATGACATTTTTATATTGGATTCTGGAGCTACGAATCATTTAGTGGTTGAGAATTTACAAGAATACATGACAGATATAAAAGATCCGTAGGAGTTCCTTAACTCGAATCTTTCCGGGCTCAGACCTCTCTGTGAATTTTTGCAGGCGTTTCTTAACCACATGTGTGTCATGGTAAAAAAACATGTTTCTGGAGGAAACTATCTAGGATTTCCTATGGGTCAGTTATTGTTTCACATTAACAAAACAAATGAAATCATAAAATGGGAAAAAAATTACAATTTTTTGGGTAATTTGATGTTTCCCTCCAGCAGTCAATGTGTTAATTGAAAATGGCTACTGTTAAACTTATTCTATTTCTAGTCGCCCGAAATAATAGCTTAGCAAGATCCATGTTCTGCTCATTTTATAAGTCCCACCCTTTGGCCAGCTATAAATTTAACCCTTCCTGTATCCTGATGCCTGCCTACCTATATTTTTGAGTGATTGTGTGTAAATACATGAATATATTAATTATATAGGAATGGGTTCTCTCCTTTGAATTCTTATTTCATCATTTAGGCCATAGTCAGATCGATTTAAGTAGTTTATAGTAAGTGATTCAATCTAGCAAATTATTCAATATTTAATCTTCATTTAATCAATTTGAATAATTCACTTAATTATTATATAATGATTCAACATTTAAATTTTCATTGCAGGTAGAGATGGTAAACGCCTCACTATATCACCGCATTATGGAGGACGAGTCAGACACATTCATAGAAAATGTAAGTCCACTAATTATGGGATGGAATCCATATCAACCCTCCATTAGGCGCATGGCTACAGGTCTAGCCATGAGAATCTTTACATGTCTGTAACAGGTGAATGCATGATCAGGGAGCTTTCGGCAGGCACATTCCAAGGGGCGGTTTATCTATTAGCCAGTATTAAAGTAACTTTGTAACTAAACCAATGGTGTCACCATTTCGTTAATTGATCAGAGATATTAAAGCCTAAAGTTATCAAAACTTGCGAAAATTAGAAGTTTAAAAATTAATAAAAAAATAAGGTAACAAATATCAGGGTTAAGAGTACTTTTAATACAAACTACTTAGGTTTATTATCATGCCAAAAATCAACTTTGATATACATCCCCTTATGCTAAAAAATTACCATCAAGTGTGCTTTTTAGAAATGAAAACAGTTGTTTTCAATGGCAGTTTTCAGATATTGGACTTCAAAATATTCAAATATTGATGAACACATAAAATATAGAACAGACTGTAAGAAAAACAATGGTGTCTGCATTATTAGTCTATATCTTACCAGTCCTAAGAAAATGAGCTCATAAACTCAAAAATCAGCAATATCTTTTCATGTCAAAAACATGGGCTTGACATGGCTTAGGATTGGCCATTCATTTTTTTCACGCACCATTTTAATGGAGAGATTGTATAGTCAGAGTGTAACATGCAGCCAACTAAAACACCATCTGATAGACTAGTAGAAATATGAGACTGACTCATCCAACTTTTTAGCACTTTCCTCCGAAGGAAAGTAGCTATTGAGGTTGCACTCATGAAGGAATTTTTGAAAAATTTCTTCGAATCTTTATCGATCCTACCTAGTAGACACCGACAATGACCCCAGTTAAAATGTATGTATATATATATATATATAATTAAAATAAAAAGATTTATAATAGCCACACGTTGATGTGCCACAATGTTATAATTTAATTTAAAAAGAATCAATTAAAATATTTTTAATTAAAGAATTGCGCCACGTTGGGTCGACAAAATGTATAATATTTAATTTTAAAAACTCTTTATCTCAGGGGTCGGGTTCGAGTCCAGTAAAGTAGAACAATTTTAAATAATAAAAAAATAAATGAAAAACTCATGGATAAGCTACATCCAGGCATATGGATAAACAAGCATTACCTGATATAAAGCCAGCTTCGTATTAACTGCATATGACAGGATCTTCTTTACAACTGTATCTCCATTAACGGACTGAGCCTAGGCTTCATGGAAACTGATGACCATATGAGACTAGCTATGCACTGAACTAGAGCTGCATTAGGACTGCATCTAACTGGATCACGATTCAGACTGTAGCTTCTTTTGAACTGAACTAGAGTATGAGAATAGATCTTCGATTCAACTGAAGTCAAGTGTATGTGACTGTATCTTCTTTTCAACTGAACTGCACATATGAGACTGGAGCTTCGTTTTAACTGAACAAGTTATTGGCGGGAGCGTCCAACCGGTCTCCAATGCTACCTGTATCGACTGCTAGACAAATATAACAAATAATATTTGCTTATCCCAATGAATTTTACATATAAATGAGCTTTTTGAATATCTTCCAAATTTTCTGTTAATTTTGAATCTTTTAAATATGTAATGTAAAATATCATTACAATATATATATATATATATATATATATATATATTTATATTATATATGTGTCCGTTAACACGATACAGGCCAGAGTTTTGGGGTTTTCGCCACGAAACTTGGTACATAGTATGCCCCCATCAAACGATTGAACGAGTTCGTTAACCAACAAAATCGGTCCATTAAGGTTAACGAACTGGTTCAATCGTTTGATGGGGGCATACTATATACCAAGTTTCGTGGCGAAAACCCCAAAACTCTGGCCTGTATCGTGTTAACGGACACATATATAACTCTATATATATATATATATATATATATATATATATATATATATATATATATATATATAAATTTTAACTCGGGTCATTTTCGGTGTCTACTAGGTAGGATCGATAAAGATTCGAAGACATTTTAATTCCGTCATGAGTGCAACCTCAATAGCTACTTTCCTTCGGAGGAAAGTGCTAAAAAGTAGGTAAATAAAAATTATTATAAAACAGAACGGAATAAATTTCTCTTTCCATATGAAATTATTATATCATTAAACGAAAAACTAAAAAAATTTGCCTTTGTTAAAAAAAAAAAGTAATCAGTTTCCAAAGAAAGTTACATTGTTTAAAAAAAATATTAACTTGACTAAATATGGCAAAAATCATTTTAAATGTTCAAAATATCCACCTACAACATTAATACATTGCACAAATCTCGTCGGGAAATCATCCTGAGCGTTTAAAATCTCATCTATTTTAGCGCTGTTCCTCCCTCCCTTCATAGGGAGGAACCCCGCTTATAAGGTTGATCTCACGAAACAATCCGGAAGTGCCAACTAGAAAATTTTGCAGAAAATCAGAACCCCTAGAGACCGAAAATGACGGTGGTTCAATTTTTTATATATATGTGTATATATATATATATATATATATATATATATATATATATATATATATATATATATGTCTGTTCGCGTCCCTGACAGCTCAAAAATGGTCCGATTTTGATGAAATTTTGTACAAAAATCTTTCGTCTAATTTGAAAGGTCAAGTTCGTTAACCAGCAGAATCCGCCCACCGGAACATGTGTTTTGGAGAGAATGTCGCACGAAAAAAATCGTTCCGCTTACTTCATATGCTTGCAAGTACTCGTTTTACAGGCTTCTTGGCCTAGGAAAACGAATGAAACCATTTTTAAGGCGATAGCTTTAACCGTTTTTGAGAAAATTGGAAAAATAGTCGTTGAATAACGGTTTTGGTTTGTGTACTTAAAATCATGGGATTCTATACATGCTATACAGCGATCAGTGGGAGAAAAGACGAAAGTACCGAAATTAGTAATAAAATTGAATTAGATCATAAATAAATTTAAATAATAATAATAAATATAAATAATAATAATAAATTTAAATAATACTTTATAATTTTATAAAAGTAGCATGTAATACCTGGAAATAACTGACGAAGTTTTTCCCGTACTATCAAAGAAAAGTCCGACTCGCAGGAACTGCATCATCTTAGCGCGGTTCCGTTCTTATCCGAAGTGCGATTAGTAAAGGAATAGTAGCAGCTATCGGTAGGTTTTGATCTTTCGTTAAAAATATAAAATAAAATCTTAAAGAGAAGGAAGCTTAAAGCCACATATGGAAACTGACAGTTTTCTAAGCGGATGGGACTCTCCCGTCATCGCGACGCTCACTCTAGGAAAACTCTATTACCAATATGATTCTTATTTTCTCAGTTTTAGTGAAATACTCATTACACCGTTAAATAAACTTAAAAAACAAAAGTGAGGTAAACAGTGACAAAAACCCGTTTAAAATAACAAAACTAACACTTTCGTAGTTTTAAGCACTTACTTCTCCGACTGATATTGCCCCATCGAAATTTGCTTCAGAATCTTTTTTGTAGATAATTTAGTAAGCTTTTGAATGGTTATATCGTATTTCCCACGATTTCTAAACTTTTTTGAAGATGTTAAGGGGGAGGGGGATGGTGCTAATACCTACCGATAGCTGCTTTATTCCTTCACTAATCGCACTCGAGATAAGAACGGAACCGCGCAAAGATGATGCAGTTCCTGCGGGTTGGACTTTTTTTCCAGACAAATTGATGTATTATGTTTATATTATAATATAAATATTATGTTTATAAGAAGAGCAAGTCACTTTAATTGCGGTGTAAAATATTGTTGCTAGCTAAATCTAAGTATTATATAAGCTCATAAGGAAAAAGTCCGACTCGCAGGATCTTAGCAGGAACTGCAGCATCTTAGCGCGGTTCCGTTCATGTCCCTAGTGCCATTTGATAAGCTTAGAAAAGAAATAAACTTATTGTTTTTTTATATATCTCGTGAAAATTGTCAAAATCCTCTCGAATATCTCGAATAAAAGTGATATTAAGGCGCCAGGGACACCGACAGTAGCTAACTTTTACACAGAAGCGGAAATTACAGAATCTGGCTCTCATTCTAACGCAAAGCTCTATAAATCAATACAAAATATGCCTAATAAAGCCTTTCTAGAGGACACAGAAGCATGGGCGTATATGAGGGGGGGGGTTAAGGGGGCTGCAGTCCCTCCCGAAATTTTGAATTGATGATAAAAACTTCTCGTAAAACCCTTAAAAATAAATTAAATAAGATCACTTAGTTCATAAAACATATTTTATTTTACGTGTAATAGCGTTTTAGTTGCCTAAAACTATTCCAAGCTCTAAATATTTAGTATTCCATACCCTGGAAATGGTCTCAGCCCCCCCCCGAAATTGTTTTTATATACGCCCATGTACAGAAGGATCAAGAAGAAGTACACAAGATTGAGTAGAATACCCTGCCTAATATAGCCTATATAGAATAATATGCCGAATAAAACCTATCTAGTAAATACACAAGGACAAATAAAAGTCTTGACGAATAACAAGTCAAGAAAAAAAACTTTATTTAACAAAATAAAACAAAGTTTAGTTGCCCAACTACAATAGAATAATATACCTAATTAAGTCTATGGAGTAGACACAAATGGACCAAAAACAAGTCTTGTGGAATATTGTTTTTTTTTCTAATTAAATACTTTTTATCAATATTTAGTATATAACCTTTGTTGAAAACTATTGATTGCTAATTGATGAATCGGTTTACAACTAAGTAGTCTTTATGAATATTTAGTATATAACCTATGTTTGGATCTGTGTTTTTGGGGTGCGCTCCGCCTAGGCTTTGTATTTGTGTCCGCAGATACCTGTGGTATATTTACAGCTCTTGAGGATTAACTCTTAGCAGGTAAATTTCCTGCGGCCCCCTTGTTTCTACGGGCATTGAACCGCCATATTCGCTCATAGTATCTAACCGTTGTGAAGTTTATTTTTTGGATTTAGGACTTAATATACATATGTAGACTAAATCATAGCAAGAATTAATCCTCCGTCGTCGGTTCTTAACTATGTAGACTCGCTAATGTTATCCAATCTTAGATAAATCGTATTTAAAATCCACAGCAAAAACACGACATTTCATCAGAATCCCCTGATGAATAAAACTTATATAGAATAATATGCAAATAAAGCCTATCTAGTGGATAAAAATAGAGGAAAAAAGCCGTCCGTGGTGGTAGAAAATCTTAAAAGTATTTCGCTCAGAAATCATCGAAATATTTTCACTAATTTTACGTATCCTGTTTTATAGCCAAATAGATTTATATTCTATAATCAATAAGAAAAACCGACTAACAATAAAAAACTATGGGTAACAGATGAAAATAGGGAATACCAAGAATAATTCTAAAGAACGAAATCAACACCAGTACTGTAATCTAGATATTCATACGGCATCTTCGAATTCTAACAAACAAAATATTGATTCTAATTATACGTATCCTGTTTTATTGACAAATACATTTGACTACTATAAGCAATTAAAAACACTAGGGAATATGCCAAAGAACTCGGAGTAGGAGCCTCGACAGTTTCAAGACATTTGAAGGAAATCGACAAATCCAAAACTGACATTTCATACGGTACAGCCTGATATATTTTTAACAATGAATTGTTTTTCTTATTTTAATTAATCTGTTTTATTGTCAAATACATTATCCAACTTTAAGCAATTAAAAAATAACAAGGAATAAAAACAAACAAAAATAACCGTTCGAATAAACGAAATCAATTACTTCAAAGTTTAAGCACTTATTTCTCCGATTGACATAGCCTAATCAAAAATTGTTTCAGAATCTTTTTTGTAGAACATTTAGTAAGCTTTCGCATGGTAACCCTCCGTTTACCAATATTCCTAACCGTCTTCGAGATATTAGGGAATGTATACGAAGTTCCCAAAACATTTCATGTCTGTTAATAAAATATTTTATTCCAATCCTTCCTTAGCTCCAAACGTAACCAAAATTTTAACATATTAGTGTTGATGAAATTCAAACATGCAGAAAATGTTTCAAGTGCATCCCATAATTTTATGTATCAAAATCAAAGACAAAAAGAACAGTTCGAATAAGCGAAATCAATTACTTTAAAGTTTTAAGCACTTATTTCTCCGATTGACATCGCCTAATCAAAACTTTCATTAGAACCGTTTTTATAGAGCATTTAGTAAGCTTTCTAATGGTATTCTTCCGTTTACCAAGATTCTCAACATTTTTCGAGATATTAAAGAAAGTATACTAAGTTACCAAATTTTTTTATGTCTGTTAATAAAATATTTTATTCTAACCCTTCCTTAACTCCAAACGTAACCAAAATTTCAACATATTAGTTTTAATGAAATTAAAACATGTAGAAAATGTTTCAACTGAATCCCATGATTCTAAGTACCCAAACAAAAAACGGGATTCAAAAACTATTTTTTCAATTTGCTCAAAAACGGTTAATGCTATCGCCTTGAAAATGGTTTCATTCGTTTTCCTAGCCCAGAAGTCATATAAAACGAGTAATTACAAGCTCATGAACTCAAAAACGTAAGCGTTAGGATTTTTTTTGCGCGAATTTCGTCCCAAATGCCATCTTCCAGTGGGTGGATTTTGCTGGTTAACGAACTTGACCTTTCAAATTAGAGGAAAGATTTTTGTACTAAATTTAATCAAAATCGGACCATTCGTCTGGGAGCTAGAGAGCGAACAGACAAATATATATATATATATATATATATATATATATATATATATATACACAAATTTTAACCACTATCATTTTCGGTCTCTAGGGGTTCGGAAACGCAAAATTTTCTAGTCGGCGCTTCCGGATTGCGTCATGAGATCAACCTTATAAGCGGGGTTCCTCCCTATGGGGGAGGGAGGAACGGCGCTAAAAATTTGTGGGACAACCATATGTACATGTTACAGCGCTTTTGCAGTGGAATATCTTCCAATAATGTGTGTAGAGTATTTGTCAAAAAATTACGAAAAACTCTTTCCTTAAGTCCCTCTTGAATGAAATGAGGGCCAATTACATATTGTCCGAAAATCCCGCACCATACATTTACCGAGAACCTATGCTGGTGATCAACCTCCGTCAATCAGAAAGGATTTTCTTCCCCCCAGTAATGGCAATTGTTTTTATTAATGCTTCCATCGCTGCAGAATTTGGATTCGTCAGTCCATAGAATATGTCTGTAGAAATTCCTATTTTCTGCTAAGGCTTGTTGCATCCAATGGCAGAAGCGTAATCTCTTATTGCAATCCTCAGGTTATAGTTTTTGGTGCGGGTTTATATGGAATGGCAACATTTTATTTTGTTTTGCAATCCTTCCCACTGAGGACTTACTCATAGATGAGTCCCTAGCCATGTTCCTGCAGCTGACATGGGGATTAACTGCCATTGCTGTAAGGACATTTATTGTGTTCTCTTCAGTCATCGCAGGTCTTGGCATTTTCCTTCCCTTCCTTGCGCAAATTAATGAACCTGCTGTTCTTAATTTTTGCTGAAGTCTCGGGAAGAGCTTACTTGAAGGTTGTGGTCTATTGGGAAATCGCTGAGCGTAAAGTCGTGCTGCGGCGCTGGAATTCCTCCGACATTCCCCAAAAATTAGGAGCATGTCTACATAAAAATCGAAAGCCGGCATATTTAAGAAGAAGAAGGTATGTTGTATCACTAAATGGTCAACTGATTCTGGCAACTAAAACAAACAAAAAGTACAAAACGTCATAGGTAATATGACACTACTTTACCAAGTTTGGTCAAAATAGGCCAAACGGTGTGGATTTGTATAAGGAACAAACACACTGACTGACAGCTGAAAGACCTTTTTGACCTAGCCTAGTGCATTCCCCCGACCAAGACCTGTGTGCCGAGTTCAGTCAAAATCGTTCAAACGGTGTGAATTTGTGTAAGGAACAAACATGCAGACAGACAGCTGATAGACGATTTTGACCTAGCCTATGACACCCCGTATAAAGACCTGCCTATATACCATGTTTGGTTAACACATTAGAACACATTTTTACAGGACCATCTATATCTTATTTACTATTAGGGATGGGATATTTAATTACCACAACAATCACACATGGGTTCACAAGAATCCCAGGGCAATTCACAAGCGTGGCCATCAGCCACATTCAAATGTGTTAACTATGAAAAAATAATTATTTTTCAAGTTAATGTGTGGTTGGGGTTCATTAATGGCCACCTCCTAGACCCAGTATTAGTTACTGTAATTATAAATAAATAATAAATGTGTATTTTATTTATTTACTGTTATAGAACTTTTTTTATTTTTGTGAAAGTAATTTTTTTTTATTGTTTTAAATAAATATTTACTTAATATTTAAGTAAATATTTATAAAAATAACTATTTCTTTTGAGCTTTTTGAATGAACTGAGAGGGAAAAAAAAATTTTCTTTTCACAGATCCATATTTTTTTTATAAACTTTTGTTCCTAAATCGTTCACTTGCTTCAATAACACAGGGTTGTGATACATGAATGGAAAGCTGGTTAAATGAAGAAGTTTTTCTGAAACCCGGAAATCTGGTAAGAAATATCAAGAAAAAGTCAGGAAATTTAGAATAGCTTTCTTTTGGTAAGATAGGCATACTTAAATTCATTCATTTTTATTTTTGCTCCCAACTAGTTTTATAGTAAATTTACTCAGCTTTCGATTTGTCTCACTTTATTTCTAGTACAACCACCTGGGACGGAGCTACAACGATTATTCTTCTAAAAACCACGCTTGTCTCGAAGAAACAATAAAATGACGTTTTCTCCCTTATGTGTGAGAATTCGGAAAATCGTCATAGAACATTTTTTGTTCCCCTAAGGTTCCTTTATCACCTCCCAGAATATGACTAGAGATTTACGGGACACCCTGTATAGGCTATTTTAAGCAAATTATTCAGGAATGCACTCGACACTACCCAATTCTGAGGAAAGTGCTTAGTTATGCAGCTCCTGCGTGACGGACGTTTTTAATAGCAGTTGTTGAATATATTTTTATAAAATGTTCATCAATACTATTATTGCTTTCAGCCTCTATTTTTGTTTAATTTTTTGTTATCTGTATGAATGACTGGTACTTTTAAATTTACTTTATTTATTTATTTATTGGTTAATGCTACAAGGCAATAAACCAATTAAATCATTAAAAAATTGAGAAGTCATTCTTTTAAATTGATTTAAAATAATGCCTTATCAAAGGGAAAATGGCATATGTAGCGATGCTCAAGCTAAATAATACAAACAAAAAATTCATTATTTTGAGAAATGTTTTGCTTTGGTTGAGGATTCAGATTTTATTATATAATTTTCCATTCAAGGCAATAGATTATTGGTACCAATATATATATATATATATATTTTTGTAGGACTTATTGGTCTTCTATTTGGCTACTCATAAAGGACTCAAATTTTCAGCATGGAGATTCTTGAAGATTGATAATTCCTTATTCTGTACTGTAAGTTATTATTTTTTCCACAGTTTCATTTGTTCTGGATACTTAGATATAAATAATATTCATTGAATGAATACTAGATGCCCTGAAGGCTGCCATCTGCCATGAATTAGTGCTGAATATCTGTATTTGTCTAAAATACAGTGAAATGGAAGACATGCGTTGGATAGGACGTGGTGGCCGGTATTTTGGCCGGCTCGATCTTCAGACCTCCTGCATGCAGACATGGGGAGACATTAAAGATTTGGTCTACAGGGAGCACCTCATGCGTCGCATCAGATGGGCATAGGAACAGATTACAGCAGAGC
Organism: Gonocerus acuteangulatus; assembly: GCA_946811695.1. NCBI lineage: Eukaryota > Metazoa > Arthropoda > Insecta > Hemiptera > Coreidae > Gonocerus > Gonocerus acuteangulatus. The sequence continues at coordinate 139,324,039 of OX328123.1, read as the reverse complement.
AATGCTTAAATGCAATCTAGTCCGTTAGGTTACGATGTGATGCCTGTATTGCTGCAAGGGGCCAACCCTTTGAACAGTTTTTAAATTAATTATTAAGAATTATTAGAAGAAGAAATTGTTATTATAATTATGTATGCGTCCAGAGTTAAATTTTAAATGTTTTAAGAATTGAAAATTTGTTTTTATTAAGAATTAGAAGGTTTTTTTTTGTTGTAGCTCTTTTTTTTTCTCGAAGGAATGTAGCTATTTTGAATTATGTTGAACTTACAGCATTATGAGCGTAAGTTAATTTTTTTTTTTTTTTTTTTTTTTTTTTTTTTTTTTTTTTTTTTTGGAGGGGGGTGGAGGATATTGGAAATTATGAAAGAATGCCTTTTCACAATTGCGTTTCTAGGAAACGAAGCAAAAGGAGTTTTTAGGAGTGTTTAGGAGTCAAAGGAGTTTTTTTCTTTCTTTTGTCATCCTGCATCGACTCCCGAAGTTTAGCCGTTTATTTTGGGGACACCCTGTATATTTTGATCTCATTCAGGAAGTTAATCAGATTTTGAATATTTGATTCATCGTCTTGTAGAGCTTCCTGTAGAGTTTTTGGAATGTTTTGATGAGCTCGATATCTAAAGAACGTTTTGCATTGTACGATTATGTGTTCTATAGTCATTGCCATTTGGCTGTTTCACAAGTGGGTGGGTACAGATTTTCTTGAAGTTCAGAAGTCTTGAAGTTTAAGTGAAATATGTTTATTTCAAATAAAATGATTTAAAATAATTGTATTTTGAAATAAGTTGTTTTCAAATAATTCTTTGAAAATAAATTTCTTTGTAATAATGTTTAAAATGAGTTATTTTAACTACATTATTTTTATTTGAAATAAATTTTGCCAAACTTAGTTTGGAAGCAATTCAATCCCAAAATGAAGCAACCCCTGTTGCTATCAGATGAAAAAGCAGCGCATTCCTGCTTTTAAATTGAATTAAATGGTACAATTAATGGCAAACGACTTCTGCACTATTTTGAAACTATGTAATATAGTTAATGTATTACAGAAATGTCAATTTATTTTATGTGATTAATGCACAATGGCACAGAAAAAACTTTCCAGTCTCTTGATCGATCTGCGAGATTTCTAGAAGGTTAAATAAATAAGTGGTGGAAATATCACAGCATTTAGAATCTTTCAATGTTTAGCTACTAGAAGCTGCATTGCTCTGAAAAGTTTTTTTTAGCATGGATTTATGCCAAAAGCAAGTAGCATCTACTACTAAAAATATCAATTGCTCGTATTGAAGTTGTTTAGAACTATTTAAAATATTTTTTAACAATCTGTGTTTTTGAAAAACATAAAGAAATGTTAATGGGATTGTTAGTTTACATTACTATTTATTGTTTTGTTACAGCTCATTGCTACTTGCACAACTTATCTGGTCATCCTTCTACAATTCTTGAAGCCTACACATTTTGGTGGTCTGCCTGAAGACAGAAATATGACCTGTATAAATAAATGAGTTATGGTGGAATTAAAATACTGTTTTATTCCTTACATTTTGAATAATTTGAACAATAGCAAACAAGTTAAGTACCCAAACCAAAATCGGTATTCATCAACTATTATTCCCATTTTCTCGAAAACGGTTAAAGCTATCGCCTTGAAAATGGTTTCATTCGTTTTCCTTGGCCAAGAAGCCTATAAAACGAGTACTTACAAGCATATGAACTCAAAAACGTAAGCGTTACGATTTTTTTTGCGCGAATTTCGCCCCAAACGCCATCTTCCAGTTGGTAGATTTTGCTGGTTAACGAACTTGACCTTTCAAATTGGACAACGGATTTTTGTACCAAATTTCATCAAAATCGGGCCATCTGCGAAGCCAGAAATGAGCGAACAGACAAATATATATATATATATATATATATATATATATATATATATATATATATATATATATATATATATTGCATACAAATTTGAACCACCGTTATTTTTGGTCTCTAGGGGTTCTGAAACGCAAAATTTTCTAGTCGGCACTTCCGGATTGTTTCATGAGATCAACCTTATAAGCGGGGTTCCTCCCTATGAAAGGAGGGAGGAACCGCGCTAAAAGCACTTCAGGGTTCATGCAGAAATAATTACATATAAAGAAATTGACAAAAAACGTTTTAAAGGGGCAATAGTAATGAAAAATTACAAAATATAAAATATTTTGTACAAATAACACAGATGTATTAGCAAAGAGACTTCTACCGAACGCTTCTCATAAAGAATAAAGTTATTGGGTTGTCTGGAAATTAATGAAGGTACCTGCTTCTAAAATATAAAAAGTCAAATAAATTATCTAAAACCCTTTTTATGAAGCCATTACCCGCAATAAATTTAATTCATAGAGCTCATAACATTTCTATACTCTGAATGGAATTATAATTCTAAAAATTATCTTGATTGTCTGGAAGTGGCCAGCAACGCTCAAGTTGCTCTCATTCTCAATACCATCACCTCAGACATCGTTAATACTTCTGGTGGTTTGGACACCGTTCTGGCCGAGTTTGAACTCATAAAATGATATTGGGCTAAAATGATGCTCCGACATTCTATAGAAAAACAAAAAACAAAACAAACACTTTTTGTAGGAAAAGGATTAATAAATGAAGACATTCAACCATGAAATAAACATTGATTTATAATTATTTAAATAAATCATTAAATGAAAACATGAAATCCTGACCATCTAATAACAAGTATGCTGATGCATCATTTAGAAACCAAAGTTCTAATTGGGAAACCAACGAAGTTTCTCAAACACAGACAAATAGACAATCATAATATTATTACTCCTATAATTATTTCAAGGTTAAATTGGTGTGATCAATTCCTCAGACCTTAAATCCTTTATTTATTTTACATTTAGCATTTCGGCCTTCAGGCCATTTTCAATTTCTAGATATAAAATAAAGTAAGTGTTACAAAAAATACTTAATTTAACCCTCTTATTAAATAATTTATAATAATTTAACCCTATGTCCAATTTTATTCTATTGTTTACCTAATTTCCAGCAGCCTCTTTTATAAAAAACTTTTTCATTACCGGCCTTTTCATCCTGGCAATGTCATTCTTCAAAATTTCCTAGGCACATTCCAAATTCCAAACACCACCATTTTCTTTTTTTGTCCTCCACATTGTCAAGCCTCTTTCACGATCTAATAAGACTTATTCATGCCTATCCTCATTTTTATAACTATCATTACATTTTTTAAATTTTTAAATGAAAATAATAAAATTAACCTATAAAAACAACTTACAATTTTCTAAAGTTTTTTGTCTTATAACTATTACATCATTTTTTAAAAATAAACACAAATTATAAAATCTTTAATAAATATTGTTTTCCCCCCCTTTATGACAAAATATTATCACAATTTATTTCTTAATCCTATTTAAAATTTATGAATAATGTTTGTTAATTTTTTGGGTGTCTGCTTTAATGATTATTGCATACTCACTACTTGTAATATATAAAGCTTCCAAAATCTTTCTTCTCCTCCTCTTACTCTCATTGTGGAGAATTCTTGGCTGCTCCATATCAAAAATGTGACCATCACCAGTAATATTATTACTCCTATAATTATAGGATTAATAAGTAAGCAAATGAGCAATTCCCAACGGTGCTAATGACCTAAGCAGTAGACGCACCCAAAAAAAAAAAAAAATAATAATAAAAAAAAAAATAAGTAAGCAATTATAGGAGGAGTATTGAATCCACCAATATTTAATACTACTCTAACGAGGGTCTCCCTTTGGTCTAGTGGCTAACGCCTTAGATTCTCATGCGGGTTCGAGTCGCACAGGCGGCAGGAATTTTCTCATCTCAAGGCTCGTTGAGATAATTCCTCGCTGCACCAGGATGTCGGCGCTAATGGCCGAGATGTCGATTGGCCGCAAAAAAAAACAAAAACAAAAAAAAACAGAGGTCTGCGGTGAAAAGTATGGTGGTAAAGAAAGTGGTGTTATGATAGTTTTTTTATATGCTCATTATTGGAAGAATATGTAAAAAGTCTACCACGCACAATTTTGTCACCAATTGCAATATATTTTATACAAATTTAATACATTTTGGATGAAAAAAGTATTATTAAAGTAACTTTGAGAAACATATTTAGGGACTTGAGATAATAAAGTGGTAGATTAGTTTAATAAATAAGAAAGATGATACTATTTCAATCTAGGATATTCCTCTGAATTTGTAAATTACACAAGTCAATATTTGATCTTAAAAAAAAAAAAAAAACACTGGGAGCGGTATGGTCATTATGGGGTTTTGGGGGTTGCTGATTACAATGAGCAGGTTGCTTAACCTTCATCGCATCAGATTCAAGGACATTTGAAGGTCATAGAGACAAAAACAGAAAAAATCTGAAAAAAGCCTGCGTATGTTTTTGAGGTCCCTGAGTCCGAATCCTTGGTTTGTTAGAGAGATTGTTAGTTTACATTACTATTTATTGTTTTGTTACAGCTCATTGCTACTTGCACAACTTATCTGGTCATCCTTCTACAATTCTTGAAGCCTACAAATTTTGGCGGTCCGCATGAAGACAGAAATATGACCTGTATACATAAATAAGTTATGGTGGACTCCTTCAACAGGCCCACCAATTATCTCTCTTTAATGCTGAAGACACTCAGTTCTGTCAGTCCAGGATAATCCTAGATCTCGCATGAGACAGCCAAACGCCTCAGTCTCCTTCTGGTTCAATCGAGAGGCTTAGAGAAGGGTTTATTCAGAATAACTCATTCTTCAATCCTGGCAAGATGCGCATTTCTATTTAAGTTCATTAACTGGACTACATCCATCAACCTGTAAATGCTGGAGAACTACTGGTTAGTAAAGCGCCTCCCTACCAAATACTTCTAGGCTAGCCAATACAACTCTCATACTCACATATTTTCCAAAGTAACATCAAACTACACTCACCCCTACATTACAGGCAAAGTTCATTAACAATATATAAACTAAAGTGGCCTTTCTTATGATGCGTCGCCTCGAAAGTCTGAAGGTAGCCCACCAAAAGAAATTTATTCAAAAACCTCATTGGCAATACACCTCTAAATCAAACTCCAGTTTATATCCCATTAGTACAAATACATTTTTGTAAAGTCACTAACGGCGGATACTGTCTAGTATTATACAGGGTGTCCCGCATTAAGATGCCATAACTTTAGGGATTTATTCTGCTCCTCATTTTTAGTTAAGGGGCGCAGAAATGAGCGTCCTATCTCAACATGTAGCAGAGCTATTCAAAATTTCGTCTATTTTCAAAATTATTGTCTTTTTTTAATGAAAAATCCGGCGTTTTCCGGATTTCTGGTTAGTGTATCCTACATAACGACCACATTTTTAGAATCTACATTAAATTTCCAATAAGAAACACGTGTTATTGAAATGTGAGAGATGACAGAAGAACATATTGGAAATAATTACACTTATTTATTACCAGTTGATGCATTACCATTAATGAACCCATAAACAAACACCAAATCCGTGAATTCTTCGTTAGAAAAAATAAGAAAAAAACAAACAAAAAACTAGGCATTAGTATAACATGGGAAGTGAAAACCAAACAAGCAGACTGATAAATAAATATCTACTTATTTAATAACATGGGAGACAATTCCCGAAGAATGGAAGAATTAGTAACAAATCCATTAGCCTGGCTTTAGATAAGAGTAGTATAATAGTGCTTTAACTTAAATCTATTTTTTTGTTTTTTATTTGCAGGAGAGAGTTTTTCTATACAATTTCCAATGATTGTAATGAATAACCCAGGTAAATTATAAACAGAAATAGTAGTGTCTAATTTGATTAAATATATTAGAATTAATAATAGAAATTTAATAAAACAAAGTATAAAAATATAATATCTGTATTTTTTATATTTAAAATAATTGTAATTATTTCCAAAATGTTATTCTGCCATCTTTCACTCTTGATTCCGAAATGTCCCACAATCCTTAATTAGAGCAAAAAAGTGTGTTTACCGTGTGCAGGGCCGCCACATGGGGGGGGGGACTGCCCAGTACAGTTGTCTCGAGCCCTGGCTGTGTGGGGGCCCGGGCCGGGCCTCGCTAATTGGAAAACAATGTATAGGTTATGAGCTTGTAAAAAGAATGGGGTTTAGAAATACAGACGGGCGTAGCCTATATTTATTGGAATGGGATCTATATTTTGTTTAATGTACATAAACGACAAAACAAGTGCAGTCCCAGAATAGTATATTTCATTAGGAGTCGTAATAAAGCTACAAGTACCGAATGTGACCTTTGCAGCACCGATTGTCGGCTTTTATTCTCATTTCGCTCAAAACTCAAGATGAAAATAATTTTAAAATGTCCGAAGTCCTATAGCTAAGTACTAGAATTTTCAGTCTGGCTCTGAGAAGTGGGGGCCCGAGATATGGTCCTGGGCCCGGCTCTGAGATGTGGCGGCCCTGCTTGTTACTTTCAAATTCCTCATGTTTAGACTAGGCATTTTGGGGAGAGTATTCAAAAACATTTAAAGATAGTTGAATAATTGTAATCCAAACTTTACAAAAAATTTGAAATGTATTCAAATAAAATTCCAAATAACACTAAAAAAAAAATACAGACATAGCGAGAGGATAAATGTTAATCCTCAGTTCGGCCGCAACATTTTGTGGACAGATGGGACCACATTCACACGGGATGAAATATTTAATAGTCGTAATTCGCATACTTGGACTCATTTTAATCCTTATGCCTTATAAAGATCATTCAATCAGTATCAGTGTTTGTCAATGGCTGAGCCAAACAACTCGTGCTTGACCTCATTGACACTGTTCATTTCAACGGAATTCGGAAGTTCATTTCCCCTCATGTTTAGGAGGCACCGTCTCGTCGCCAAATATATATGTAAAATGTATGCATCGCCTCATCATCCTTGTTACCCTTATATCTTCCAACCAAAATTTTCCGGATTGTTTCAAGCTAACTCCTCTGCTTCATTGCCTCTTGCCCTGCGTGTGAAGTCCCTGATAAAGGAACTTCGGAAGCTCACCCTTCTTCAAAAAGTAGCATATATGCCTCCGTGGAGATAAGTTAAACCTATCTGCCACTTCTTAGCAGTAGACCAGCAAACAGAGTGTCAGTAAAGATTAACTTCCACCTGCAATATTTACTCCGCGGAATTGTTTGCTCTTTCCGCAGCATTGTACCATGAAATGACGGTACCCGAGGCCAACGTAGTGATCTGTACTGACTCGAAAAGTGCATAGGTGAACATTCACAACATGTACAGCGATAACCCAGGGATCATTAAGCTATTATAGTACTCCAATATGCTTCACGATTTAGGGAAAACTGTTCACCTCATCTGGATTCCTGGACATAGGGGTCTAAAGGGTAATGAGATGGCAGACAGGGCTGCGTCGATGATTTATCAAATATTACTCTCACCTCTCTAACGATAAGTGAGCTTGCCTTGCCACTGCTACGTACAATCAAACAACGTTGGCAAGAAATGTGGGATGAAGCGAGAAGCTTTAATAAGCTTGGAATGGTTAAGAGTGCTGCCAGCCTTGGAAGACATCCTCTAGGTCCAACCGAGGAGAGGAAGTCCTGTTAGCGAGACTCCGGCTAGGACTAACCCACCCTTATCTCATGTCCAAGAAAGCTCCACCTCAATGTCTTACCTGTCGTAAATCACTTACAGTCCTGCTGGAGGAATGTCGGAAGTACACTATGGTGTTTCAGCGATTGGGAGTATCTAGAAAAATGGAAGTGGATCTTGGCAATAATCAGGCAGCAGATGACAAAACCCTTAAATTTTTCAAAATATCTAAAGATATCTCGAAAAACTTCATTGAATAGAACTTGTAGGAAATTTAATAAGCTTTCATTTGTTACAGGATGGTCATGTCGCTAGTACACAGGGTTTCCGAGATATAAGTGGAAACCCGAAAAATGGGAACTTCTAATTTTGTCTATTTTACGATGGAATAATTAGAAGTTAATTATCTTGAACAGTTTTTGAGCAATTCTTTTGTATTCAATCAAAAATACGATTACGTTAAAAAACAGAAAATTGGACATATTTTCCCTTCGGAATAGGATCATACTTCAAATGAAGTTTTTTGTTGGAAATTTTGTCTAGAATGACGTCCGAGAGTTTGGCAACTTAGACCTGAATCACTCTGTATATTAATTGAATATTAAATTTTAACCAACATAATAATAATAATCAATAAGATATTATTGATTTCGCAATCCCCAATGATGAAGAATGTCCGGAAATCATATGCCGAGAAACTGCGCAAGTATCAGGAGATGGCCATAGAGCTGAAAGACTTGTATAAGTCGGATTCCGCAAGGATTACAGCCGTCATAATCTCGAGCAACGGGCTCATTCCAAAAACAACGATTGCCGCAAATACCTATTTGAAACTGCCGGAGGATCTAATTAAAAATGCCCAACAAGCGGTACTGCGTGTACCGCCAGAACGGTTCGGAAATGTTTAAATGAACGCCCGTAAAAAAACAACAAAAAATCAATAAAAAACAATTCTTTGGGTTGGCAACAGCCCCCGAAAGAATTGATCCCAGGAGAATGAGGATAAAACCCCCAATAATAAACAAAAAGTAGATTGCCTTATTGTGCGTATAGAGCTCCACATACACACAAATGCATATAAAAAAAATTCATACATATACATATATTCCGACACATGAAAATGTACATTAGAACATCAAATATAATCCATACCATTCTAATTTTTACATTCATTTATTACTGTCACGGACTGATTAACAATATATTTTTTAATAAGTAAAGAGTCTACAGATTCCCTGAAATATTTCAATTTTTGTATGTTCAGTTTTAAAATAACTTTTTAAACTATTTTATCGCAAAACGATAAATAATGTAGTTTTAATCCCGATTAAAATTAGTGTAAATTACCTTTCCAAGGAGACTGGTCTGTGGATTAGCTAGCTACCTTAATCGAGATAATAGCTAAGGGAAGAGGAGATGGAGTGTGTGCAGATTGAAGGTGACGATTGGTGGCCATGCCTATTGTGGCGGGAGGAAGTTGGCACCTTCTGTTTTGGCGGCAAATACTAGTGACCTCTAGCGGCCTAGATAAGAAGATACAATCGTTGCCAGCTTCCATCTGTATCCTCCAGGCTGCGCTGTTGCAATCTTCCCTCAATCCATTTGAATCACTGCTCCCGCGGAACAAACAGCTCAGGATCTGCAACTATCTGGTTTGTGGTATTTTTTAATAAAAGAGTTATTTATTTATTTAAATATATTTTTCATTTTAATTGACAAAAGATGAGTCGAGACAATTCATACCGATTAAATATTGACAAAGGAATAATTTATTTTCAAGTTAGAGATTCCTTAAACTTTTGAATAAGTTAACCGCTTTTATAAGAGAAAATTTATTACAAACATAATGGCATTTTTGTGGTTCTTTTTAAATCTCTTGTTTTATGGAATTGAGACAAATTCATTATTCCGACGTTATTTATTAAGATACATGACATGAACTTCTTTCAAGCCTTTTAATGCAACGAAACCAGATATTTACACAGATGGGGGGGGGGGGGGGGGTTAACACCAAGTAGCGGTAAAAAAATGGGGCTTAAAACAATAATTTTGGAATTGCTTAAAGTCTGTTTATTTAGAAATATTTCCAAATTTAGCGCAGTTCCTCCTTCCCTCCATCAGAAGAAACCCCGCTTATGAGGTTGACTTCATGGCGCAATCCGGAAGAGCCGACTAGAAAATTTCACGTTTCGGAAACCATCGATCACAAAAAAACGCTTGTTCAAATATATATATATATATATATATATATATATATATATATATATATATATATATATATATATATATATATATATTTACTTATATAGTTCAACTTTATATATATATATATATATATATATTTACTTATATAGTTCAACTTTTTTATATATATATATATATATATATATATATATATATATATATATATATATATATATATATATATGGAAACCATACATTTTCCGATACCTGTAACCGTTTTGACAAAAATGGAAAAATAGTTTTTGTAACAAATTTTTGGCTTGGGTTCTTATGTTCATGAGATTCAGTTTAAATATTTTATACATGTTTGAGATTCATGAATACACCGAGGCGTAATTGGCAATCAATAAATACAATTATAAACTTACAATGTTTACCAATTTTAAATTAAAGTATTGGCATATGAATATATTAATGGTACTAGGATCTAAATAGAAAAAATAAATATACAAACGTATACATCTACCACATTTACATTGAAATTCATATACACAGAAACATCCAAGCATATATATATATATATATATATATATATATATAGGACCAATTGGAAATTGGTCCAATTTTGATGCAATTTGGTACAAACTCTTTCGTCTGGTTAACCACCAGAATCCGTTCCCCGGTACATAGGTTTGGATTGAAATTCGAGAGAAAAAAAATTGAAACGCTACGTTTTCGAGTTCGTATGCTTGCAAGTACTCGTTTTATTTATTTATTTTTTTTTAACGTAGAAAAACGATAAAACCATGTTTAAGGAAATATCTGTAACCTGTTTTTGCGTAAAGTGAAAAATAAAAATGTTTTTGTAACTCATTTTCCGTTTGGATACTTAGAATCGTGAGATTCAATTGAAATATTTTCTACATGTTTGAAATTGATCTGAACTAAGATGTTTACATTTTTGGAGTAAAAGAAGTATTCCAAAAATTGTATTAAGAGACATGAAAATTTGTGGGATCTTCGTATATTTTCGTGAACACCTCGAGTGGTAAGTGGAAGGTGATCATTCGAAAGCTTACTAAATTCTCTACAAAAAAGGTTCTGAAGATATTTTCGATGGGGCAATGTCAATCGGATAATTAATGATTTTATTTTTTTTTAGTGGTTTTTTTTCTGAAAAATACTATTTAATTGGTTGTTTTCATTTTAAATGCCGTTTATCAGTAAAATTAGTATTTTATTTAAAAAAGGGAAGAAAATGAGGAGCGTATATGTAATAGTGTTTTCATAGGCCCTGTTGTGTGGCCTTCAACTTACTTCCCTTAGAGATTTCATTTTAAATTTTTAACGAAAAATTAAACCCTACAAATAACTGCTTCTATTCCTTTGCTCTTCTACGAGTATTGGCTTGATTTCTAGAATTGATATCTTCATGGCCTGGCAACAAGAACAGAGTCACTGTCTTGTTTAGTAGAGAACTTTTGTTATGTATTAGTGTTATTAATGGATTGTCATCCTAAATATCCTGTAATCTTAGTAATGTCCTCAGTGAGTCAGTGCATATTGTAATATTTTTGTGATCAGTGTAAGGTATATTGTCTAATGCAAGTAAAACAGCGTGGAGTTCAGCTGAGTAGTAACTTGCCATTTGGTGGTAATCTTGATGAGCTGCTTTGGTTCCTTTCGCTGATTTCGAACCATCAGTGTAAATAAAAAAGGTGTCTGTGTTTTCAGTCAAGCGTGAATAAAATTTGTTTTTGTATACATGTCTCGAAGTCGGATCTGCTTGTTTTTAATTTCGTCAGTTAAAAGTCTATTTTCAGATAGACTCAGATTTTTGTAGTGGTATATGTTGTAGATGAGAGTTATGAGTGTAGGTTAGGAATCTCACATGTAGGGGGCGTTGTCTATTTGTATGGCGTTGATAAAGTTCTAAATAATCTTGCTGCATAGAATTTGGAGAACATGGGCTATTGAGGAACTTACTTTTTAAAAGGAATTTGATGCAGTTTAAGATACGTCTGAGTTCCAATGGTGGTTCTCCACTTTCTGCATAGAGGCTTACGGTTGGGCTTGATTTAATGCATCAATTGCATTTAGAGCAAGCCCTATTATTTAGAGTGACATAGACCATTTTCATTCTAATCAGTACTTACGTGAATGTGTGTACAGAATATGTCGTATAAAATTTTAATGAAATTATTTTAAACAATCGCCCTGAAAAGTATGTGAAATACTTTTTCCCAGTGAGTTATTCTTGCCTCGCATTTATACGTGGAGAGTCTGAATTTATAGAATGCAGAATTATGGATGGTGCATTCCAAAACCAAGTGCCATGAAACCAGGAATTAAAGTTATTTCACCAATGCATTTATATGAGGGATACTGCTTTATGTTAGAGGTGAACTTATTTATTTTAATTTAGAAATGAACTCAACAGATTATTCTCAAGCATTTCTATATAAAAGGGATTATTCAAAAAGTTACTTCTAAACATATTCGCCCAGAAAATGTCAGATTTCGGGACTCATGGATCACAAAAATTACGTTGGTACAAACAGACCTACATACACATTGTATTGAATTTCTTTGCTGGGGTTCACATGTTTGATTTGTGATACGGCTTACCGTGATACTGCATCAACACCTTGATGGGTCTCGCAGCATGGAGAGGGAAGCCGTATCACAACGCAAACACATATATATATATATTTTTTTTTATTGATGTTTTCCGGTAGTGGGGTTGCTTAATTCCAGAGGGTGAATCAAAATTCAGTCTTCCCACAAATTTTCTCTTTATTTTGCACTAGGCCTTTCAACACAAATGTGCCATCATAAGGTGCTAACAACAAATAAAAACATGCATTAATATTGTTTGACTCCTTAATAACAATTAATATTGTTTGACTGTTGTTGGACAGTAATTAGTCTAATTAATAGTTAGAATTTATAAAGCAAATTGTGATAGTATAAATTGGAACATAATGTTATAGATTACAGTTTTTTAGTAAATAATTACAAATTCATAAACTAAGGTGTCTAAATGAAGTTTAAATTAATATGACTATATATTCTATTATTATAGCTAAAATACCATATATATGCATATATATATCCACATACATACACACACATATATATATATACATATATACATATATATATATATATATATATATATATATATATATACATACACATACACTCATACGTGCATACATACATACACAACCACACGTGGATACATATATACATTTATATACATACGACCAGACCGTCTAGATCCCCTCGAACCCATAGTAAGGGGCTCGACCCAGCCACCAAGGACCCAGGCCCCCAACCACCGATGGCTCAGCCAGACTACACCTTTCAGAAGAGCGGATATGATCACCTGTGACAATCTATTCTAGCTAATATTTATTGTGATTGTTATAAAGTAGTAAATTAAGGGAATATGTGGATGAAATATGAGCTGATAATGTTGATGAAACTACACCACGCAGTGACTGGATATATACCTCGAAAAATGAAACATTATGGATATATATATATATATATATATATATATATATATATATATATATATATAAGTAGAAAAAAGAATTATATTTTGAGCTTTGATAAAATGATAAGAGTTAATCTCAGGTTGGCCATACCCTTGGGAAATCGGTTAGAAGAAAAGCCTATTTCTAATGTTTTTAGATCTTCTTGCAAGATTATTAAAGCTCTGAGATAGATTTCTGCAGGGATCATCTACTTAGAGCTTTCAGTCAAGATTGCTACGATTATTGAACAGATTATTTATCTACTGCTCTTGGTAGGATTTTATCCTCACATCAATGATGCGGATAGAACACTTCAATGTTAGATGCGGCCGAAAACCCCACTAAGATTACAAATTTATTTGAAATTTTGAAATACACAAAAATCATAAATAAACTATAACTGTCGCTGCCTATTGCCAGACATTAAAGAAAACAAAGACCTGTTTACGTGCCGGAAATTGTAAATAATAACAAGGAATTATTTGAAAATTATATTTTTCGATATTACAAAAATTAAACAAGTGTACTACATATTATACAAGTAACATTAAATAATATAATATTTGGAAAAACTAAAGTCAAGACAATAATATTTCATATTAGAGTGCAATAACACGCCTTTAAAATGTTCGCCACGCAAGAAATGCATAACTAAGCACTTTTCTGAGGTGGGTAAAGTACACTCCCTTCCTGAATAATTTTAAAAATAAATAAAACAAAAAATGAATAGTTTTGCTCTTTTATATTTGAAATGAACAATTGACTTTGGTTTATTGATCTTGATGAACAATAAAAGTGTCCAATTCCAAAAACTTAAGATTCCACAATCATCACAAGAGTAGTAAAAAATAATAATAATAAAAAACCACAAAACACATTCATATTTTCAATTTTTTTTTGTTTTATTACCAAACAAAATAATTTTTTTTAATAAAAAAACAGTCATAAAATATTTTTGTTCGTTATCACATATCGCACTAGTATTTCTAAAGTGACACAACTCAAAAATCGGTTTTATTCACACTGTCATTGTTATGACTGCGAAAGACATGGTAAATATATCTTTATCAGCCATCAAAACTGTATGTACCTAGATTCAGAACCTGTACACCAGAGGGCACTTGTGTCACCCTTCGCGTCTTAATCCTAAGGCCCCTACATAGGCAAAGTGGCACATTTTCAGTTCAATTTTATTTTGAATGGCGTCACTTTAGAAATACTAGTGTGATGTATTATTACATTTATTTTTAAATTCTGTTCAAAATTTCAGCATAATGCTTATTAATTGTTTATATTTATTAAATAGCTCACGGATGTAGAGATTCGTTCTTTTCGAAATGATAGCGGTAGAAACCACCATCTAGTCATATCTTGACCACTATCCAGCCTTTACCAAATAATTCACTCCCCAAGATCTTATTATATTTTTAAACTTCTTAAATTTAAATCCTCTGTTTACTCCGGTAACACCCGATCTCGTCCTTCTGATATTTTTTTTTTTCTTTATAGCGTACCAACTGTTTACGTTATCAACGCTTCATATGTTAGATAACGTTGGGAATTTCATTTTATAAATGTATCCTTGTAATAACTGTAATTAAGCCTTTATGTAATAAATTGTTGTCTTCTAAATTTTGTATTATTGAATATTGGAATTTGTTAACTTATTACGTAATTTATTTATTTGTTTGTAGTTAATTTAACTACCTTGAGCAATGATTCCTGCTTGTTGCACGTAGCCAGGTTTTTTTTTAACTTCAATCCCGGGCCATGTGCCACAACAATCGTAGTTTATTTATGAGTTTAAGCCTTTATTTCCCTTAATTTGGTTTCTCTGGTATTATACCAATAGAGATCCAGGATAATTTTATTTGAATTTTAATATAAGAAACAACTCCATTCCTTGGTACCTACCTGGTAAAATGCTATTCCTTATTGGTTGCTAATTTTGCTGCCTGATTCACTTTTCCAGTTTGAATAATTCCACAGTGACTTGGAATCCACACAAAATTAACATCGTGTCCATTTCTCTGAAGGCAATCTTGAGCTTCAATGGCTCTATTCAACAATGGATGTATAGAATAATGGTTACTTTATTTTCCGATTTGTATATTCCTAGCCACCGTACTGGATTATTCTAAAAATCATTTGTCATCCGAACCAACTCGCCATGGAATTCCTTATACCCTTCTGTCCGCTATTCTACCAATCTAGACATAATTTCCTAAGATCACGCTGATCGTACGGATTAGATGAAGCGGAATCCGGAATGAGTAATGTTTGACGAATGAAGAGTTCAGAAGTCAGGAGTTGGCCGAAATGGAAAATTTGTGGTGAGACCAGGAATCGAACCCTGTAATTCGATTAGCTTTCGCTTTCGCTCTGCAAATCCCTCAGCCAACCTTTTATTTGCATCCAATGAACATGGGTAATCTCTAGTACTCTTTTCTCATTAAATCTATAAAAATGTGGAGAATTACATGATCGTGTGTAGTTGGGTTGGCTGGACTCGCTGGAAGATTTCCCTGATGGTGTTGGGAAAGGGTGGCAGCCTAAAGATAATCTAGTGACCCTAGATGGAGGTGGGTCGTAAATATATAAAATAATGTAAACGTACTATTGATGTACTGCAAGTAATTACTCGTGCTTGTTGGAGTACTCTGACTATAAGTAACAGTTCTAGTGAAGAAACTTTGGGAAAGTACCTAAGCAGGATAGAGTAAAATTTTTACTGTTATCCTTAACCATCAACTAGATCAAGTTTATTAAAAAAAAATACCCTTCCGTTTAAAAGTATGGTTTTAGGATTTAGAGTAGCCTATCTAAGATGCACAGTGGGGTATAGGACTTATAATCTTGGCCAAAAATATCTCTGATGCTTAATTCATTTTCTTCGATTATATACTCTGAAAAATGGGCCATATATGATTTCAGTAATGGGTTTTAAGACAATAATAGGATTCTGGGGTGTCCCGTGGCTTATGAGGTGAGGTGGTCCGCTTATAGTTAGACTCATAAGCGGGAGATGGTGGGATCGATCCCCACCGGCGGGAGAAATTTTCTCATCCCACGGCTCGTTGGGAAAATTCCTCGCTGCAACTTAGATGCTGGCGCTAATGGCCTAGACGTCGAAGCGCCGTAAAAAAATAAATAAATAAATAAATAAAATTCTGTTATTTTAAATAATTTATGATTGTTAGATATAATGCGTATAATTTTATAAATTTTCTATCAATGTTATCAGATTACACACACACATGCAGACACCCCAAAACACTCACACCCTCTCACGCGCACGCACGCACAAACACACACCACTTCCTTCAAATCACTCAGAATGTTTGTTTGTTTGTGTTTTAGGGCAAAAAACTTAGAATGTAATGCCAATTTTGAATAAGCATCCTTGTATTTATTTGCACGAGATGGGAGCTAGTTTTTGTTTATATCCTTTAATATATTACTAGCTTGAGGATTACCTTCAGAATTGCATTTGTGTAGCATACTCTGTTCGACTCCGCTCACTGGATCCTTCGAATCTATAAAATGGTTGCCCATGTCCCATTTTTGCCCTTGTTAACAATAATGTACCCTGAACTCACACTTCATTTTTTTCGTACAAAATTATCTTCTTTTTTATGTGGTGCTATCCATTTTTATTTAAACTGTGATTTGAAACGAGAAAATATGTGTTTGATTTGTTTTTCTGAATAATTGTCATATTTTAACAAAGAATTCTGGGCAAATTCTATTTTTTTTTTTGCAGCGGCTGCTGAGGCCATTAGCACATCTGGTTGTTCTTTATAATTAAGGTTCTTTTATTTCCTGCATGATGTCAAATACATTTTGTCTAGTCATTATTTTGACTCCGGAAAACAACAAACATAAGAAATGCATTCGTGAACTTTGACGTTAACTGGCATATACACGCACATCCACGCGAATCCGCGATTATCCTATTAAAAACTGGAGACTTTGTTGTGGTCCACCAGGCTTACAGACAATGTCAGGATGGGGATTAGCCTCACACCCTGTACACAAACTATTCAACTATTTTTAGCAGTAATTACTTTTCGTCTCAGATAACTTTTACAAAATGGACTTTTGGCACTTATAAATAAGCATCATTTTAAGGGAACAATGATCTTTTTTGAAAAATAATGAGCATATGTAGAAAAAATGTTTCTTAAAAAGAAAATACTGGCCCAAGATGTTTTGAGCGCAACATTACAATCGAATTTTGTTTTACATATAATAACTTATTTTTTTATTTATAAGATGTGCGGGTTTATTAAATCTTGTTGAATACATTAATGTATATGAGATGCTCTAGTATAATTTTTTAGCACTTTCCTCCGAAGGAAAGTAGCTATTGAGGTTGGACTCATGACGGAATTTTTGAAAAATTTCTTCAAATCTTTATCGATCCTACCTAGTAGACACCGAAAATGACCCCCGTTAAAATTTATATATATCTATATATATATATATATATATGCATATATATATATGTGTCTGTTAACACGATAGCGGCCAGAGTTTTTGTTTTTTCGTCACGAAACTTGGTATATAGCATTCAATTAGCAAACGATTGAACGAGTTCGTTAACCACCAAAGTCGGTCCACCGGAAGGGGGGGTTTACCCCGAACCCAAAACACTTATTTGACTATGTCAGCCGTAATATTTGTTATATTTCAACGAAACTTGGTATTCGTAGTGTTAATATAGAGAGAAAAGTGAAATATAAAAATGAACTAAATCGGTTCATTTCTGTGTTTGCTGTCTATTATTAGTAGCTTCTGGATGTCTGCGTATCAAGATGACTACGCTTCAGCATTCTGGCAACATGTGTTTTACTGTGTTGTGTTGCAGTATTTACAATCTAGTCTGTCCGTTTTGTCATGAAATTCCATGTGGTCGGGAAAGAATGCCGGCAATAGGCGCAATCGTGTTATTCTTACATGTTCTCGTCATTTTAAGGTGATTTTATACGTCAACAAAGTCTTAACAGTTGGTTTTATTTGTCGTACGTTATTATCTTTTTCCGACCAAAATCCTTGCCACTTGTTCTTTAACAGTCACGCAAAGGTAGTCTGACACCATGTTTGCATATGTCGAGTGATGTCTTTTGTGTCGCCAATTTTGCATGTTCGTCAAGATTGACGAACATGCCCACTGAGATCAGTACTTTGTGAAATTCTTGTTTATCGGGGTAGCCAAGCCAATATTATCTGTTTATTATTTTGGGATTGTAATTGTGTTATCAATGAGTGGTTACTGTAAAATCCATGCTAATTCGCATGGAGAATAAAGTACTTAATGAGTCTGAAAAAGTCATAATCTCATATATAGTATTGTTCTCTGATTTGGAAAATGCTTGAAGTATGGCTTGGAGTTCTGCAGTGTGTATGCTGGAGCCGTCATGTAGCTTTAATAGGTAAGATATATTATCAATTAAAGTTGCCGCAACTGTCCCAGAATCTATTTTGGTCTGGTAGGTAAAAATAATTGAAGTCTAGGGCTAATTCGAAGTCATTGATTTAAAAACATTTACATAGATAATTGAAAAGGTACTGTCCTAATAATAATGACATTATTAAAACACGTTATGTCGTTAACAAACAAAGAAAAAAAAAAAAAAAAAAAAAAAAAGATATGGTCTTTGTAGAAAGAAATTAAAATCTATCAACAACCCACTCCTTTGAATAGGGAGAGAATGGTACTGACAAAGGCATTCTTATTAAGTTTAGTAAATGATGGAATTGAATGTGCCATCCGTGCGAAAGGTGAACTCCTAGAGGAATTTCACTTTAAAACGGTACTTAGGAATTCCTAACCTTTGACATCTGAAACTGAATTAATGAAGTTAATAAACGGCTCTTCTAGACTCTACTCATTCCAGGAAGTAGGAATGTTCTCTTGTAGAACTATTCAAATCTCAGGGGATTAATTTATAATTTATTATATATAATGGGGTGAGTACAAAAAAAAAATTACCGTTTTATAGGTAAAAATCAAAGTTTATTTTTCTTCTACTTACAAGATTTTTAATAATCAAAATATACACCATTGCGTACTATGGTTTGACATTGGATTTGGATGTTCTTTGGGTTTAGAATCGAAGAACTCACGAACGCCATTTACAACTTCATTCAAGTTGTGGAATGTTTTTCCCTGAAGGAAATGAGCCAATGATCTGAACAGGTGTTAGTCTGATGGAGCTAGGTCTGGACTACATGCCGGGGGAGGGAGAAGCTCGATTCCATCCAAATCAGCTGGTTTTTGTTTCATAAGGCGAGAGATATGAGGTCTGGCATTATCTTGTCGGAATAAGACTTGCTTCCTGTAGACTAAACCTGGATACCGCTAAACCAAAACATCGTAAATTCTCAGCAGTTGTGCTGAATAGAACCTCTTAGAATTATTTTTGGTAGGACCGGCTTCAATTGCAGTGCGCAGAACATTCTGATTGACTACTGAAACGCGCCCTGATACAGATTTCTTTTCAAGGCTCAAATCACCTTCATTAAATTTTTGGGACCACCTTCTCATCGTCCTTTCATTCGAAGAGTCTTCATCCTCAAATTCAACCACTAAACGATTAGCTTCAGTTGCTGAAAACTTCCGTTTCCAAAAATAAAACAAAATTATGATAATTCTGTACTATAGTGTCATTGAGAACAAAGGGAAGCTATATAAGTACTGAGCCCGGATAGAGGGCATGCTGGTTACCAAATGATTCAGACGGGATCAAAAAAGAACTTCTTATCACAATTCTTAACTCCCAAATGCAAATAAGAGAGGAATTACGATGCAAAATTCCAACAGAAAAGAAAAGGGTAATTTTTTCTGACTCGTCCCATTATATTTGCGATTATGAGATTTTCGAGTCTGTAATATGTTTAAGAATTTTAACCTTGTTTATTTATCACCTAGTCTGGATTTTCACTAATTTGTCGAAGGAAAAAGTCCGACGAACAGCTTCATCATAGCGCGTTGTTCATTATGTTCTTATTCCTATTGTAATTTGGAAAAACCTACTCCAATGTACACTTGAAAGAATGGCGCCAATGTGCAAAGAAAACTTAATTTGGCGGAAATTACTTTATCGGCCTCTTCGAATTGCATCCGTAAAGCTCTACAAAAAAGAATCAAAATATTTTCTTATTTTAACTATCTCGTTTTACTGACAAATTCACTTTACTTCTCAAAGAAAACAAACCACGTGAATCTGAGGAAAACAAACAGAAAGTATTGTTTAAAAAAAAAAAAAAAAAAGGAAACTAACATTTTCGTCGTTTTAAGTACTTACTCATAGCCGCATTAAAAATTAATTCAGAACTTTTCTTGTAGAAAATGGAGTAATCTTTGGAATGGTCAGCGTCCACTTACATTAAATTTGTATTCGTTTTTGAGATATTTAAGAAAATATAACAAAATGTTAAACTGCTCATGTCTGTTAATACATTTTTTTTCCAATACGTTCTTAGCCCTAAACGGAACTAAAATCTTCGTTTCGGTGGTTCTCAAACGTCTAGAAAAGTTTTAACTGAAACCATCGTTTCTCGTTCTGCCCGAACCGAAAATTAGTTAGGAAAACAAGTTTATATACTTTTCAGGAAAATTGTTTCAGATATTACCGTTAATTCGGGATGAGTCTGTTTCCTTACGTTAGACAACATATAATAAGTGTACCTGGAAGCATACAAAAGCAAATCAGTAAGTGCTACGATTTGTTTCGCCCAAATTTTGCCGAAAAAACGTGTTCCGGCGGGCGGATGCTGCTAGTTAACGAACTTGGCCCTCTATATCAAACTAAGAATTTTCCTGTGAGGCAAAAGGTCAAATAATAAAAACTTCCCTACACAATTACACGAACTTTATTTCGTCCCTACACGTTTCTAGTGCCTCTTCAGGGGATCCGGTTACAAATATAAAACTTACAGCCTCTAGACAGCTCATGGTCTAAAAGAATCCAATATGGTGGACTATAATTATCGATAATCGATATGTCATGTTTAAAATTAACACCCAGAAGAAATATAGCCTTAAAAATTAAAATCCTATTCTCTCCCTCTAAAAAAACTCAAATACAACATCTGAATACTATTTATATACTTTTTTGACAAAAAATAAAAGATATGTTTTAATTATCAAGAAATTCCTGCTATTAATCCTCATATAATTGAATTACACTAATTGGCGATGAATATTAATGAATAACCTGTTACTTCTGAAGCTGTGTGCATTTATTTGTGGAAACAAATATATCTGGAAGAACAGTTACCGTCTTGCCGAGTGAATGCTACTGAGAAATGAAATTGACCTTCTACATATAGTTATGTAAATTTATATGTATGTATGTATCTATCTATATATATATATATATATATATATATATATATATATATATATATATATATATATATATATATATAATATACATTTATTTTTTCATTAATTTTTGTAATTAACATATTGCCTTACAATTCTCTGTATTTTTCAGACGAGATGATGAATAGAATTGACTTCGTGGTCTTTGGACTCCTTTTAATTTGTTACAAATGTTCTGGAGACAATCTTTGGGCGGTACACATCAAAGGAGGTCCCGGTGTTGCTCAGCTCCTCGCACTATCTCATGGCTACAATATCGTCGTCAAGGTAATACAATACGCTAATATATATTGTCTATTTATATATATATATATATATATATATATATATATATATATATATATATATTTGTGAAATACCAATCGTTCACTCACTGACCTATCATCGCCTAGCCCAAACCACTCGGCAGAAAATTTTGAAATATAGAGGTATTTTTCAAGAGGCTAGAATTTTTAGTTGTTCAGGGCAGGCAAGCCTAGACAGCATGCGTTGCTAGGACGATAACAGGTCAGCTGTTATTGTACTGCATTTCAAAATATCATTTTTAATTGCGGTTAATTTCAACTATGATGAGATTTTTTCGCTCATAGAGTTTACCAACGGGGTTTCGGTCTTTTTGATTCAATATACCACAATTTATAGTTAAAATGTGTTAATTTACGCTTCGGCTTGATGTACAAGCCTTCAGAGCTATGGAGAAGGCTTGTACTCGTATATCAAGCCGAAACGTTGGCCTAAATAAACACATTTTAACTATAAAATGTAATTTTTTATTGAATCAAAAATACTGAAACCCCGAATATCAACACCATCTACATCTCAACGGTCGACTATATCTTCTCAATTATAAAGTTTACGCCAAGTCAAGGTCCATCCGAGATAATAATATCCCAAAGCCTTGCACAGCCTCCTCACCCATCAGCATCCCCAGTCAGAGCACTTCTTGGTAATGCTCGCAAATATAATGGGTGTTTCCAAATTACTTCTTGGAAACGTAATTTTTTTTAGCATAAAAATGCTTTAGTGGTGACTAAACTGGAAAAAAAGTGTCCGCTGGCGTTCGCGCTTGCTCAGTGACATTCGCGCATGCGCAGTGTCGTTGGGGCCAGCGCAGTGGTGTTCGCGCCTACACAGTGGCCATGCAAGAAAAAGAATACAGTTTGAGTCACAAAAAAGTGTCCACTTGCGTTCGCGCATGCTCAGTGGCGAGGCCATGTACGAAAAATAAGACATCATATGTCACAAAAAATTGGCGTCTGGCGTTCGTGCATGCGCAGTGGCCTTGTACGAAAAAGAAGATTGTATGTTATAGAGTACATAACATGTATAGCATATAGGAACCGTGGTATAATAAACTGCACAAAAATGATCTAGTATCGTAAATTTTAATGATAAATTATTTAACGCAATCAAATAACTACTTATCTGCCGTGACGAAGCACGGGTAGTCAGCTAGTGCTTTATAACCTTCATTAGACCACCAAACCGCTTGAAACAAGTGCTGAAATATATTTGTGAAACATTATATATATTCCAGGCGTGTTAAATAATATCCTACTCTATTCATTTATCCATCCCATTCATCGGTCTTATGGCCTTTTTTATTTATATATTTTACAATCCTCCTGTTTCCCGGCAGAAAAGTTTTGCCTTTCTAATATCGTCCGAGTTGTCTTCCTCTATTCCAAGTTTTGCCTTTCTAATATCGTACGAGTTGTTTTCCTCTATTCAAAGTTTTGTCTTTCTAATATCGTACGAGTTGTCTTCCTCTATTCCAAGTTTTGCCTTTCTAATATCGTACGAGTTGTCTTCCTCTATTCCAAGTTTTGTCTTTCTAATATCGTACGAGTTGTCTTCCTCTATTCCAAGTTTTGCCTTTCTAATATCGTACGAGTTGTCTTCCTCTATTCCAAGTTTTGCCTTTCTAATATCGTACGAGTTGTTTTCCTCTATTCCAAGTTTTGTCTTTCTAATATCGTACGTGTTGTCTTCCTCTATTCCAAGTTTTGTCTTTCTAATATCGTACGAGTTGTCTTCCTCTATTCCAAGTTTTGCCTTTCTAATATCGTACGAGTTGTTTTCCTCTATTCCAAGTTTTGTCTTTCTAATATCGTACGAGTTGTCTTCCTCTATTCCAAGTTTTGCCTTTCTAATATCGTACGAGTTGTCTTCCTCTATTCCAAGTTTTGCCTTTCTAATATCGTACGAGTTGTCTTCCTCTATTCCAAGTTTTGCCTTTCTAATATCGTACGAGTTGTTTTCCTCTATTCCAAGTTTTGCCTTTCTAATATCGTACGAGTTGTCTTCCTCTATTCCAAGTTTTGCCTTTCTAATATCGTACGAGTTGTTTTCCTCTATTCCAAGTTTTGTCTTTCTAATATCGTACGAGTTGTCTTCCTCTATTCCAAGTTTTGCCTTTCTAATATCGTACGAGTTGTCTTCCTCTATTCCAAGTTTTGTATTTCTAATATCGTACGAGTTGTCTTCCTCTATTCCAAGTTTTGCCTTTCTAATATCGTACGAGTTGTCTTCCTCTATTCCAAGTTTTAGCCGGATATTCTTTGTCAATATCTCATTCATTCCACAAATTCTTCATGTATCTTTTTTATAAAAATTATTTCATGAGTGCAACTTCTATTGATACAAAATGCGATACAAGGGCGACACAGAGTGGGGCAAAATCCCAAAAACACGTTCAAAAAACGAAAATACGACTTTGGTATTTTCAAAGGTAAATTATTTTATCCTTCCGCTATGGTATTGTCCCACGATTCATTTGTAAGGGGACCATCCCCATCTCCTCGGTAAGTCAGTCTGAAGTTTGATCATCGTGTCACGCAAAGTAGTCGGAGCAAAGAATTTGTGGAACGTTAAAAATTTTGTCTGATTTTATTTTCGGAAAAAAGAATATTCTCCTACAGTTATGTAGTATCAGTTTTTATATAATGTAAACGCGATTTTTTAAGAGGCTTTACAAAACTAAAACAAAGCCAGTCAAGGCTTTGATTCCAATTGAATTTTGTGCATTAATATTATTACTCTGAAAATATTTAAAAAGTAGGATGCTCTGTAAATTCCAAAACAATTTTCTAGCTTATTAAAAATAGTTTTACATACCTGTAAAACTATTTTAACGTAAATTTTAGTAACTTTTCTGGTGCTTGATGCAAAAAGTAATTTAAAGTTTAAATTTGCTCTGAAAACAAATGTTTGTAATTAATCATTAAATGACCCTTAGCTCAAATATAGAGAATTGGCGAATACAGCGGAAGGCCAATAAAACTACGCCACACACTTTCACACGTTTTATTTCTCTTCCCTACATGTTTCGTACCATTTTGGCGCCTTTTCAGGGGAATATACTTAAAACCTAAATTCAGCCTCAACCTCAGGAGGAGAACCTTTGGGTGAGTCTAGACGAGTCCCTGCTAGTGGAAGGTTCTCCTCCTCAGGTTGAGGCTGAATTTATATTTTAAGTATATTGCCCTGAAGAGGCACCAAAATGGTGCGAAACATGTAGGGAAGAGAAATAAAAAGTGTCAAAGTGTGTGGCGTAGTTTTATTGACCTTCCGCCTTATTCGTCAATTCTATACAAATGTTTGTATTTATTTATCAGGACCATTTGTATCGGACAACTCTGATAACGTGAATGACTTTTGTTATTAATAGCAGTAAAATAATTTATACGACTGACTCACTATCGATTTAGGAGATAACATAAACAAATGTATTACATATTGAAAATTTTGAATCAGTTCTGCAAATTATTCCTCTTTTTCTCCGCCATGTTGATTTTTTTAAATCGGGTGTCGGATTCGTAATAATAGAGGTTAAAACCCTTCTAATAACAAATTTTGATCTTTTAAAAGAAGATTTAGTAATTTTGGCCAAGGGGTGTATAAAGTGGTGGGGTCACTTATTTGGTCGACTTTTTTTTTTGGTGATTCTGCATCGAAAAATACTCAACAATTGTCCGAGCGTGTCGTCCAATGTGCCTTAGGAGCTGAGAAATAAAATAAAATAGGTTGAAAATGCTTTATTTTATATATCAAATTTGGAAAATGATATGGACATGATTCATTCACCAATTCATTTTGATATTGAACCAAAGGAAATTACACAATAATTTAAACAATAAAGTTAATTAAAAAATAATGTATATTTAGTATAATAAATTAAAAAATATGCTTACATTTTAAAGTAAACTAGCATTCAACATTTTTCACACGAAAGATAACAACAGATTTTTAATCAGCACCCCTATTAATCACACGTGACGACTTGACCAATACAATCAAACAAAATATTTTTAAATTATTGGAAAGACAGCTGGACTCGACTAACCGAAAATAAATTACGTAAAATCAAAACTACAACTCAGAAGTGGATATCCAGCTACCGTGACAACAGACGAGAAGAAGTTGTACTTGCTCGACTCAGAATTGACCACACAAGACTAATACACGAATACCTCAAGACAAGACTTGACAAACCAATTTGTGATATATGCAATACAGACTTCACTGTAAAACACCTACTTACGGAGTGCAGAAGAAGACAAAACCTTAATATACCACATGACATTTACGAATTGTTGAGGGACAGCAGCCAGTACATAAACACAATACTTTCTTACTTACAGGGCACTAAACTATACACTCGCATTTGAAGACATCTGCTGAATAACCAGAGGCTTTCAGGCATGTAACAGGCATTTGCAAAACTCAATTTAAAAAAAAAATTATGAATTAAATATCCATCTTAATGCTGGTTCATAAGACCGTACAGGTACCATCTTTAAGCAGTGAAATCGCAGTAGATGCGAATCACTTATAAATAAATAATCAGCACCCCATGAAACTCTAATGTGGTAAATATCAGCAAAAATAATAATTTTTTCCTGCATGGAAGAGAGAGATTTTGAAATTCAAATCTCCCCTTGAGATAATCTGATTATTTCTTTCTTGGGCTCTTTGTAATGAAGAGAGACTCATTTTTCTAACCAAATAAATAACTATTGTATTATCTCAGAAGGTAGGTACTTGTAAGAAAACAAGAGTTCTCAAAATAAAAGTAAAAGATGAACTTTTTTGTATATAACGATGATTTCGATGCAAAATACCAGGAAAAAATTGGCCAAATCGGTGACCCCACCACTGTATGCTCCCTTGTTAGTCAAACATGCGGCTTCATTTCAGCAATCCAGTAGCACACTAAATGATATTTTAATTACTATATAAGCCTGTTGATTCCGTTACCCCGAAGACTATTTCAGACCTCTGCTGGTGTAAGAGGAAAAAGGTCTCCTTGGCTACCCTTCCCGAGACGAGATTGTCCGAGTTAATTATGCCGGATTAAATGAACATCAATCCTAGTTAGTAGGGATCACCGTCAGACGATTCGCCCACTCCTTTGCTTGCTCTCAAACACTCAGGGTAATGGAATGCTCAGCAGGGGGGCCTTTAGCCATTATAGCAATTACTACTCAGTCAAGGCGATATTAACGAGTCCGACTCGCAGGAGCTGCGTCACCTTAGCGCCTTTTATATCCCAAGTGCCGTTAGTAATGGAATAGTAGAGGCGCGTTGGCCCTGAATGCATTCCGTGCTCGAACGAAGGTCGAATCCCTCTAGGGCTGATGCCTTTTCTTTGGAAAAAAGAAAAGGCATCAGCCCTATCCTGGCTAGAAAAGGGTGGTAACCTATAAATAAACTGTCCTAAAATTCGTTGTTAATGTGAAATTGACTTTATTTAAATGAATAGGAGCATTTATTGATACGTTTTGATCTTTCGTGAAAAATTACATCTATAGAAAAAGTAATATTAGATGCTAAGCAGTCAACAGGAAATTGATCTTTCTCAACGTTTGCTCTGGAAACACTGTAACAACGTTTCTCATTTTCTTACCTTGTTTTCCTTAAATACTCATTTTACTGTTAAATGCAATTTAACAGTAAAATGAGAGATAGCCCCGTTAAAAAGAACAAAACTAACATCATCGAAGAGATTGTTGAGCTTCCCCTGACATTTTTCCAATGGGTACCAAACATTTTTCAATTATTATGTGGCTTATTTTGAGAAAGTTAGGTGTTATTTACTTTCAGCTACTTAGTTGTTCGAAATGTTGTTCTAAATAGAAACATCATGAAAATAGTAGTGGACTATTGTGAAGTTTGACGACAAAGTACTTAAAAAAGAATAATTAACTGAATCCCAGTGATATTGCAACTTAAAGGAAAATTTTCTTAGAACTTTGATACTGTCACGTGGTTCCTTTATGATTAACATGGTCCATATATATATATATATATATATATATATATATATATATATATGTGTGTGTGTGTATATTTGTATGCATATATACACATACATATACATATATTCACTTTATTGAGTCTGCTTCTGGCCTCAGTAATATTGAAATATATTTAAGAGCATAGAAGTATTTATATAAAATTTGAGATAACTGGTTAGAAGGATGTATCTTGGATGAGAACCCTCCACCACTAGAGCCACGTCAAGACTGGAGTAATAAATCTGGTATCAGTGAACTGATTGATAACACAGGCCAACAGCTGTTCTAAAAAAATACTCAGAGCGGTATGGTCGTTCCAGGGTATTTGGGGTCGCTGATTACGATGAGCGGATAGGTTAACTTTCATTACATCGGATTCAAGATCTTTTGAAGGTCATATAGAGAAAGATCCGTAGGAAAATTCTGAAAACATTCATGCTTATATTTTTGAGGTCCCTGAGTCCGAAACCGTAGTTTGTTTCACCTTACGCCTTTTCCTAGAGGTCATTTGAAGTTCACTTGAAGGTCAAATAGTGAAAAAAAAAAATCAATATTTGGCATAAGAAAAATATTTAATAATTTCAACCTTAGCGGGAAGAGTTCTATGATGGCCGGTGCATATAGTGGCAACAGCATTAGAATTAATACGCACATAAAGGAAAATAAACCTTTTTTTTCCACTTTTCACAAATAGTTCCTTCACTCTAGGTGGCTTTGTCAAAGAATTTTATATTCAATACTCTCTATGGATTACAATTAAGGGACTAAAACAAATTATAAATTGCATAATGCGTAGAAATAAATTTCTTGGTTGAGTCAAGAAACATTAGTAGTAATACTGACGGTATTTTTTTTTAGCACTTTCCTCCGGAGGAAAGTAGCTATTGAGGTTGCACTCATGACGGAATTTTTGAAAAAATTCCTTCAAATCTTTATCGATCCTACCTAGTAGACACCGAAAATGATCCCCGTTAAAATTTATATATATCTATATATATATATATATATATATATATATATATATATATATATATATATATATATATGCATATATATACATATATATATATATATGTGTGTGTGTCTTAACACGATAGCGGCCAGAGTTTTTGTTTTTTCCTCACAAAACGTGGTATATAGCTTTCAATTAGCAAACGATTGAACGGTTAACCACCAAAATCGGTCCACCGGGAGGGGGGGGGTTACCCCGGACCCAATATACTAATTTGAACAAGCCGCCGTAGTTTTTGTTATATTTAAACGAAACTCGGTATTCGTTATGTTGATCTAAAGAGACAAATTTGTTGTAAAAATAAACTAAATCGGGCGCTACCTCCCACTAGGCGGGCTGTATCCTGTTCCTGCGTCAGATCAAAAGACGGAAAATGAAGTTTTTGTGTATTTATTAAGTAGTACAGTATCATGTATTAACATAATTCTGGAAGCAAATTAATTACAAAATTAATAATTGAACAGTTCTCATAAGAAATGTTAATGAGCAGAACTATTCATGTTTTAATTTTATTTATATAGGTTATTTACAGCAAATTATTCAGTAATGTAGTCTACACTACAAAAATCCTGCGGAAAGTGCTTAGTTATGCAGCTCCTGCGTGACGGACTTTTTATTTCACTTGCTTGACGAATCTATTTGCTAGTAGTATTTGCGAGTACGGTCGAACATATTGTGGTAATACTGTAGTGTACGAACAACACAGCATATGCTGCTTTATCAGGACGATAACTGAGCTAACAATGATGAACTTGTCGTTAAGGGCTTCCATTAATTTCATTATTAAGTGGGGCCACGGGAACAGTTTTTACATTCTGTAAGAATCTAATGAAAATACTTTATCTTCTTCTTAATCCATCGCCTGTCTTTGGCTGTTTACCAATTCAACGCCGTGCCCTAGTAATGGCGTGCGTGTCTTTCTGTGGTGTCGTCTCTAGTGTCTGATAAAAATACTGAGATTCCTTAGCCCAATAATGTATCACAGGGGTTTTTTTACATTAAGGCTGCTAGTTAATTTTTATCACAAAACGATTACTTTAAAAGTAATCATATTTTAAATAAGCAATCTAATTTAGTATACTAGGTTTCAATTACCCTTTCAGATCGAAAGAAAACAGAACAAAACAAAATATTCTTTTGGAAACTCAAATTTGATTGGCAAAATTAGATTTGGAGATGGTTAAATTGCAAATAGTATTGCTTTAGGAATACAACGTTTTTTTACCATTTCTACCATTAATTAGTACTTTTCTATTATCTGTTTATGTAATTACAAACTAAACAAGTTTACAAAATAAATAGAAGACAAAAATGCTTTTCTTCCTTAATAACTCCTCGACCTTTTCAAGATTTTTTTTCCCTCCTCCAAACATTCAACTTGTATAGATTATGTTTCAGATTCCTGAATAAGAGAGGGAATTGTTTGGAACATTTAAGAAGATTAATTTTTCTGTGAGACTTTTATTTACAAGAACTTTTATAGAAAAAATGTAAATGTAACAAAGAGATTCAACTTCCTTTTGTTGTAAGAGAGGAAAGTTTTTTTTCAAGTATCGAAGAGGAAGCAGATTTGTAATTCTCTTTTTAGAAGTGCCTCACTACATTCATTTGTTTATATTCAATTAAATAGACAAGTGCTTCATTAATTGTGTATAGCTGCTGTCTATAATTTGATTTAATACACTTCTAATTATTAGTGTATTAAATTAAATTATAGACAGCAGCTATATACAGTTAATAGGGCAACTGTAGTTATCTATTTAATTGAGTATAATCAATTGGTTGTATTCAATTCCTAATTGATTATAATCAATTAGAAAAATAGAAACATAAACATTTTAATAAAAGTATTCTATAAAAATCGTTATGGGGGACAAACAGTGTAAAAATAGTCTGGGCTCGGTCTTAATAGCTACACTTTTCAATATACCTACTAAATTTATTTTTATTATAGCTGTATGTTGTTTTCCGCTTCATTGGTGCTTAACTTAACAAACTTATCATTTGAGCCACTTATTCTAAAAAATGAGCATGGATAAAGTAGTTAGGAATAATATTGGAACAGTGAAAAACTTTGTCTGAAGAGTGTAGGTTGAAGAAGCAGCAAAACAATATTTGCCCTGGTGAGCTCAGATAAAAGCGGAGGACGAAAAATAATGGACTATGGGTACAACCCAGATATTTAGTAAATAGAATAATCAGCCTCACTTTTAGGACATTAACTTCCAGGTTCACTGCATTGAAAGGTGACAAAAAAGGATGAGGTTTAAGGAGAGAATTGAGGGAATTATAGAAAAATCTCACCATTCAATGAGATGTCAGCCTGCAGAATAAAAGCTGGAACCAGGCATAGGATATGCTCCGAAAAAGACAACTTGATAACACCAGGGAAAGCGAATTAATGGTGTGCTAGAACCTTTCTAGCAATCCAGAGTTGGGCAATTACTCGAGTAAATGATTAAGAATGAAGAATGAATTACGCATGGGTCATGAGTGATGAGTAATGATTAAATTACTCATTACTCTTATGTTCATGAGTGATGAGTGATCACTCTTTAATTTTTAGCCATGAGTAAATCACTCATTACTCATGAACCATGATTAAAAATTGTTGGTGGATTTTTATATTAATTAGAAAATGAAAAACATATTTTATTACTATAAAAACAAATCGAGGAAAACAATTTTTTTTTTCACTTCTGGGACATTCTATTCACACTTGGGTCAAAATGAGTCACTTTCGGTGCCGAATAATAACTATTGGGACACCATAGTCATTCAGACTCCAATTCTAGACGGGGAGCAGGGCACTTCCGGTCACTATATTTACTTCTGGGTCACAAAATTCATCCCTGGATTACTTCCGCAACAATTGGCGCTAGCTACGGTAGACGCTAATCGCTAATTCAGTTATGAAATATTTACATGCCTTTTGTAGCTAACTAGAAAGAATATTAAAGGTGGTATAAAAAAGGATATTGAAGGTTGTATTAAATGAATATTGTAAGTGTTATTAGGATGGATATTGAAGCTGGTATTAAAAAGGATATTGACAGCAATATTAGGAAGGATATCGGAAGTGGTATTAGGAAGTATATAGAAGATGGTATTGGAAAGGATATTGCAGGTGGTATTACCACCTCCAATATCCTTCCAAATAATAACTCCAATATCCTTCCTAATAGGACCTTCTATATCCTTCCTAATACCACCTGCAATATCCTTCCTAATAGCACCTTCTATATCCTTCCTAATACCACCTTCTATATCCTTCCTAATACCATCTTCTATATCCTTCCTAATACCACCTCCAATATCCTTCCTAATACCACCTTCTATATCCTTCCTAATAATAGCTTCTAAATCCTTCCTAATACTACCTCCAATATCCTTCTTACTACCACCTCTAATATCCTTCCTAAACCACCTTCTATATCCTTCCTAATACCACCTGCAATATCCTTCCTAATAGCACCTTCTATATCCTTCCTGATACCACCTTCTACATCCTTCCTAATAATAGCTTCTAAATCCTTCCTAATACTACCTCCAATATCCTTCTTACTACCACCTTCTATATCCTTTTTAATACCACCTCTAATATCCTTCCTGATACCATCTTCTATATGCTTCCTAATACCACCTCCAATATCCTTCCTAATACAGCCTTCAATATCTTTCCTATTACCAACTTTTATGTCCTTCCTAATACAAATTTTTAATCGTGATTGCGGGTTAGTACGATGGAATTTTTAATCGGTAATCGTAATTAATTTTTGCCCGACTCTGTGTTGAATAGTACAGAGGATAAACATCCTGCGAATTATAGTGCATCAAAGTTCAAACTTTGTAGATAAATGTTTAAAACGTAGACAAAAAGCAAAGGAATTAAAATTTACTCTTGACAAATGAGTGATGAGTAATGATTAAGAGTAATCACTCATTTCGAGAGTGAAGAGTAATGATTAAAAATTTGTTGTATGAGTAATGAGTGATGAGTAATGATTAAATGTTCACTCATTACTTTCACTCGAGTAATTATTCTCTCGAGTAATTGCCCAACTCTGTAGCAATCAGTCATAGGAATACCGGACTAAGACGTCTATGAACCGGTGGTTCTTAAATAACAATACCCGCGTATTATGATTGTCGTAAAAAATTAAAATATATGAATGCCTCTCACAAATTAATATTAATTCTAATAATGATTAATTAAAATAATTATTGGTCCCCATATTAATTAATTTTAATGAAAATAAGAAACAATTATACCGATAAATTGTACTAAAGATGAATAGTCAGAAAATAAGATGATATAGCCTTATATTGTTCAGGCAGGTCAGTATAGTGTTTATGTATTGGCTATCATTGCCTAGAAGTTCTTGAATATTGATCGGAGTGTTAAAATTGTATCGTTGAGAAAAAAACGGGCACGGTCTCTAGCCCTTATTCTGGTAAAGAGTCACATATCGAACTAGTATTTCTAAAGCGACACAACTAAAAAATCGGTTTTATTCACACCGTCATAGTTATGACTGTGAAATACATGGTATATATATATATATATATATATATATATATATATATATATATATATGCACCTCGCTTCAGAGCTTTTATACCAGAGGGCACTTGCTTCGCCATTGATGTCTTAATCCTAAGCCCCCTACATAGGCAAGAGTGACAAATTTTCAGTTCAGTTTTATTTTGAGTTGTCTTACTTCAGAAATACTAGTGCGACATGACAACTTGACTTCAGCAATTTTTTAAAAATGGGGTGGGGCTACAACTATTTTTATCTTTTTCCATATCACAGGGGAACACGGCTAAACAGCAGGTAGCGTTTTGTGACAGTTGGAAGACTACCAAGAGGTTGTATCAGTGATTTTGATTGGTAAACAACAACAACTTGCAAAACTTCTTGCCAGAATAAGGACTAGTGGTTATGGGAGGTACTGATGATTCAGTTCCTGCTATTCAGACTTTTTATATTAGCGGACATACCTTCACATTGAACAACACTTAATACGAATCTTGATGTTTATTATAAAGCAGTTAGAACGAATAAATTGTTTTTATTTATTTCATATAACGTAAATAATTCCTAAAAATGAAAATATTTATGTGTGAATATCTTCTGAACGAAGAGCTTGCGGATATACCTTCTGAGGAATTTTTTTTTCTTGTTTTGAGCTCCTGAGTATATATTTTCAGATTAGCGTGCACAGACAAACAAAAATAGATTTGTACAATTTTATTATATTGTATAGATAAACCAGCATAGGGCCCAAAGAATTTGTTGTCGCTTCTTCTACGGTAATGGTTCTACTAATCTTTGATGATCATTATTGGCATATTTGTAATCCAGAAATAACCATGTGACAATCATCTATCTTCCTCCTTATTCCATCAATGCAGCCTCCAGATTACACATTTAGGGCTAATCTGAGATCGTACCACAGCGGGGCAGGATGAGTATAGGTGCAAAAGAATGGGAGTCCTCTCATACCCTATGATGTAGAGGATTCTACTCAAACGTACATTCGTACCAAAAAAAAAACCCCATAGCAATAAAAGGGTTCAACCTTACTGGGGTATGCATTATTAACCCATGTACTTTGAGGCTCTTACACGAAACCAAAGTATCGCTTGTGATGTTCACTGCTTCTAGTTAGAAGCAGAAGATGATCGTCTGAAGGCAGTAATAGAAGACAAATCCGCCGGAGTTGACAAATATGAAACGAGTAATATATCAACATTACAATGCTCGCCCTCATGGCTCTTTAGGAACTCGGCAGCACATATCGAACACCGGAGAGGATTAGCAAACGTACCACATAGCATCATCAGGTAGTTGTTATTAGCGGGGGTTTCTCCCAAATAGTGGAAGGATCAGGGCAATCGAGATGTCTTCCAAAGCCAAATAAGAGATACTTGCTTGTACGACTGAAACGTCATACAGGTTTAGTATCATTCTTGTTTTCATGTTAATTTGTCTAGCCAACCGTGCGCCAGGCAAGATCCGGCCTACGCATGCTGTATGTATATTACACAAGGTATGAGAGCCAATTTTTCCCTCTCGTATTGAAGCACTTAAAGATAAACTTATGAAATTTTACAAAGATATACTAATAGATGTTAGTGAAATTGGAAGTTTCATATTTATACATCGAATAGTTTCTGAGATATAGGCGATGGAAAATTGGAATTTACAGGACTCACTCACTCATGAAAGTTATTAGGCACTTCCCGAGAAGCTAGAGACCTAAAATTTTGAAGGATGATAGAAATTAGGGTTTTATTAAAAGTAATAATCGAAAAATCCTGAAAAGTAGTGTTTTACTCCGCTTACAGGGGGCGAGGGGATGCGCGTTTTGTACTTGTTGCTCCTACGGAAACCCACCATTCCTTCCGAAGCCTATGTTTGATATTTTAAGAATCATTTAGACGTATCTTAACATTTTTATGTACATGTCTATTATTTTAATTGAAATTAATAAGTGTCTGACCAGGACACAAGGCATTTCCAAAAAATGATCAGACTAGAAGGCATTATAAAGTAATAAAAAATAAAATACCGAAACGATAAAAACTAGAAAGTATAATAAAAATTAGCTCACGTCACCGCGTCGACCATCGAAGAGGCCAAGTTCCAGACCCCTGCAAAAAACAGTATGCCTATGAATGTCATGATATCATAGTATTAGGCCAAGTTTTAGGCTCTTAATACCTGGTCAAGAACCAAGTAATACCCTCTCACTGGTTTGTGCAATTCAAACTTGGCAGTTTTCGTCAACTTTCGTACGGCCGTGGCCGTTTACATATATATACAAATTTGAGCCACCGTTATTGTCGTTCTCTTGGGGTTCTGAAACGTAGAAGTTTCTAGTCGGCACTTCCGGATTGCGTCATGAGGTCAACCTTATAAGCGGGTTTCCTCTCTGTCGGGGAGGTTGGAACCGTGCTAAAAGTAAACAAGCTAAAATAAGGAATATCTGTTCTCTTAACTGGGTTACAGTCTCTGAATCTTATAATAGAAGTATCTTATTCCTACAAAACAAAAACTTTTCTTTTTTTTTTTAGTGTTATTGAGAAAGGGAAATGCATTAAGTAGAACGTGATGGAATATGAGCATTAGTCATCCAGTATTACATCATTTCCTACGGATAAATAAAAGAAAATCCCAATGAATACCATGAAACGCATAAATCGGTCGGAACGTATTCTGTTGGCAGACCATAGAACCTAAATATCGATCTTGGTTGCTCCTGGTGGCTTCTGATATCCTGATAGAGACAACCCCGCCTACTTGTTTCCCGATTGACCTAGGGGAGGGGGAGAATTCTTACCATAATCAGAGAAATCAGAACCACCATCATTACATGGAAAATGTATTAAATATTAACGTCCATTCATTATTGACAACGAATATTACATGGAAATTCTAGTAAATTCAAACTGTATTGTATTGGGGGATAAATCACAATTGAAGGGGTCTGGGCGAAATATTGCCAAACAACATTTTTAACAAAACTTAACTGTAGCTGCTATATGTTGGATATCGGTCTATGATGATGCTACTAAGATATGACTACAAAGTGCTCTGTACGCAACTTATTCTTGTTGCCCCTAACCATTTCAACTGAAAGTCCCTCATAATATCAAACATATAGCAGCTACAGTTAAGTTTTGTTAAAAATGCTGCTTTTCACTATTTTGCCCCGACCCCTTCAAATGATGTCTTATTTTCCTCACGTCCTTCTGGAAGGGCAAAAAAGTGGACAGAAATTGTAAATAATATTAGATGAAATGCAATTTATATTAGTGAAAATCCCTATATTGTCAATAGTTTTTATATTACATACCTTCACTTTAAAAAACATTTAGTATGAATCTTATTGTTTATTATAAAACAGTTCGAACAAATAAATAGATTTTATTTTTTTTATATAACGTAAATAATTCAAAACAATGAAAATCTTTAAGAGTGAATATCTTCTAAGCAAAGCGTTTGCGGACAACCTTAAACAATTCCCTCGTTTTATTGTTTTGAGGTCCTCAGTTCATATTTTCTGTTTGACCATTTAACCCTGAAACATT
Source organism: Gonocerus acuteangulatus (assembly GCA_946811695.1). Lineage (NCBI taxonomy): Eukaryota > Metazoa > Arthropoda > Insecta > Hemiptera > Coreidae > Gonocerus > Gonocerus acuteangulatus. Next base: position 139,286,893 of record OX328123.1, on the reverse strand, counting down.
CTGTATATCCAAGAGGAATTCCACATAGGTAACCGCCAATCCCAAAGTTTAGGTACATAATTCCTTATGTATTTTTTATACTATTACAGATCATGAGAATGCAGGCGTGGAAAGCGCAAATTCTTTATATACTATATGTATTTAAGCTCATTTTTAGCACTTTCCTCCGAAGGAAAGTAGCTATTGAGGTTGGACTCATGACGGAATTTTTGAAAAATTTCTTCAAATCTTTATCGATCCTACCTAGTAGACACCGAAAATGACCCCCGTTAAAATTTATATATATCTATATATATATATATATATATATATATATATATGCATATATATATATATATATATATATATATATATATATATATATATATATATATATGTGTCTGTTAACACGATAGCGGCCAGAGTTTTTGTTTTTTCGTCACGAAACTTGGTATATAGCATTCAATTAGCAAACGATTGAACGAGTTCGTTAACCACCAAAGTCGGTCCACCGGAAGGGGGGGTTTACCCCGAACCCAAAACACTTATTTGACTATGTCAGCCGTAATATTTGTTATATTTCAACGAAACTTGGTATTCGTAGTGCTAATATAGAGAGAAAAGTGAGATATAAAAATGAACTAAATCGGTTCATTAGAAGGGGGGGTTTACTCCGGTCCCACAATACCAATTCGCCACTACCAGCCGTGATTTTTGGTATATTTCGACGAAACTCGGTATTCGTAGTGCTAATCCACAGGTAAATATGTGTTGTAAAAATAAACGAAATCGGTCCATTAGAAGGGGGGGTTTACTCCAGACCCACAATACCAATTCGCCACTACCAGCCGTGATTTTTGGTATATTTCGACGAAACTCGGTATTCGTAGTGCTAATCCACAGGTAAATATGTGTTGTAAAAATAAACGAAATCGGTTCATTAGAAGGGGGGTTTACTCTGGTTCCAATTTCCTAATATACCCATACCGGTCCTAATTTCTGCTGTATTGTATTGTAACGAAACGCGGTATACGTCGTGGGTAACTCATGAGAAAGAAGTGTTGTAAAAATGAGCTGAATCAGTCAATCGGAAAGCGGGGGTTTAATTTGTAATATATTTGAATAGAAAAGCCGGCAGACGTAGGTTCACAAAGCCGCCGCAAGGAGCGCTTTCTACCACTAGAGTGACTGTATCCTGTTCCTGCGTTAGATCAAAATACGATAATATGAGGATTTTTGTATTTATTACGTAGTTTAGCAGGTACCATGTGTAAACATAACTCTGGATGCAAATTAATAATTGATTAGTTACTCATTACAAAATGAGAACTATTCACGTTTTTATTTAATTTATGTAGGATATTTTAAGCAAATTGTTCTGGAAAGCAGTCTACACTACCCAAATTCTGAGCAAAGTGCTTAGTTATGCAGCTCCTGCGTGACGGACTTTTTTAAAGCGTTATTTAATATGTTGATCAATATTCACATCTTCATTTGTCCTGTATATTGTATTGTATATATCTATAGTGCTTATTATTATTAACTATTTTCTTTTCAATTAATGAATTTTATATTCTCTTTCATAAGGTAATAGAGCAAGGAAATGAAGGAGATACATTCCTTGCATAAAACTAATTGTCATTAACATTATAGTTAATTTGTTTTCAATTGTAAATTTATCCTTGTAGTCTGTAGGTACACAATGTATATATCATCTTTTGTTTTTGACATCAAATAAACAGTTAAATAATAATAAAAAAAAAATATCTTCATTTTTCGATTATGAATTGAGTTAATATATAGAAATAGCATGGATTACAGATTAACAGTTTTAACATTTATTAATTACAAGGAAAATAAAAGTAAAGAAACGACAATATAAAGAATATTTAAAAGTATGTTTCGATTGTAAGGAGGCAATCAAAGCAATATAAAATGGATATAATTAGTCAAATTAGTGTATAAAATAGAATATTGTGGTTTTTACAACATATGAAAGATAAACTGTCTTTATGGGAACCATGAGTGCGCATTGATTGACTTCTACCGGTCGATAGTAGTGCGCCTTCGTCAACAGAGAGTGCTCGTTGTAGGACTGCTTCTCTATAATGCCTTAAGATTTAACTAACCAAACAAGTTGTGTTTTGAGTTTTTATTTGGCAGAAAAAAATAAAAAAAGTTGATTGTTTCTTTTTTTTGAGATATTCAATGGCTATAAAATCATTTTAATGTTCTGAAAGGTCAATAGTAATATAAAGAATTACTTCCTGCTTCAAATAGTTTTTTCCTTTCTTGTTCTAGATGTTTGACGTCCTTCCGGCGCCTCTCCCGGAATACTCCGTCCCACATAATTACAGTTTCCTAGTGGAAGGCTTAGCCACGTGGGTTGGTAATAATTCGGCTAGAAATTACTGTTTCTAGTTCAACAGCTACAGCAGGGAATAGACGATTTAGAGCGGAGTTGACATTTCGACGAGTTCACATTTAGATGATTATACTAATCTGGCATGTTATGATTAATTAAAACTGATTACTTGTACATTTATCTAAACTAAGTTTTATGGCTTAGAGGAAACTCATTAGTCCTAACTAAGATACGTGGGTCAGCTAATATTAAATTATTTTATTAACATTTATGTGCAGTTTTTTTTAACACGTTCAGTGCGGTACGGGGTCGATTGACGGTGTCTAACTTTCCCGTAGTGTGGAGGGTGTAATTGGTAAACTTTCATAAAATGGTCGAACCAGTTTTAGCTTTAGACATTTCAAGGGGCTGAAACCAATATGTCTATGTGTTACTAACATCAAAAATCTATCAAAATCCAATAAGAAATCGTACGGGGTCAAGTGATGCCGTGCCGCACTGAGGTTTAAAATTCGACCTCTAGTGCAGAACGGGGTCAGAAGACCCCGTCCTACTCTTCTCGGAAGAAAGGCCCACAGACCCTTTTTACGGACTAAACCTGCAGTTCATGGAGATTTGTTCAAAAGCATTAGCCCTGGAAGCAGAACAAGAAGTGTTGGTGCAGCCCAGGACACCTAAACACATCCACAGCTAGCTCGCGACGTTCAAGGCAAGAGGAAAAAATGTTCAGGCTGCTAAGAAAAGCTTAGGAAAACCATGACCTCTAAAGAAGCCGATAAAATAATCCGCACATATTGTGAGGAACAATATTTGCGGATTGAGCCCGTGTCGCACTTGTGGATAGTTATTGCACGGGGTCAATTGACCTCGTGTCGCACTTGTTACGAATTTTTCCAGCCGCACTGAACGTGTTAAATAAACATCAAATATATTGTTTTTTTCTCATTGAGCGAGGTTTACGAATTTCCGGTGGAATTGAACTATTGAAGACGGGTTTGAAAAATTTCTAGAAATCTTATTCAATCCTACGACTAGATTCCCAAAATGACCAATGTTCAAAGTATATATATATATATATATATATATATATATATATATGTGCATGTTACCTATTCAGAGACCACAGCGTTTGTGCTTTCACATCGAGAGTTGGTAATTGGCATTCCCACAACAATAGCCTGGACGAGTTTCAACAACAAGCAAAATCGGTACATCTAGAAATGGGGTTTAAACCGGGCAGAAATGCATCAAACGGCAGAAATGATAATGCTAAAGAAAAAATAAACTCAATCGGTACATTAGAGATGAAAATTTGCTCTAGTCGGTTGGATTAGTCCACTGATGTTTCTTGAATAGTGAAGTTAGATAAAAAATAGTATAGTTTTGTAATAACAGCTGAAAATATGTTTATATTGAGCTGTTTACTATTAGTACAGGATTGATCGAGCAGTTCTTTATTGAAGAATTCAGTTATTAATGAGTTATTGACATGAAAGGGTTTTATATGTCTACTAGCTGTTACCCGGTGTGCAATGCTACACCTACTTTATATTAAATATCTGTAGCCGGGCTTACCATGCTTCATATTAAATAGTTGTAACCCAGCTTCCATGGTACGCCTACTTTATATTATATATTTAAAAAAATGAATGATTATATTATATTGGTCCAAATTATGAGAATATAAGATAATAAATTGAGAGCTCGGCTGAAAAAGTTATTTTCCATTTTTTTTTTAGAGAAAGTGGGGTGGAAATTAAATTGATCCTTATTTTTTAAAAAGTACCCTTACTTTTAAAATGGTATTACAATTAAGTGATTCCAAATAATTTAATTGCAATACCGTTTTAAAGAAAATCCAAACCAAACTCCCTGTGTTTAATTTTTTTAAAGAAAAAAAAAATATATGGTCCATAAATAAATATTCATAAAAATAAAATAGCATTCATAAAATAGCAATACAAATGAGGCATTTAATTAAGGTTATGATTAGTTATAAGTTGTCAAAACCTACAACTGAAACTATATTCTTTATTTTCATTGATTTTTTTTTTAAATATAATATTTATTTATTTTAAGGGCTTCGCATCTAAAGCTAAAACCTCAACCTTGCGCAAATATAATATTAATATGTTATATTGTTTACCTGTTCATGTAATAATCCGTAACTGAGTTTTTTTTATGAATATAAAAGTAGGTAAGTCGTGCAGGGTTTATGTTATGTATGCCAAAAGGAAAGTTTTAAAAACATAGTTTGTTGTTTCACATACACTTTCACATATTTTTGTTCACTTTTTTTTCCTTTCTATTAAAGCTTCTGTTTCAAATTTTATGGTTTATGCACTCTTCTATAAGGATAGTCCTTCTATCATAGGAAATAGGGGCCTCTAAGAATAAAAACAAATTTAAGATATTTTTCTTGCAGTTATGGACAACAATGAATTAAAGGTATTTGGGAATTTCAATAACGACATTGACTTGGCGAGCAACAATATTTTTACCAGAATTGCAACCGTATTTAAACATTTAGTCCAAGAGCTGGTAACACACTTTTCAAGTGTTTTATGTGCCTTGAAATTGTCGTATAGTGGGTCTCTAGTGTAGATAAAAAGTTAAGTATATGGTTGCTGGACATACCTTGCAACACCAGGTACTGCGCATGGTAATCAGTAACAAACTATGGGCCAAAAATAGTGTTTTATTCAGAAGCCATAAGTGTTCAATGTAAAATTAAGGCAATTCTATAATGAATAATATATAAGGCAGACACTTTAAAGTGGGATACATATAAAAAAAAAAAAAAAAAAACCGAAGTGGGTTTTTTGTAATATTAAATGAAGTCTCTTCTTCACACTGCTATTTAAACACCATAATTGAAAATAATTACAAAAGGGCAGACACTTTTTGTGAGGTTTAGTAATCAGCAAACATGAAAATAAATTCAGCCGATGATAGACTGCAATATACTGTGTGTAACCGTAAGAGTGAGTGAGAGCACCAATCATCTGGACAGGACAGTTGTGGCTGTTCTAGAAATAAAGCAACTTGCCTTAATTATACATTAAAGATTGTTGGCTTCTGAATAAAATACCATTTTAGTGACATATTTTTTTAACACCTTTCCCCTATGTGCAGTACCTGGTGTTCCAAGGTATGTCCAGGCTACACATATATGCCTTACCTATCCACGACATGCAATACACCAAAATTCCAAGGTGCATAAAACACTTCATGAAATGTGCGTTACCAGCTCTCCGACTAAATGTTGACAGTCAGAGGATATAACTATCTCAGACAAAAGAAAGCATATGTCAGAATATAATGATTAAATTATTATGGATATTAAATTAATAAAAAATTGCATGGAAAATTTAATTACTTATTCATTTATTAGAACACCACAATTCACGTGACTTCCTCTTCTTATAAAAATAATATTTTAATACATTAATTTATCTGCAAAAAAAAAAATAGCATGCATTAAGAATAACTTTATTAAAAAAAAATTAAAGTGGGGCTGCCCAAATTAATAGGGTTGCTAAACCATACAGCTCTTGTAATAATAAAATAATGTTTCAAAACGTGGTGAAAATTAATTCATTTATATACCTTCATTTGTATGATTATAAACATTTATGTAATTTATTATGTACATCTATCTATATGCGAATAAAAAAATAAGTTAAATATAACAACATTTAATATAATATTTTAATAATATTTGCATATGTATGTGAGAGAATTAATTTAAAGTTCATAAATTTAAGTCCTTTGCAAAATGACATTGTTCACAAAGGAGTTTTTAATGTTTAAAAAAATCTTTATGTTTTAAACAAAAAGTTCTATCTTTTTGGAAAATCTTGGAACCTTAAACTTAAAGGTACATATTCTGCATATGTAGACTCTTCTGTAAGATCTTTTTTCTTTCTCGATTTCCAGTATAATACATTACCAATGTATAAGAAATTATTAATAAGAAAACCAGTGGTGGATTTTCCTTCTAAATGATCATTTAAGAATATAGTCTCTACATCCATCTGTTTGAACAACATTTAGACCCATTTGATATCTTCAACTTTCTTATTTCAACAAAATCTCAAGCATTATTTTATTTCAAACTATCTTTTTCTCTATCCCAAAAATCACAATCGCTTGAACTTTATCAGATTCACCCTCAGCCAATCCAATACAGCTTATGTTTTCTTGGGTAACATCAACATGCCTAGCGACAATGATTTTATTATTCAAAAGTACTTTATATCCCACTTCACTATAACCGATTAAAATGCACATATTCACCTTTTTATCCCATTTAGAAGTTATTATTTGTTCTGGTTTCCTAACAAAATTTTTACTACCATATAAATTAAAGTTAGAAACATCTGGTTTCTTTCCAAAACAGTTTTCATAGGGTATTTTATTGTCAATGGTGTTAGCTAAAGAGAGATTTTTCAAATAAGTTGCTGCACAGACCATTTCTGGCCAACATTTTTTTCTACAATAGCTTCTGCCAGTAAACAATGAGATATATTCATAATTGTTCTAGTAAATCACACCATTTAATTCATGAACATATGAGGGGCAGGGATTATGATATTATGATACCCCCTTTTTTTTTTTGGTAGTCATAATTCTTACTATTTAAATATTCCTTACCAATGTCATATCTCACAATACCAATTCTCTTATTTCCTAAGTTTTCAACCTCATTTACTTATTGAACAAAGGAATGAAAAACTTCTGTTTTAGGTTTAATAGTTTAAATCCTAGCAATCTTACTATTTATTTGAGTGAGACCGCGACAAAGGGAATTCATCACTAAACACTTAAATAACAATAAACAATACTGAACAATTATGAAGAAATTAACATGAGAGCAATCTTACTATAATCATCTATAAATGAAACAAAATAGTTTTCACCTTTGAGACTCATAGTTAAAAAAAGGTCCACATCAGTGTAAACAATTCCAAAATACTTTTAGCCTTGTTCTTATTGTTATTTACACACTTCATCAGTTTCAATAAAAAAGTTAAGTGTTTTTCCACATACTAAAACCCTCTCCATCAAATACCAGTACATATTCATTTATTCATTAAACAGAAAAGCGAGTGAGAGATACCGAATACTATAACCGACATTGCAACCTTCCTTTACTAAAGAGATAAAAAAACTCTCTCAACAAAAGTATTGAAATTATTAAAGTTCTGAATAGAAACATGAACACTTAATTATAATATATTAGTCCAAATTATGATTAGATAAACACAGAACATTTTTATGATATACTTATTTATACGATATTAGTCTATATTCTGGTTAGAGCAGTGTTGCCCTAGGCAATCAAATCAAAATTGATTTAATATGAAGAAAACTGATCTGATATTAAGAAAATTAATCTTAAAAAATATGATATTTTATTATATGATATCTTATATGATATTTGTCCAAACTCTGAGAATATAAACCTACTATTTAGATAAACAAACAAAGGTTTTGTATTGCACTTCTTCTTAGAAGAAGGGGCAACACTGGAAAGAAAATGCCGATTTCTGACTATAAACTCTTCTGTATATGACAGTTTCGAACTCGTTACTTCCAAACTATGAATCCTAGAAGATTTTGAGCTAGACTACGAGATTTCCCGGATCAAGACGTATCTATGTGCGAAGTTTGGTCAATATCAGTCAAACGATGTGGATTTGTATAAGGAACAAACAAACAGAAAAACAGAAAAACAGACACGTGATTTTTATATATATATAGATTTAAAGGAAATCAGTTACATCTGGCAGTATCTACTAAATTATTTATCAGTGAAACTCTCAGCTGCCTGCTGAGTAGTTTCCTAGTGACTCCTTAGATTTTTACTGAGTAGTCGATAAGAATAATCCTGAAACAGTATTAATTGTACTTTCTTCTTCCAGTCGAGCGTGGAGGACGATGTTTACATCTTGAAGAAGGATTCTTCATCTGTTGTTGCAAAGAGAGCCCAAGGAAAACTAAAAGACAGACAAGAGGTGAAAAAATGTTATCGCATTAATTTGATTTTGTATTTTAACCTTCCGGCAGGCGCGCTGGAGTAATAAGTTATCTGGTTGTCAAAAAAAAAAAAAAAAAAAAAAAAAAAAAAAAAAAAATCAGTCCCGTAACAGGCCACGAGGGCCCTAAGGGGCAGATACTATAGAGGTATCTGATTCATGACCATACGGCACATTAGGGAGATAGTGTGGTCAGTGCTATGCTCCGGCCGCCTGATTTTCCCCTTGGCTGCTTCGACTGCTAGAGTCATTAGCACCAACCAAGGTACCCATTATTAAATTAATTAAAGGCTGGGTTGGCCTAGGGACGGTCAGGGAGGCCGAATTCAACCCATGAACGAAGACACTAGAAGAAAAAATCTTTAGTGCTTGCTCGGGATTTGAACTCAGGCCTCCAGCTTACTAGTCCGTGCTCTACCACTGAGCTAACCTCGCCCCTTTATCTGGTTGTCAAACCTGTTAAAACACCTGGATTACAAGGTGGACCGAGAAGTCCATTCTTCAAACTTATTTATTCTTCAAAGTCCAACTTCGAACTTAAGAAAAAACCTTAAAAATAACAAATAATGAGCTATTTTTTTTTCTTTTTATAGGCAAAACCTTATATAGTTGGGTTTTGTAGGGAAGACACTTATTCTTACATAGAACATTATTCAGTAACAATTACATCTTTATCACATTCTTCATACATTTGATATTGCTTTTCAATTTCAAGTTGAAATTTTAATATTAAAACTAAATAATAGTATAATTAAAAATAAAATAAAATTAAAAATATCAAAAAGGGAAAGTAACATTCATTTTGAGAAAAATTTGAGAAGTTTTTTTGTTTTTTTTTTTTTCTTTTTTTTTTACAATCGGGAAACCTTGAATCAAGAATAGTTTCTGCTCTTCATTCATGGAAATCAGTTTGTTAAATTCTTCTTAAGGGCTAGTCCTCGTTTGGCTATGTCATTCACAACTCTAATGGATTTAGCATTTTCTTTCTGTATCTTTCTCTTGGTCCCAGTTTTCTACATTACTGTTAAAGAAGTCCGTTTCTAAACCAGATGTTATGTCGAAGTTCATTGTGTTGTTTAAAACAAAACTGTATAGACTTCTCAAAAAAACGACTTCTAGATCAATAGTTGCTTCTAGTAGTTAATGATGAGAACCGTCATTTTGAAGAGCTGTCATCACATTCCTCTTTGTCTCATCAGTAAATCAAAAAAGGACACAGCCACAAGAGTTTCAGAGAGGTACCAGATATAATTTTTGATTTTGTCCAAAGCCTTCTCATCTTAGCTGAGAATTCATTTCTTCATTTATAGCTTTGAAATCTATCCAGTCTTTTAAGATTTGTAGGCTCACACATAATAACACAGACGGATACTTTTCTATCAAACTTTAATTTTGAACTAAGAACAAAGCAGTGGTTTTGTCACCAAATGGTGAAAAAACTAAAAAAAATAAATAAAGATTTGTAGATTCAGTGGAGCAGACTCAGCTGAAGCAGCTTGAAACCAGATCTTGATGTAGATAGCTGCAAATAAAATACAAATGTATCAGATCCCGGTCTCTTCCCTTTTTGTTCGCTGAAAAAAACTCCGGAAGAGATAAATTTTCAATGAATAAATAGCCATCCACCTAGCTTTAAGAGCACCGGCAGGCGCTTTGAATCAGAATTGGGCAAACGTTAGCGTGCTCTAAAAGCTGATACCTCTCCGCTGATTTAGCGATACCGTAGAAACCCAGCGCTACTAATTAGCGCTAAGCCCGGAAGTGAAACCGGAAGTGGTCAAAAGCTGCTCAAATTTGCCCGGAAATGCCGCAGGGATTCTCAAAATGGCTTGCGGGTCACCAAAATTATCCCTCACTGTTTCTTGAACTATCTGGGCAACATTTGGCCACTTCCGGTTTCACTACCGGGTTTCAAAATGACTTCCGGGTCACCAAAATTACCCCTGGACCGTTCCCTGGTGAATCTAGGGTACTTTCGACCACTTCCGCTTTCACTTCCGGGTTCTCAAAATGGCTTGCGGGTCACCAAAATTACTCCTGGACCTTTTCCGGATGAATCAAGGCAAATTTGGACCACTTCCGGTTACACTTCCGGGTTCTCAAAATGGCTTGCCGATCACTAAAATTACTCCTGGACCGTTTCCGGATGAATCTGATCAACTTTGGACCACTTCCGGGTTCACTTCCGGTTGCTTACAATTACTACCGGGTCACTGCCGGTAGGAGTGCCTGGAAGGCCCAGGGGTACTTCTGGAAACGACCCGGGGATGAATATAGGACCGGAAGTAACCTAGATTAAGGAGGGTCAGAGTGTGACATTGTCTGTGAGTGACCGGAAGTGAGCCAGATCGAACAGGAGTTACCCAGTGATAGGCATGTGTCGCCCGGAAGTAACCGAAATTGACATTGATGTGATCGGAAATCCTGTAGATTGAAGCGGAAGTGGAACAGGAGTGAGAAGGAAGTTGCTCAGAGCAGACCGGAAGTGAACTTTGAGATGACAAAATGTTGTAAGTATAGCTTAAGCTATTAGCAATCACGATATTTCATAAATAGATTAGCGATTAGCGCACTGCCATCGCTAAGCGCTAATTATTAGCGCTGGGTTTCTACGGTATCGCTAAATTAGCGGAGAGGTATCAGCTTTTAGCGCGCGCTAACTTTTGCCCAACTCTGCTTTGACTGCCAGTTTTCTTTCTTGTGTTCCTTCAAGAAATAAGATGTTCAGCTCTAGCAGTTCTCCATCTCTAGGAATTTCTGTAACTGTTCTTTGGAAAACACAATTATTTCTTGGGAAAAATTTGTTACAATATCACTTGCTAGAGGGTTTGTAGTGACAGGCTCAAATTCCTATGAATTTATTAGGAATGAACTATGCAGACAGTGACAAGCTTCCTCTCTCTACTTCCCATCCCCTCTCTGTTCACTGCTTTCTTACTGCATTCATTCTCTTGCTATTTGTGATTTAATTAATCATAATATACGTTACGAATGTATCTAAGTATTTATGAAATAAAATGTTTAATTTTTTTATTATTTTTATTTATTTTTTTTTTAAAGGTAACATATTTTATAAAGCTTCTCACAGAGTAGTGAACCCTAAAAGTGGATTAAAAATTCTGAAATTTATGTGGAATGCTTATTTTATGACATAGAAAAAAATGAGAGGGTGCCCAAATATATAATTCCAAGTTGATTTTCAAGCATCACCCTAATACATCTATCCATGCATTTAATCATCGTCAAACATGGGATACTTAACACGCCACGCACATACTCATACTGAAAAAGAGGAGTGCCTACTGGAAGGATAATAATAACCAATTCTTGATTTTAATAAATTATTTTACAAACCTCCTATTATTAAATATCAAGTAATATAATTGTTCACACTAATCTATAGGTTCTATGGGCAGAAGAACTTGTCCCAAGAAAAAGAGAAAAACGTGGGATGTACTCCTGGCTGGAAAGTCGCTACGATGGATTATTCAATGACAAGCTCTGGAAAAAGGAATGGTATATGGTAAGGGAAATAATGGTATTTAACAATGATATGCTTTATTCATAATAATTTAAACACGAGAATATCGAGTAACATACACATTTATCCGTAAAACACTTATTACAAGACTGTGGATATCGAGAAAACATGACCTGCGTCTGCTAAAATAAATTTTGTAAAAACGATAAAAATTTAATAACAAATACAGGAAAAATGAAATATTTTTTTATTTCTAAAAGGAGAAACTTAAATTAAATTTCATTTGTATCAGGTCATCATATAAGTAATGTCAATGGATTGTAGAATGTGTCGACCAAGTTTTCTCCTAGCTCTTCGACTGTTAAAACAGGATTTTCTTCTGCAGTAGCCTGCATGCGTTTGTAGTCAAGGTCTGTTGGTCGACCCGTACGAGGCTATTCTTCAAGCTTAGGGTTTCTAGCTCGAAATTACCGCCAAAATTACCGCCGCACTTGTCGCTCACCAATGAAATTTTTGCCATATATTTCTGTTTCCGATAAGTTGAAGCAGCATTTTCTCCTTTATCGAATTCGCAATGCGTAACATGGCATACTGGTGTCTTGGAAGATCCATTTCAAATAAAATTTCAGCACAAAATAAATAAGTTTCACCAGCAAAAACTTGATAAATAGAAGTGTATTTAATGCTAGGATAAAGAAAAAAATGTAAAAAAATAAATAAATTGAAATGCAGGGAACATAAGCAGACAGAATATTAAAAACCGGATTACATATGGGATGGCCTGATACCACATAAAGCGAAAAGAAACGCAGTTTTATGTAATTTAAGATAATTTATTTGTTAGGCTAAACAGCTAAACGTGTTTCCACGTGCGTGTTGTTGATGAGAACTAGACAGTTCGCAAACGAGGTATGCAATGGGATCTCCTACATGGAGCAGTATGGCCCAGTTGGCCAGTGTGTCACATTCGATGTACTGCATTGTATAGAGGCTTCAAAAGGGGCTCGAGCTAACATTAAATCCCCCACAAGATTTTTTTCTAATATCGTTAAGTATGGTGTGAGTATGCTGAAACCAATTTTTCCAACTCGAAAGCCGGAGGGAAAACTTTTGGCAGGCGAAAAATTGCGAACTTTTAGGGTTTTTCTTCATTAATTTAAAAACCATTGATTTTGGATAAACAACTTTAAATAGGGAGTAATGAACATTTAATTTTGCTTCGAATGAACTGGTTGAAGTCCAAATTCAGCTAGGTAAAAGTGCCGCAATTGCTAGCCAAAAAACAACACTTTTTTTCCAATTTTGCGAAAAACTGTGGTGAGCCTAATTTTAATGAGTTACAGCTTGGAATTATCAATTCGTTTGATACACCCCCCTCCCTAAAAGTCAAAGTGCATCAATAACTGATTCCAAAAAGCACAAAACGTATAAATTTGACCAATTTTAAAATTTTTAAGTCACTATTGAGCCAAAATGAGAATTTGTGAAATTTTCATTTGATCGCATTTTGCAAAATTTTGGTTCCTATTAGCAACAATTTTCTTCTGATTCCATTCTAAATGTATCAAATAACAGAGTATGCGGTATGTTGAGGGGGAGGGGGTGTGGGGAGACCCCTAAGAAATTTAGACTGGTTCCTTTGTCCGAGGAATTTTTATCACTGTACGTCTAGATTTCTTCAGTAAAGCATTTTTTTTTTTTTTACGCCACTTCGACAACTATGCCATTAGCGCCGCCATCCAGGGTGCAGCGAGGAATTTTCCCAACGAGCCGTGGGATGTGAAAATTCCTGCCGCCGCACAATGTAACGAAGTAGTGAGGATTATGGACAGAAATAATTAACCACCAGAAATCATTAAATAAATGTTTGTATTAATTGAAATCAACTCAAAACAAGGACACAATAGTATAATAATGCATACTATACGGCTATAATAATATTAATTGTAATACTAATAGAAATAATATAGCAGTTAATCATATTATTAATAACAATATTATAAAATATAATATACTGTAACATACAATGTACTAATAAACTCTTTTTTACGTCTGCCTCTAAGGAAGCCGGAAGGGCCATCGGGCCGTGAATATCTTTTTTCTTGATAAAAATTAATAATAATTTTTTGGAAGTTGATATATTGTTTCAACCAGTATTTATATAAGAGTTTTTTTAACACGTTCCCACATTTTTACATTTAATATAAGACTAAACTGGCAGTCTTTCTAATATTGCTTAATATTTCTTAAGGAGCATCCTGCAGATCAAATTCAATCTTTTGCCAGAGGATTGATACCGTTTTCTTGGATTTATCCACATTTTTTCAAATTTGGAAGAAAAAACAAATTGTATTATGAGATGGATCTTCACTGTACGTCAAGATTCACTGAAGAAATCTAGACGTACAGTGATAAAAATTTCTCGGACACAGGTATCAGTCTAAATTTCTTAGGGGTCTCCCCACACACCCCTCCCCCTCAACATACCGCATACTCTGTTATTTGATACATTTAGAATGGAATCAGAAGAAAATTGTTGCTAATAGGAACCAAAATTTTGCAAAATGCGATCAAATGAAAATTTCACAAATTCTCATTTTGGCTCAATAGTGACTTAAAAATTTTAAAATTGGTCAAATTTATACGTTTTGTGCTTTTTGGAATGAGTTATTGATGCTCTTTAACTTTTAGGGAGGGGGGGTGTATCAAAAGAATTGATAATTCCAAGCTGTAACTCATTAAAAGTAGGCTCACCACAGTTTTTTGCAAAATTGGAAAAAAAGTGTTGTTTTTTGGCCAGCAATTGCGGCACTTTTACCTGGCCGAATTTGGACTTCGACCAATTCATTCGAAGCAAAATTTAATGTTCTCCCTTTTAGAAGGTTTTTTATCCAAAATCAACGGTTATTAAATTAATGAAGAAAAACTGAAAAAAGCCCTAAACGTTCGCGGTTTTTTGCCAGCGAAAAGTTCTCCCGCGGCTTTCGAGTTGGAAAAATTGGTTTCAGCATGCTCACACCATACCTAACGATATTACAAAATAAATCTTGTGGGGGGATTAATTTTAGCTCAAACCCCTCTATCTATTGGGCTTATTTTTATTACTATACTAGCTGTTGGCGCTAATAGCCATGATTTGTTGATGCGTCGTAAAAAAGAAAAAAAAAAAAAAAAAAAAAAAAGATGTTGCCCAGTGTGCCATGCTACATCTACTCTCTGTCTATGACTCTCCCCGTATCAAGATCTACTTGATACCTAGTTGTCTATACTCATTTACGATAATCGGTCAAACGATGTGAATTTGTTTTAGTTCATAATGATACCGGCAGTGGCCAGCACAACAACACTTCATCTAACAGCCGACAGAGGCCAGTTACTTCTTCGATTCAAAATGGCCGTCACAATGTGAATGGTTCAGTGTAGCCAATTTTTCTTGAACAAAACTTTTGACCTTTTGACCAAATTTTGAAATTTGACTATTTTGGCCTAGCCTAGGAGATTTCTCGTATCAAGACCTACCTGTGTGCCAAGTTTGGTCAATATCGGTCAAACGGTGTAGATTTGTATAAGGAACAAACAAACAAATAAATAAACAGAAATTTTTATATATATATATAGATTTATTAATTATAGGCGCTCCGACTGACAAGGTCATTAGCACTATTGGGCTCTTCGTTGGCGACTCAAGTGTGATGAGCTGACGTGGAGCTAAAGGGTAGGAGGACGCTGTAACCTAACAGGCCTCTTCAGTAAATAGAAGTGTGATTACTCGCTATCCTAGGAAAAAGTTGAGAATTACGGATATAGTTTGTGTGTCGAAACGTCGTTAGAGCACAAATTTCATTTTACAAAAGTCGTGACAAAACGTCGTTAGAACAATCCAAAATATAATAATTTATTAAAGTCATTCCTCTTCTGTTTACAATTTTATAATTGACCTTTTATGTTTGATGTTTTTTCTTTTCCTCTATAGTATAAACTTATTGTTTTTATTTAAATTTTAACGTCCATTATCATTAACTACGAATTTATAAACTCATTAATTATAGTTGTTTTGTTGGATAAGAATTAGGCTTTATTTTATTCATTAATCGCCCGGGTTAGGGGTTCTTGAACCAAAAAAATAAATACTACTAGTAAAACTAATTAGGTGAAATATTTATACCATTTTCGACATTTATGCATACTACGATATATAAATTTTGGAAAATAATTATAATATTACACTCGAACTGTTTTGAATTTCGGAATCCTGGAAGAACAAATTTCCAACAGAAAAGGTTCCCAGCTTTTCCGAAGCTTTAGTTTCTATTGTAAATTTTTAAATAATTTAATGGATAAACATTAAGATAATAAAAGGATTAACTTTATAATATAAAACCAATCACTTTATTATCTTCCAAACCATTAGAAGTAATATTCAGTTTCTAAAAGGCGCCTATTCTAGAATCAGGCATTACTTTTCATTATTTGTACTTTATTAGCCATTCAACACTCATTAAAAAACATCGAATATTTTCCAGACCATAATAAAGAAGGGAACTATTCATAATTTAATTCAGGTGCACTATATTTTCAGCAAGATTACCGAAATGGTGCTAAGATCCCAGTCCTCGACCTGAATGTAGTTCCATGCTATGCTGAGAATGTTACAGGATTTGGGGTGAAGGTTACTGTTGTTGACGACGGATTGGAAAAGGATCATCTCGATATAGCACCTAATTATGTAAGTTATGCTTGAAATATATATATATATATATATATATATATATATATATATATATATATATACATATATATACAGAAACAACACATTGTGATTTTCTAATGAGGTAATCTTATCTCATTAGTTTAGAATATTTTACAATATAAAACCTATCTGTAAGTGCTGCAGCCATTCAATACTATCTGTGGTTGGCCTTAGATAACTAGCACTCTTAAATTATTGAAATTTTTATTTTGTATGTTACCCACCGTGCCATGCTACCACCTACTTTATATTTTATGATAATAGGTAATTTTTAAGCAAAGTCCATATTATGCATATAATGACATGCGTATGATAATAAGTACTAAATATTATATATATATATATATATATATATATATATATATATATATATATAGCTCAGCTTTTTGTCTGTCTATTTCTTATGCAAATCAACACTGTTTGACCGATTTTAACCAAACTTGGCACACAGGCAGGTCTTGATCCGTAGGCTAGGTAATAATCGTCTAGGACGCTCTGTTCGGTGAAACTATGGACTCAAAGATCTAGGGAAAAAGGAATTAGATATTCGCCAAGCCGGACCGTAACGGAACATCTATCATCTGTGGCATATTGTCAGTTGTGGTGAAGTCGAAAGCTGAATATTCTAACCCCTCCACTGATGCTGTCTCATGTCTGGTTGCCAATAACTTCAAGGTTCCAAGTTAACTTTATTTGCGTTATTATGGTTTAATACTATTTATATGGTTTCTAATATATTTTTGATTTTTTTTGCACTAACTCTAAGCACATTATATATGTATATATATATATATATATATATATATGTATATATATATATATATATATATGTATATATATATATATATAAAACTCGTCCCGTAACAGGCCACGAGGGCCCTGAGGTATCTGAATCATGACCATACGGTACACTAAGGAGATAGCGTGGTCAGCACTATGCTCCGGCCGCCTGATTTTCCCCTTGGCTGCTTCGACTGCTAGAGTCATTAGCACTAAGTACCCATTATTAAATTAATTAAAGGCTGGGGTGGCCTAGGGGCGGCCAGGGAGGCCGAACCCAACCCATGAACGAAGACACTAGATAAAAAAATCTTTAGTGCTTATTCGGGATTTGAACTCAGGCCCTCCAACTTATTAGTCCAGTGGTCTACCACTGAGCTAACCTCGCCCCCAAATATTATATATATGGACATAGATAACATTTATTATCAGAATAAAAAACCTGTTTCATTAAACAGTTAAATAATAAATGTGCTTAGAGTTAGTGCAAAAAAAATCAAAAATATATTAGAAACCATATAAATAGTATTAAACCATAATAACGCAAATAAAGTTAACTTGGAACCTTGAAGTTATTGGCAACCAGACATGAGACAGCATCAGTGGAGGGGTTAGAATATTCAGCTTTCGACTTCACCACAACTGACAATATGCCACAGATGATAGATGTTCCGTTACGGTCCGGCTTGGCGAATATCTAATTCCTTTTTCCCTAGATCTTTGAGTCCATAGTTTCACCGAACAGAGCGTCCTAGACGATTATTACCTAGCCTACGGATCAAGACCTGCCTGTGTGCCAAGTTTGGTTAAAATCGGTCAAACAGTGTTGATTTGCATAAGAAATAGACAGACAAAAAGCTGAGCTATATATATATATATATATATATATATATATATATATATATATATTTATATATATATATACATATATATATATGTATATAATTATTGATTTTATTTCCACCCTACAGAGGGATAGAATCCGTTTATTAAAGTGGACCCTATGACGCTATCTGGAAGTGCCGAAAGAACGTTTCTTGATTCAGAATATATAGTTTACGAATTAATAGTGATTGAAATTACGAAATAGTGAAATCGAATGATAGCATTATCTATAACGATAACTTTTTTAATCGTTTTCCTGCAAATGGGAACAAAATGATTTGTCAAAAATTTCTAGAAAAAAATTAACTGATGACGGATTTAGGTGAACATTTTTCAAGACATTTGACTTTCAGCCAAACTATGATATGTAAATTTTGGTTGAGTTTGGAGTTGAGGAATTATTAGGAAAAAATATAAATATTCTTAGCCAGTTATATATGTTATAATATATATCTACACGCAATATAAAAAAAAAAAAAAAAAAAAAAACAAGGCTAAATTGGCCCATCAGGAATGGGGGCTTTCAATTGAAACTAATTATTGATTTCACTGAGCCACCCTTATTTTTTTTGTGTGTGTTTTTGCAACAGTAGAAAAAATTGTGTAAATAACCAATCGTCCTGTTAGGGACTAGATTTTCCTAGGTTTTCATATATTTAATAAAATGTTTCAAAGATAATTAGTAGAAAGATATTTGTTTCAATTAATGCACATATCTAATATTGACTTTATACAAACAAATAACGATTTTTAAAATGTTGTAATTATCCTCATACCTTCTTTATATTAACTCCTATTATTAATTACAGTGAATTATAATCTGTCGTTTTGGTAGTAAAATGAAAAAATTCTGTTATTTGAATATTTCTAATCCTTGTATATGAATGTCATAACTTCCATAGTCATATGTTGAGCAATCAGCTTGATTAATGGTTATAAGAGTTTGGTATTTTTGGTTTCAGGACCCTACCATAAGCTACGACTTCAACGACAATGACACGGATCCTACACCAAGCTACGATTCTTATGGTACCAACTCGCACGGAACCAAGTGCGCAGGAGAGATAGCAATGGTTGCAAACAACAGAATCTGTGGTGTGGGGGTTGCGTACAACGCTAGTATAGGAGGTACATGTATTAACTATTCGCTAGATTATATCGTCGATACAAAAGCAAACTAACGAATATGAAAATCACCACTTTTCAGAGTGGAAAAGTATTTATTCATAACTTTTTTTTGGACGGTCAAATATTCGGCAGATTTGACCGTTTGATAGTGGAATACTTTCCCATTAATAGAGTGAAGTCAGATTGAAGAATTTGCCGTAAAGAAGTCCAGCAGAAACTATTAAAGAAGGACAATGAAAGATGCATTTTTTCATATTCGTTAGTTTGCATTTGTATCGAGGATATATATATATATTGTAATATAATAAAACGCCAAGCTTGGGGAATCAGCGCAGGACGAAAAAAGAAAGAAAAAAAGTCCATGTGCATAAATCCCCCCCCCCAAAAAAAACAACAAAAAAATCTTCTTTGTCAAAAAATTTAAATGACGGCATGTAAATTTGCAAGTTCAACATAATTTAAAATAGCTACTTTACTTTGGAGGAAAGTGAGAAAACACATAACAAAAAAAAAACATTCAATTCTCAATAACATAAAATTTTCAATTAACAAAATAATAATTTCTAATAATTCCTAACAATCAATTTAAAAACTGTTGAAAGGTTTGGCCCCTTACAGGAATACAACCAGCACATTGCACATTGACAGACTATACGGGATTTGTGCATTGCTCCGCTGTAATCTGTTCCATGCCGATCTGATGTGACCCACTGGTCCAGGTGGCATGTTTAGCGGGGGAAGATTAAATCTCTGATAACTGTCTATCATAAAGGAATAGACATTACTCTAGAGCAGGATAAATACATAAAGGAACATTCCTTGTGGTTATCATTATTCATGACGTTAGCGGGCATGAATAATGATAAGGATTAGTAAGGTTTACAATAAGTGATGTATAAGGAATATCCACATTATTATTATTTTACTATCATATAATTGTCATTTTTATTATCTATATTATCATTATTAGACCGAAAATAAACAATAGGTTAGGTGTTATATTATATTTTTACTATTCATTAATACTACGGTACTTTTTATTCGACTAGAATTATCAATTTTCTCAAAGCATTACTAATACTTCATTATTTGATTATATTATTAATTAAATATTATAGTTTATGAATTATTATAATTATTATTTACTATACTTATTTACTATTAATTTATTCTTTTAAATTTTAACGCCCATTATTATTAACTAAGAATACTATTAATTAATATTATTAAATTATTTTTTATTATTAAATTTACAGATTTTTTTTTTTTTTTTTTTTACCACGTTCTATAATTTACATATTTCAAAATTATATTTATGAATTCGTAGTTTAACCAAGCCCTCTTTATTATTTGAAGTATATATTGCGATGACATCATTTCCATCTCTGCTTTACAGCCTTTGAAAAATTGACTATGCATTTTTTCAAGATGTCTACATCTGATGCGGTGATGCCAAGACGGAGCTCTCTAATTCCAGGGCAGCTGCATCTTTTGACAAGTTTTTAAATTTCAACCATAAGTTGAATACAAATAAAAATCTCACCACATTTGAACACACCTGATTCTTTCTTGATAACTAGAAAACGACTTTTGAAACCATTTTTTAGTGGTGAGAAAATCATCATTTAAAATAGTAAAAGATGTCATTTACCTTGAGTATAGTCCGGCATAATCGTTACAGAAAACCTGAAAAGAAAAGTTTCGCCACCAAATAAATATATTGCAGACTAGTGTAGAGTCTGAGTTAACCCGTTTTGGAGCATTCGAATATCGTTAGCTCACTTTAAGGTAAATATTCAAGTTCCTACATTTGAGAACAAATCCGGAAGGAATTCTGGTTTCATTGTGATAGGTTTTTCGTCATTCTGTCGATTTAAAATATTTCAATTTTTTCGCTGTAAAAGTGCAACCTGGTCCACTGTGCGACGGATGTGGTGCTCCCTTGGGAAAATAATCTCCCTAAGGACCAAGTCTTTTATGCTCTCATACAAAGAAATACAAGGGCATGAGGCCTGAAGATCGAGCTGGCCGAGATACCGGCCCACCACGTCCTATCCAACACCATGGATAGTTAGTGTCCAACCAATTTCGGACGACCCTCCCGTAGCGGGCTAGTCAACTCTCGATTTGGACCTAGTTTCCCAACTGTGCCAAAAAATGGCTTCCTCCAAGGACAGCGACAGTTTATTTTCAAAGAATGCGTGGAAAGACTGCTTCAAGTCGGGAGTTCAAAAAATGGGGACCTATTATTTCATTATTCTAAACCAAATCAGAGGCATAGTCACTCCTATATTTTTGGGGTATAGAAGGATTAACCTCGGAATGGTAGCACTCGTCGAGACGGCGAAGTGTCTGCACACTTGTGTGATTCACAGGTGACCCCCCCCCCTCCCAGTACTAGCCCAATAAATAGGAGTTCTACCACCTCTTTGAAACTCGCTAGATCCTGTAAGAGCAAGGTCTGTTTTCATAGGGAAGTCAAATTATTCGATTTATTTTTCTAAAGTAACGACGTCGGCAAGACGAACCCGACCTCATATATATAGTTTATGTTAGTCTTGGAAACTATGTGCTCCCTTTTGAAGCCTATTGAATGTTCGTAAAAATGTCAAAAACTACCACTCCAATAACAATTATCTGTCTTTTATAGGCCTTTTCATTTTAATTCTTTTTAATTTTTTGAAACCAAAGGAAATAAAACAGTGTTACTAGTTTCTAGAATACACCAAAACGCTTCATTAGACGACCAAACGCAAAATTCAGACATTGTTACTTTATATAAGAGTAGTAAAGATGGAGTTAATGTTTCTGACAGAATATGCTCCCGTAAGAATCATCGCTGGTCTTTATGTTTTCTTTTTTACAACACATTGAATATTGCGGGAATACATAATTTGTGATTTACAGTCACTAGTACAAACTAAAAACCTCGAAGTCTCTTAGTACACGGCGATAACATATAGCTCTTCCTAGACAACTGGCAGAACAAAATTGAAATTTATCAGTTTTTAAGAATAAAATAAGCGTAAAAAGAGAAATATGTCAAACCTATTGTTGAGAATATTATAATATTACAATATTACATTTACAAAATGAAATGCGTAAATCACGTAGCGCGACCTAAATCGACCCTTGGTTAAGCGCTGCCTTTCCCGGGTTAAAGGAGATGATGGCTGGGCTGGGAGGGTGAGTGGATAGGGGGATAAAACATACAATTTTAAGGATTTTTACGTATGCCTTATGAAAGATTGCCTATTCATAATTTGTATTAGTTTTTTGCGTTTTTCTAAGAAACGAAGCAAAAACGAGATATATGGAAAAGGACATTCTTTCTTTTTTAGCAATTTCCTCCGAAGGAAAGTAGCTAATGAGGTTGGACTCATGACGGAATTTTTGAAAAATTTCTTCAAATCTTTATCAATCCTACCTAGTAGACACCGAAAATGACCCCCGTTAAAATTTATATATTTTAAATTTTAACGGGGGTCATTTTCTCATAGTGGTAGAAACCGCCGCAAGGAGCGCTTTCTACCACTAGAGTGACTGTATCCTGTTCCTGCGTTAGATCAAAATACGATAATATGAGGTTTTTTGTATTTATTACGTAGTGTAATAGGTACCATGTGTAAACATAACTCTGGAAGCAAATTAATAGTTGATCAGTTACTCATTACAAATTTAAAAGAGAACTATTCATGTTTTTATTTTATTTATGTAGGATATTTTAAGCAAATTGTTCTGGAAAGCAGTCTACACTACCCAAATTTTGAGGAAAGTGCTTAGTTATGCAGCTCCTGCGTGACGGACTTTTCATCCTGCATTGATACCTGAAGTTTGACCGTTTATTTTGGGGAGACCCTTCTTAAAAGTAGTGTTTAGGGCATAAAACGATCCTGTAAATCATTTCTCTTATTTTGTGCCAGTTATTTAACAATTCCAGCGACAGGATAGCTTTCATAATTTCTACTAGGTACGTTAGTGGTCAAAGAGTTCGGAATACTATCTATATTAAAATCGGTTAATAAAGTGTAAAGGTTTATTCTGGATATGTATGTATATATATATACACATATATATATATCAACCCGTCAGAGGCCGCAAGGGCTAAGTAGGACATATTAGGGAGATGGTGTGGTCAATATTAATAACAGGCGTTCCCCCAGCCTGATTTTCTCCTTTGCGGCATCCATGATATTAATTAAATGCTGGGTGGATCCTGGCCCAAAACTATTCGGGGTCCGAGACCGTCCCACGACCGTCTTTCATATATATATATATATATATATATATATATATATATATATATATATATATATATATATACTATTTATTCTTGTAGATGACCCCAAATATCTAAATTCTTTTTGATCTTTGGAGGCAAGGGGTCGTGAAAGCAGTCTTCCTGTCTTCATACTATTTTATTTAATAGGCCCGACATGTTTCGTGCATATTTTCGCACCTCTTCAGGGGCATTTCTGCAACCAAATATTATGTTTTTTTACATCCAAAAAACAATTTTTTATTATATAGAAGCTAACTATAAGATCTATGGAATGCTCCACTGAATGCATTAAAACATTACAAATCTACATGAAATGTTACACCTACCCTAAATGTTACAGTAATGGCTAAATTAAATATTTTATAAAACGGTTTTCAGTCCTACCTTGCTAGGAAGTCCTCTCGTTACCATTCATTCGCTCTGGACACTGGCTTAATACTAATAATGTACGGGGATTACCAAAATGGCCATGTCTTCATCCGTCCTACTGTTGTCCTAGATAGGTCTACTCGTCACAATTTTTAAAATTTGGGTCTTAATCTATTATTCTATGGAAAATTTGGTGTACACTTTTCAGATCAGTTCTTTTATTCACTGCTATTTTCCATTTTTTTTAAATATAAATATTTTCTTTGATTTTTCTTTTCAGCGTATTTCTTTCTTTGTTTAATATTTTTACTTCCTTGAAATTGAAACAGTGCTTTTTTGATATTGCATGATCCGTCGATGCTGTACCGTTTTCTCGTGTGTCAATGCTCTTCACATGTTGTATAATTCTTTTACTAATTAATTGTGCAGACTCTCCAATATAACATTTTTTACAGTCGTTGCAGTTGATCAAGTGCGGTTCTCCCCGCTGTGCTAAGCGGTTACCTTACACCTACCTTCCTCACTCTGCTAAGTGAGATATCCTCGCCCGCTGTGCTAAGCGGTTACCTTACACCTACCTTCCTCACTCTGCTAAGTGAGATATCCTCGCCCGCTGTGTTAAGCGGTTACCTTACACCTACCTTCCTCACTCTGCTAAGTGAGATATCCTCGCCCGCTGTGTTAAGCGGTTACCTTACACCTACCTTCCTCACTCTGCTAAGTGAGATATCCTCGCCCGCTGTGCTAAGCGGTTACCTTACACCTACCTTCCTCACTCTGCTAAGTGAGATATCCTCGCCCGCTGTGTTAAGCGGTTACCTTACACCTACCTTCCTCACTCTGCTAAGTGAGATATCCTCGCCCGCTGTGTTAAGCGGTTACCTTACACCTACCTTCCTCACTCTGCTAAGTGAGATATCCTCGCCCGCTGTGTTAAGCGGTTACCTTACACCTACCTTCCTCACTCTGCTAAGTGAGATATCCTCGCCCGCTGTGTTAAGCGGTTACCTTACACCTACCTTCCTCACTCTGCTAAGTGAGATATCCTCGCCCGCTGTGTTAAGCGGTTACCTTACACCTACCTTCCTCACTCTGCTAAGTGAGATATCCTCGCCCGCTGTGTTAAGCGGTTACCTTACACCTACCTTCCTCACTCTGCTAAGTGAGATATCCTCGCCCGCTGTGCTAAGCGGTTACCTTACACCTACCTTCCTCACTCTGCTAAGTGAGATATCCTCGCCCGCTGTGTTAAGCGGTTACCTTACACCTACCTTCCTCACTCTGCTAAGTGAGATATCCTCGCCCGCTGTGTTAAGCGGTTACCTTACACCTACCTTCCTCACTCTGCTAAGTGAGATATCCTCGCCCGCTGTGTTAAGCGGTCTCCTTCTCCTCCTAGCTCCCCCCGCTGTGTTAAGCGGTTACCTTACACCTACCTTCCTCACTCTGCTAAGTGAGATATCCTCACCCGCTGTGTTAAGCGGTCTCCTTCTCCTCCTAGCTCCCCCCGCTGTGTTAAGCGGTTACCTTACACCTACCTTCCTCACTCTGCTAAGTGAGATATCCTCGCCCGCTGTGTTAAGCGGTTACCTTACACCTACCTTCCTCACTCTGCTAAGTGAGATATCCTCGCCCGCTGTGTTAAGCGGTCTCCTTCTCCTCCTAGCTCCCCCCGCTGTGTTAAGCGGTTACCTTACACCTACCTTCCTCACTCTGCTAAGTGAGATATCCTCGCCCGCTGTGTTAAGCGGTCTCCTTCTCCTCCTAGCTCCCCCCGCTGTGTTAAGCGGTTACCTTACACCTACCTTCCTCACTCTGCTAAGTGAGATATCCTTGCCCGCTGTGTTAAGCGGCCGTCTTTCTCTCACCTTTCTTGTCTCCCTCTTTCCTTTACCGCTGTGTTAAGCGGAACAGAAACCCTGTTCACACTCGCTGTGATAAGTGAGATGAATCCTAATACAAGAACACGCACTCTATCGCGACCTTCTGATACTACGCACACGCACGCAACTAACTAAACTTAGTACGCGACCAAAACCACAATACGCGATAGAAGTAACTCTGTCGTACTTATTGTCGTACAGCCCTGGATGGCTTGTATTTCAAGCCGAAACGACGGTAAACTTTAAAACCCTTATTCGATTTTTTTGAGGGGTTTTAGTTGGCTAGAGCACGCACGCCTAGGCAGCAGGCGTTTCTAGGACGATAACAGAACAGCTGTTACCGTACTGTAAATATTTCATAATATTATTTTTAATTGAGGTTAATTTCAACCATGATTGCAGACCTTGAATTACTAGAAATAAACTTTGATTTTGTCCCTTATAGAGTTTACGCCCTGGTGACGGTCCATCCGAGGTAATAATATCCCCAACCGAAATTTGAAATTTTGCACGGACAATCCGTTTAGAATGAAAACACTCTCTAAGAAAGGTTTAAATGTTTAAGTACTTTTAGGGGGGTTAGAATTATTAGGATGTTCCTCATCGGCTCAAAAATGGTCCGACTTTGATGAAATGAGGTACAAAAATCTTTCGTCTATTTTAAAAGGTCAAGTTCATTAACCAGCAGAATCCATCCACCGGAAAATGTTTTTTTTTTGGGGGGGGGGGGGAATTACCCCCGAAAAAGTTTTGGAAAGTAAAAAAAAAATAAATGATGAATTTGTAGAAGCGATATCTGTAACTGTTTTCGAGAAACATTGAAACACCTATTTTTCCAAACTAATTTTCAGTTTGGGTATTCAGAAACGATTAATTTAGTTAAACCTTGTCCCAGACATTGGATATTCATCTAATCTAAGGTAGATACATTTTGGTTCCGTTTGGAGTCAAAAATTTAAAAGAAATCAAATATTTCATTAACAGGCATGAATAGTTTTGGGAATTTCGTATATTTTCTACAATATCTCGAAAACGTTTAGGAAATCGTGGTGATTGGCAGGTGTCCATTCGAAATCTTACAAAATTCTCTACAAAAAAGGCTCTGATGTAATTTTCGATGGGGCAATGTCAATCCGAGAAATAAGTGCACAAAACTTCAAAACTGTTAGTTTTGTTCATTTCAACGGGGCTTTGTCACTGTTTACCTATCGTGTTAGTTATTTATTTTATTTTTTTCTAATTCCCTTTAATAGTAAAGTTAGTACTTTAATAAAATAAAAATAAAAATAAAAAAAAATCAGTCCCGTAACAGGCCACGAGGGCCCTGAGGGGCAGATACTATAGAGGTATCTGATTCATGACCATACGGCTTACTAGGGAGATAGTGTGGTCAGTACTATGCTCCGGCCGCCTGATTTTCCCCTTAGCCGCTTCGACTGCTAGAGTCATTAGCACCCAAGGTACCCATTATTAAATTAATTAAAGGCTGGGTCGGCCTAGGGACGGTCAGGGAGGCCGTATTAAACCCATGAACGGAGACAGTAGAAGAAAAAATCTTTAGTGCTTGCTCGGGATTTGAACTCAGGCCTCCAGCTTATTAGTCCAGTGCTCTACCACTGAGCTAACTTCGCCCCCACTTTAATAAAATAAGGTATGAAAATGAGAAAGGTATTGTTCATTTACGCTTAGAATATTATCAGTTTCCTGTTGTGGCACTTTAAATATTCCTTCTCTTTGAGATGTAATTTTATATTTTTCATGGAAGATTAAAACCTTCCAAGAACTGCTTGTACTCATTCCTTTCCTGTGTTCCTCCTAATGACACTAGGGATATAAACGGAACCGCGCTAAGATGACGCAGTTCCTCCGATTCTTTGTGTAGGCAGAAAGTCAATTTTATTGACTTCTGCCTACAACAAGAAAAATTGTTTAGATATTGGTCACTATTTTCTTAATATTAAATAAATCAGGCGCTAATGGCCAAGATTTATGCCGATGCGCCGTAAAAAAAAAAAAAAAAAAAAAAAAAAAAAAAAAAAAAAAAAAAAAAAAATCATTATGACAAAAATTCAATAGCAATTTATTTTAATATGTATAATAGTGTACATACTTATATCTGTTATGTTAATTTGTAAAATATTTTTATTTTAAATTAATGTTTTTACTCAATATGAAATATCAATAAGAAATTGTAATAACTGTTTAATAATAAGGACAGATTTGTAATTATCGAGCGAATCATCTGCGTTATGAGAGTCTTGATAATAAATAAAAAAAAAAAAAAAAAAAAAAAAAAAAAAAAAAAAAAAAAAAAAAAAAAAAAAAAAAAAACAATAGCAGACGTTTTGGTTTATTAGGTAAAGTTTACTCAGCTTCTGCGGGAAGGTGTTTTTTACTTGTTTCCTTTGGCGACCAAGGTACTCCTGTCTTCTTTCGAAATCTCAATTTCGACCTGTAATTGTTGGTTGGATTTTGATAAAAATTGAATATTTTAATAATTGTGATTGATACATGACTTACAGTACGTATAAGAGGTCCCAGTTGTCTTAGAATTAGACTACAAAAAATATTAATTGGAAATCTATATAATGCCCACATTAATCTCTAATCATATTTACTGTCCTGCTCCCTAGGTCTGAGGGTTCTAGACGGTCCTACAAACGACTTCTTAGAGAGTGAAGCCCTTTCCTTCAACTTGGACAATGTGGACATCTATTCTAATTCTTGGGGACCTCCAGATGACGGCAGGACACTTGAAGGACCGGGAAGACTCACCAGAGCTGCCTTTATCAAGGGGACCACAAAGGTGAGGCTCAGCAGAAGTACCTTATCAATTACTACTTGACTCTGCCGGATATGAGGCCCATGAGTCTGCCAAACCATTACTTTAATTCAAAAATAATAAAAAACTGGCAGACAAATATATTCTTCACTCTTAAGGCAATACCTTTTAGATTTGTGTCAGATATAGGGAAAGCCATTGACAAATTATAAGAAGGAATTTCTCGTAAGAGGCAATGAACCTTATCAAGTTTGCTACTCATAAACAAACACGAATTATACTAGATTACTTATATTACAGCTTTGCCAAATTTCGTATACTCTACTGATCGAGTCCAAAATTTAATAAGTACATTAAAACCTTGTTTACCTGGATCAACTGGGACCAGAGACGATCCGAGTTAACGAAAATTCGGGTTATCGAGAGAATGACGGAAAAACGAATAAAAAATTTATAAATCACCGAAATATTTTTAATGGAGTTTAGAAATTATTATCGACACACTTTCACCTAAAACACATATACTGTATGTACTGTAATTTGCACTGTATTCAAAATAGCTACAAACCAGTAAAAGAGGCATTGAGCTTCTGCTGTTTCAGCTTACGAGCAACGCGATCTTCCAACCGCTTCAACACTAGGAGTTAATTTGGAAATGTTTCAGCATGACTGTCGAAATACACCATTAATTTCTCAATGTTTGCTACTGCTTCTGCTTGGGTCATAACCAACAGAAACTGTCCGTAGAAATCGTTTTGAAACAAAAATCGTCAATGCGTTTTCCAATCAGGTACGGTCATGTTTGCAAATCAACAGATCTTCGTTTACTTAGGTTAACAACAAATTTCGATTTTAAAACTGGTCCGGATAAAAGAAGTCCCGGTTGACAAGGTTTTACTCTAAGTGATACAATCAATTTATTTACTCTGTAGTTCGTGCTAAGAGAGTAAAATAATGTAAATGAAATGTTTATCATGAATAAACATTTTGCACTTTTGGCCTATCTTAAGAGTTGTACGAAGACACCAACATATAGTGTGTGTGTGTTTGTGTGTTTTTTCAAAAACTTGTTTAAACTGTTTAGATATTCAAGCTAATCGAAACAAAAAATTTGACGATTATATTTTTAGTTGGTGATGAAGGGGGCTGGAGCAGTATGCATCTAAGCCTTTGAAAACAAGAAGTATAAGGAGGCATCCTCTTGTCTTCCCTCTGACAAGGGTAGAAAGGTATTGAGAAAAGCAGAGAGAGAGAGAGAGAGAGAGAGAGAGAGAGAGAGAGAGAGAGAGAGAGGAGAGGGAGAGAGAGAGAGGGAGAGAGAGAGAGAGAGAGAGAGAGAGAGAGAGAGAGAGAGAGAGAGAGAGAGAGAGAGAGAGAGAGAGAGAGAGAGAGAGAGAGAGAGAGAGAGAGAGAGAGAGAGAGAGAGAGAGAGAGAGAGAGAGAGAGAGAGAGAGAGAGAGAGAGAGAGAGAAAGTTCCTATTTTATCCCGGTGTCTATATATTATGACAGTTCAGTGTTATAAAATGTAAAAGATCAGCATCTTGGATAAATTGTCGTATCTGTTGGGACGTAAGTTAAGGCCCAATCCGACGATCAGTCATTTCCCTACACACCAAGTAGAGCCAGTGCCAAGAACTTCTCTACGAATTACCTTCTTAGGGAGCTACTTACCAGTCCATGATGCTTAGGTGCTTTTAGTGCGGTTCCTCCCTCCCTCCATACGGAGGAAACCCGCTTATGAGGTTCACCTCATGACCCAATCCGGAAGTGCCGACACGAAAATTTCATGTTTCAGATCTCATAGATCAATAATATAACGGATCAGATGTTTGGTTTTGGAGCTAAAAGTCGTGTGCTTTTAGTCTCCGACTAAAAACCAAACATTATGAATTTAGGTAAGCAAAATAATAATTCAAAAGTGCAAAATATTAATATTAGAGACAGTGAAATCGTGAAGAATTGGTTTGAAGCCACAAATGAAGAAAATAAGTCACCAGAAGAAGAATTCTATGAATACCTAACCGTTACCATACTTGATGAAGGTAAAAGTTTGGTAAAAATGCAGTTTCCAGCCCTCCAAACCGATTTCTTTCAAACTTTGCACAATAACGTATTTTGATGCACTAAACACGAATACGATAAAAAAAAAACGTCGGATTTAACTAGGAAAGAAGTTATTAAGCACTTAAGTTCACTGTTGTGCAGGTTATGAGAGCTAATGTAAACAACTAAATTTGTCAACATACGCATTCGCGGGTATGGAAAAGTTCGTAATAAGGAAGTTTAATTGAAATTTACCATAAATTATCGAAATTCATCAGCAGTTATTTATTTACAATTTTTTTTTAAATAATTAAACACTCCTCACATTTCTTGTTTCGTTCATGAAAAGTATTATATATCAGAAATCCCTTAATAATTTGCTAATGCCTTTATAATTATCGTTCTAATTCGCGCCTATCGAACTTCAATTGTCAACAAGTCAATTGTCAAACAAATATTTTGATGCTAAACAGAAGAACATTTAGATGGATATTTGGCCGAATTTCTCTTCAAACGCGCTCATAAATATGAAGAGCGTTTAAAGGCATTTTTCAGTGCGATTGGGGATTTGTATCCACCGAACATCCAGTCTCAAGAAGAAGAAGAAGAAGAAGAAAAAAGCTAAAAGAGATGTCTTGGAGGATTAGAGGAATGTCTAGGAAGACTTTAAGGGCATACGTGCTATGCGTTTCCGCTCGCTCAAGAAAATAACAAAACCCCAGTCAATCCAACTCGCTAAAATTAATAGAATTCTATTAATTTTAGCGAGTTGGATTGACTGGGGTTTTGTTATTTTCTTGAGCGAGCGGAAACGCATAGCACGTATGCCCTTAAGCGACAGGTGACGACGGGTGAGGATGCCCTTAAAATTAACAATATCTTTGAATAAATGGTTTCTGAACATTTCAAATGAGAGTTCTCT
Source organism: Gonocerus acuteangulatus (assembly GCA_946811695.1). Lineage (NCBI taxonomy): Eukaryota > Metazoa > Arthropoda > Insecta > Hemiptera > Coreidae > Gonocerus > Gonocerus acuteangulatus. The sequence goes on along the minus strand of OX328123.1, from coordinate 139,255,202 downwards.
GTTTCCCAATGTTACATATCTGCGCATGCGCGTGTTTACAAATACGCTGATGCCTAGTTTTATAACCTTCCTAACTTTAGTGCTTAATATTATAGTCTATTAATTTTAGCGAGTTGGATTGACTGGGGTTTTGTTATCTTTTTGAGCGAGCGGAGCGAGCGGAAACGCACAGCACGTATGCCTTAAAGTCGGAATTTATGCCTTAAAGTCATCACAAATTTAGTTGTTTACATTAGCTCTCATAACCTGCACAACAGTGAACTTAAGTGCTTAATAACTTCTTTCCTAGTTAAATCCGACGTTTTTTTTTATCGTATTCGTGTTTAGTGCATCAAAATACGTTATTGTGCAAAGTTTGAAAGAAATCGGTTTGGAGGGCTGGAAACTGCATTTTTACCAAAAGTTTTAATTATGTAAACCCTTTAATAATCTATAAGTGGAGTAAACAGTTTAGTAAAGATATACTACTTAACAAAAATAGAAGAAACGGAACTTTATTAATACGATGTCCGAATAAAAAAGTTAGTGAAATTCTTATGAAATCAAATAAATTCTACAATGAATATAACATTTCCGTTACTCCACATGACAAATTAAACTGCATTAAAGGTATTTTTCGTTGCCAAGATATTGAAACTATGTCTGACAGCATTATTCTGAATTAACTTAAAGACGAATACAGTAATATTGTTAATTTACAAAGAATAACTCCGAAAAAAGGAAGAGTATTGTTTGTAGTAACATTCAATGGCGGCTCGTTGCCTAGCAAAATAAGGTTAGGTCATCTGATAACAAGACTAGACCCCTTCATACCATTACCTATGAGATGTTATCAATGTTTTAGACTCAACCACCCTGCTAAAAGATGTGCTTCTCTACAAATGTGCCCAAATTGCTCAGAAATTAAACACGAAGGCCCTTGTAGTCAAATAAAATGTGTCAATTGCAACCAAAATCATCATTCATTAGATAAAGACTGCCCTTTATATAAATTAGAACACAATATATTATCAAAAATGACTCTTGAGAAATTGTCTTATGGAGAAGCAAGAAGACGTATTTTAGCAACAAATACGTGTGCCAAAAGAGTCACACAAAACCAAAAGCCAGAGGACAATCTCAGTGGATTGACTAACGTAGTGAGGGGACTAGAGAAGCAGGTTAACTCCATTGCACAGTCTGGAATAGTCACTCAAAACACTGAAAATATTCTCTCCAAGGCCTTTGAAGGAATCATTCGTAAAATAGAAACGCTTTTCGTCCAAATGGAAGTCAGAATTCTGAAGAAGTTTCAGTCAAAATCTATTGAAGGACATTTAGACAAGGATCAATCGAAGAAAGAAGAAACAAAAATTATAATCAATAGGAAAAATGTAGAAAACACCACGGAAATTGCTGAAAGAACAGGATTGGACATGGAACTGGGACCCAACGTCATCCCTGAATCATCAGAGGACTGTAGGATACTTACAGATAAAACTCAACTACCACCAAATAAAAAAAGGTATCCACTACCAAGAGGCAGATATAAAAAAAAAATAATTCTAAATAAAAAAAAACTAATTCTAGATTCAAACAGAAATACCTACTTTAATATTTCAATGTTGTCAATTTTATAGTCTCCCATTTTTTAATTAACATTCTTTAACTTCACTTTGGACCTTTTTAGTTTTTATATTTTTACTTTCTTCTCTATTTTTTGAAATTTATTTTAGCTCTTAATTCCTTCTAATGTTTATTTCTCATTACTTTCAATAAATGAACTTTTTGAATACTCTTCAAAATTAGCAACAAAATCCTGTTTATTTTTTTTTTTAAGTTATTTTATTTTTATTTTTTTTTTATTTTTATTTTTTTTATTTTTTTTTTTTTTTTACTACATGCACACCGATGCACATGTGTATTCATACTACATTTATACGTATATTTATATATACTTCTTCATTTCTTCAATCTACACTAACCAGATCTTTTATGTTGTGTTTACTCCTAAATTTAAAAACAATATTATTCTCCATGCATCAGATATATTATTCGGGAATTCGGGAATCCTTTATTAAGAATTTATTATTACTAACTTATGAATATATTAAGAGCATATTATTTACTCGTTATTTTACATATTAAAAGTGAATATTATATATTTGTAACTAAAATCTGAATGGCTTACAAAAAAAAAGTTGATTTATTAAACCGACATTTGCCCTAAAAATAAAACCTATCTACATTAACAAGTCTACCTCTTAAAACTATGTTCCAAAATATTTCTCGTAAAACGTACACTGCACTATCAGTAAATTTTATTTCAATCAATTAACAAAAGCTTCTTCTATAATTCACCATATAATAGAAAATCATTACGTTTTCAGGAAAATTTTATTTTATTCTGATACTTGCCTGAAAATTATCGTAGAGTTTAGTACCATGCCTCTTTGTAGTGTATACCATTAATCTTCGGAATTTACAATATTGTATTTATATATTAGTTTTTTTGTGATGAATTGCCATTGTCGCGTCCTCACAAATGTATAAATAAATAATATAACGGTGGTTCAAATTTGTTGCTATATGTATATGTGCTCTCTAGGTCCCATAAAATGGCCAAATTTTGATAAAATTGATTACAAAATGTTTTCGTCTAATTTGAAAGGTCAAGTTGTTCAACGAGCAGAATCCCTCCACTGGAAGATGCTATTTAGAGCGCAATTTGCGAGAAAAAAATCGTAACGCTTACGTTTTCGAGTTCATATGCTTTCAGGTACTCGTTTTATAGGTTTCTTAACGTAGAAAACCGAATGAAACTATTATTACAGCGATATCTTTTACAGTTTTTGAGAAACATTGAAACACCTACTATCCAGAATAATTTTAAATTTGGCTATTCAGAAACGATTAATTCAGTTAGAACTTATTCCAGACGTTTGATATTCATCTAATATATGATAGGTAAAGTTTGGTTCCGTTAGGAGTTAAGGAAGTCCTAGAAATAAAATATTTCAGTAACAGGCATCAAAAGGTTTGGGATTTTCGTATATTTTCCAAAATATCTCGAAAATGTATGGGCATTCGTGATAAGTGGATGGTGACTATTCCAAAACTTACTAAATTCCCTAAAAATAAAAGGTTCTGATGTAACTTTCGATGGAGCGATGTCAACCGGAGAAATAAGGTCTTTAAAATTCGTAATTGATAGTTTTGATCTTATGAATGGGTTTTTGTATTTGTTTACCTAAACATTTAACTGGTTGTTTCCTATTTTTATTGCATTTATCAGTAAAAAGAGTATTTGACTAAAACAAGGCAAGAAAATGTGAAGCAATGTTATAGTGTTTCCAAGAGCGAACGTTGAGGTGGGGGAAGTCGTAATGATACTGTCAGTGTCCTGTTTTGGCGCCTTAAATCTATTTTCTTTTTTATTTTATACTAGCTGTTACCCGGCGTGTCAAGCTACCTACTTTCTGCATAGGGACAAGCCTAATTAAATTAGAAACCAAATAAGTATTATTAAAATCTAATAACACGAATCTGTAACTGTTTCGAACCCGTGACCTCCTAACTGGGAGTCCTAGACGACTTTGACCTAACCTATAACACCCCCCATATCAAGACATACATGTATGCCAAGTTTCGTAGAAATCGGTCTACCGGTGTGGATTTTTATTTAAAAAAAAAACATACAGACAGCAACTGGTAGACGCTTTTGACCTGGCCTATGACAATCCCCTGATCAAGACCAACCTGTGTGCCCAGTTTGATCAAAATCTGTCCAACGGTGTGGGTTTGTATAAAGAACAAACATACAGACAGACAGATGGTAGCAGTTTTGACCTAGTCTATGGGAATCGAAATAAAGGTGTGGATTTTTATAGGAAACAAACAAACAGACAGACAGCTGGTAGAGGTTTTTGACCTAGCCTACGGCACTCTCCAGATTAGGATCTACCTGTGTACCGAGTTTAATCAAAATCGGACGAACGGTGTGGATTTTTATAGGGAACAAACATACAGACAGACAGCTGGTAGACGTTTTTGACTTAGCCTACGACACTCCCCAGATTAGGATCTACCTGTGTACCGAGTTTAGTCAAACTCGGATGAACGGTATGGATTTGTATAAGGGACAGACATATAGACAGACAGCTGGTTGACGTTTTGGACTTAGCCTACGAAACTCCCCAGATTAAGATCTACATGTGTACCGACTTTAGTCAAAATCGGACGAACGGTATGGATTTGTGTAAGGAACAAACAAACAAACAGACAGACACGTGATTTTTATATATAAAGATTATTCACGAACGAACCCCTTTCCTTTACTAATAGCACTAGAGATATGAACGGAACCGCTTTAAGGTTACGCAGTTCCCGCGAGTCGGACTTTTTTATTCATACTAGTGTAATTGATCCAGTGAGGTTCAATATCTAGGATTATACCTTGATAGCCGATTGACATGGAACCTTCACACGAGACTGAAAAGACAAGAACTGAGCAAACGATACGGACTACTTAAACGACTCCTTGGACCTTCATCTGAACTATCGACACAGAACAGAACGATATATAAAACGATCATTCGACCAATATGGACATACGGACTTGAACTCTGGGGATCCGCAAAAACTTTCAACATCAACAGAATACAGGCATTCCAGTCAAAAGTCCTCCGTAAAATTGTAAATGCCCTTTTCTATGTATCCAACAAAACCCTACACAATGACCTCAACATCCCATTTGTCCTTGACCTCGCTAAAACCCGTTTCCAAACGGTCCACCCCAAATTTGTCTTACTATCCTAATCCTGAAGGTCAATCCTTATCTTCCAAATCCCATCCAGACAATCCTTCCAGGCGGCTTAAGAGACAGTGGCCCCGAGACAATTTACTTGTCTGATCTTTTCATGATCAATAAAATATTTATTGAGACACCTTTGGAAGTATCTTCTAAATTTCGTATTTTTTTTTATTTTATTTTACTTTTGCCAGTTTTGTCAACTTGTACATAAAATATCTGCATCAACATACTTGATCATTGTACTGTTAATCTGCACAGATTTCAAATAAATAAATACTAAATAAAAAACTAGTGTAATTGCAAGGCTCCGTATTCTCTTTGATTTAGGGTAATTCAATAAAGATGAGAGAATATGTTGGATGTCCAGCATCGGAGCCGTGGGAACAACGAATATACAGATGCTGCGTCTGGGCTATTCAAAGACCCTAGGACCTCGCTTGAGGAATTTCGACAAGCGTTGGAGAGCAGCACGTCGCTTATTGCATTGACCCACATTTCCTATGATTTCCTACAGGATCGAGGGGGGATGAAGAGATAAAAAAAGAAGCTTGTGTGTAGCGAGAGAGTTCGCACCAGTTCCTGAGTACTCGGCATTGGTGAGATCGACAGATACGTCAGCCCAAAATTCTCATATCCCCGAATTAATAGAACTCTAAATAGCTCTCTCTCTAGTAAATTTATCTCTCATCTTAGTGATGTTTTATCTGTTTTGACATTTGTGTATGTAATTGTAATCTAGTGTAAATTAAAGCTTTGAAAAGGAATTTCGCTTCTCTAATATAGGTATTTCCGCATTACCCCTCTAACACCCGGCCTTGTTAATCATCCCGTTACACTATTACAGCCTACACATAACTGCAAATAATGCTGCCTCTTTGTGAATTTATATTGCCTTTCTTCATTTTTCTTCAGAAAGCGCTTAAAAAGGCTTTGAGATATTCGCCAGATTTCCAGACTCTCCTCTCAGTTCAGCAAAGTATTGATTGTTTGGCACATATAGGCTCAGGTCCACACAAATTTTTACACAGTCCTTGTCTAATCAGGTCCTCTTGATGTATCCAAAAATGGATTCGTGAATAGTCACTCATTCTCTTTTAGCACAATTTTGTTTTGCTAAAGTCCAGCTCGCGCCCTGTCTCCGATCGTTCTGTATCTAAAACGAGCCACTTTGACGTTCAAAATAGCTGGCTCTTAGAGCACATGCTGTTACCATCATTGGATATACTGATTTGAAACATATTATAAGATTGTTTTTCTAATATATTTATATGTGGCAGTCAGTCAAATTCAAACAAAAACACTCACTTTGTGCACTACTCCTTTATTACGCTCTACGTGTTTCGCAATCCTATAGCGCCTCTTCAGGAGCTCTTAAAGTAATATACAATTACAGCCTACACCACCAAAAATCTTACGTAGGTAAGGCCACGTCTAGACTTGGGAGACACAAAGCGTGCGCAGGGCGGATCTTGCCTGGCGCACGGTTGGCTAGATAAATTAACATGAAAACAGGCATGATACTAAACCTGTATGACGTTTCAGTCGTGCAAACAAGTATGTCAATATTGGGAGAAAAAAAAATAAAAAAATCAGTCCAGTAACAGGCCACGAGGGCCCTGAGGGGCAGATACTATAGAGGTATCTGATTCATGACCATACGGTCCACTAGGGAAATAGTGTGGTCAGTACTATGCTCCAGCCGCCTGATTATCCCCTTGGCTGCTTCGACTGCTAGAGTCATTAGCACCCAAGGTACCCATTGATAAATTTATTAAAGGTTGGTTTGGCCTAGGGACGGCCAGGGAGGCCGAATTCAACCCAAACTAAGCCACTAGAAGAAACAATCTTCAGTGCTTGCTCGGGATTTGAACTCAAGTCCTCCAACTTATTAGTCCAGTGCTCTACCACTGAGCTAACGTCGCCCCCTATATTGGGAGAAACACCAGCTAATAACATCTACCTGATTATGTTATGTATAACTGGTACGTTTAATAACCCTCTTTGATGTTCCATAAGCGCTGCCGAGTTCCTAAAGAGACATGAGGGTGAAATATTATTCGTTCCCTACTTGGCAACTCTGGCGGTTTTTCTTTAATTACTGCCTTCAGACGATCTAACTAGAAGCAGTGAAAATCACACACACTTTGGTTTCGTGTAAGAGCCTCAAGGTACATGGGTTAATAATGCATACCCCAGTAAGTTTTTTTATTTTTTTTTTTTTACCGCGCTACGATATCCCTGGTGCAGCGAGGAATTTTCTCAACGAGCCGTGAAATGAGAAAATTCCTGCCGCCGCACAGTGTGTCGTTTCACGACTCTAGCTGGGCAAAATTATTTTTCGTCCATTGTACATCTGTGTCGACCAATCAAGACGTAATTCTAAAATAAAACAATTTTATTAATTAAAAATTGAATCAAAGAGGATTGCCAGGAGAATAAGTGGAAAACAAAAGTATATCACTTGAAACGAAAAACAATTTTTACTAAATCTACTTAATAATATAATAAAATAATACTATTAAATTACATTTAGAAGAAGAAGCAGCTACTGGGCATTCATTTATCCTTCTAATTGGCTGAGCAATGTTTCATTTCCTTTCTGCGCGTGCTGCTACTTCTGAAGCTGTCACCAACTCTGCAACACTGCGTGATTGAACGACGTCCTCAACTGTACGTTTTTTATACGATGCCTCGTCAAAGTTTTTCCACGGTCTTCCTACTTTAATGGAACCTTGAAATGATGTGAAAGGTCGCGGTGCAGTCATGGGCGTCTATACAAAATAATTTCGGCAGGGGCTGGGAGATTTTCGGGGGGGGGGGGGCTGAGAGCATTTGGGGGGTTTGGAATAATACCAATCTAGAACTTGGAATACTTAGCCAATTTAAATGCTATTACACGCAAAAGAAACTATTTTTCTGAACTAAGTGGTCTTATTTAATTTATTTTTAAAATTTTTATGACACATTTTTACCGATGTCAGGGTAAGGCCCCCCCCCCCTTATATAAGTCCATGGGCACAGTACGCTGAACCTCGAAGTTTATCTCTTCATCCAACCAATTTTTGTTATTTGCCATAAAAACGCTGCTTTGATTTTCCTGCACGCTGAGTGTTTTTGTTCGAATTTGGCCTTCTGCCACATATAAATATGCTTTGAAACATTATTAAGCAACATGTTGTGATTGCAGTCCGAGCAAGACTTATAAACATTTATTATTTGCTAGCCATTCAAACTCTTGCACCAAACACTTCTGCGGTTCTAGAGCCGTCAATGAAAATGTGTAACTACCTATTTTGGATATAGCTTGTACCTTTTATGCCAAGCATATACCCATACTGGCATGATCACATGGAACATCCTAATAATCAGACACGAGACATGTGACCAACTTGACTTATGCTGATTGTTGCAATAACTAGCTTTGCTTTGTGCAGGGAAGAAAAGGCCGAGGATCCATCTACGTATTTGCCTCCGGGAACGGGAAGGGTAGAGGTGATAATTGTGGTGCCGACGGATACATCAACTCAATCTACACCATTGCTATAGCGAGTGCATCACAGGAAGGACAGATTGTTTACTATGGTGAGAAGTGCTCCGCCATACTGGCAACTGCATACTCCAGCGGATCAGCTAGGAACGAGATGGTTGTATGTAATGGAACTTTGTTTAATACAATTTGTATAATAAAGAATATTGAAAACGCTATAAGATTTTAATAGAATCGGGGTTGACTTGGCAAGTGTTTAACCCTTTGTTGCATCGTGATGCCTGTAGGCATCATATTATATTTTACACTCCCAGAGCACTATGTCGAGTTTTTTCAAAACAACAAGTGTCAAAGGGACTGGAAGATTTCGAACATTGTACTTTGTTCCCAAGAAGGAATAGACATGTTAATGTTGACAAAACCAGGAGTCTCGTTAATGACCCCGAGGGGACCCGTTTTGCAAGGCCACAATACTATTAAAAACGTTCATTTTGACCTAAAAAAAATCGCACTCCTTAGTACTAGTGGTGTATTTTATGAAGTGAAAGTTTGTTTTATTGAATAACGTAAAATAAAATATTTTTTATGAACTAAGTGATCTTATTTAATTTATTTTTAAGGGTTTTACGACAAGTTTTTACCATCAAATCAAAATTTCGGGAGGGGCTGCAGCCCCCTCAGCCCTATATACGCCCATGAGGACAATGTTCTTTCTGAACCTTCGCGTATTTTCAAACAATGTTTTAGAGGTAAATGGCGACGATTTCAATGGTCCCTTCTCAGATTTGAATGATTTGTTTGAGGTTGTATTGCCTGATGCGTCTCAGAAGATGAGGTGCAGGATGGAAATCTGCAAGAACCATATTTGTGGTTACTGTGATAAATGTGAACTTTGTTTGTGTTTAACTAAAGGTAAATCATGTTTCAAGGATTACCATTTGTGATTTTGATGAAAAGAGAAGAGAGTTCTTTTCAACTTTAGCTCATAAATTCTTAATATGTTTCAATAAATGTGAATGCTTATACATGTTCATTCATAAAAACATTGCCCCCATATGCACAATGATGCCTACCGGCTTCTTTCAGTTTTCATAAATATTTCGAAAAAAAACTCCATCAATTTTTTTCCATATTTTTCCCGTTATCCTGAGGCCTATTTCTACCTCTCAGATATTTTTTATGAGAAAAGAAAAAATCATGCTTCAAAGGGTTAATTTTCGCAATTCTTGGTAGGTGAAAATTAGAGGAGACACAAGTATTGTAGCCATGGTCATTGGGTCTAAAACAATATATTCATTAGACAGCTAACAAAATTCAAGTGCATACATGTGAATGCTTATTATTCTAATTTATGTATGACGTTTGCACCTGAGGAGGAAAATTCAGTATGAAGTTACAATCAGCTCGACATTGTATTACTGGAGTTGTACTTGTTTTTTGTGCATAGGCCACTACAAACCTGAACAACACGTGCACGGTGCGACATACTGGAACATCGGCTGCTGCACCTCTTGCTGCAGGGATTTTAGCTCTTGTTCTTCAAGTCAAGTAAGTTTTCATCTTTTTATTTTTTTTTTTATTTATTTATTCTATAGTCAGAATGAAAACCAAGGCACATGAAAAGGAAAGCTTTTTTTTTTTACAAGAAATAATTCGTTAACCAGCTGGATTCGCCCAAGGGAAGGTGGTATTTCGGGTGAAATTCGCTAAAAAAGATTGCATAATAATCTTTTTATTAGATAAATTGGCAATTTTCCATATGTAAGAATGATTTTTTTTTAGCATATAAGTTCTCTCATAACTATGAAACGTGTAAAAACAAATAGTGTTAAAGTGCTTTCCTATTTTTATTCTTATTTAGGTTTAAATGAAGAAGTATGTGAAGTTCTACAAAAATCCAAGTTTTAGGCTATTTTTTCCCCTCGTGCATCGACTGCTGGGGTAATTAGCACCGTTCTCGTTGTTTAGTTTAATACATCTTTCTGCTTTCTTCCTTTAAAATAAAATATAATGATCATGGTGCAGAATTTTCTTGTTTACCTAACAACTTTATGTGAATTTTTGCATAAACATTTAGTTGCATGATTTTAGCGCGGTTACGCCCTATCTCCATAGGGAGAACACGCTTATGAGGTTGACCTCATGACGCAATCCGAAAGTGCCGACTAGAAACTTTCACGTTTCAGACCCTATAGATCACGAAAATATAGGTGGCTAAAATTTGTATATATATATATATATATATATATATATATATATATATATATATATATATATATATCTTGTCTGTTCGCGCTCCTGACGGCACAAAAATGGTCCGATTTTGATGAAATTTGGCACAAAAATCTGCCTTCTAATTTGAAAGGTCAAGTTCGTCAACCAGCAGAATCCGCCCACTAGAAGATAGTGTTTGGGGCGAAATTCGCGCAAAAAAATCGTAACGCTTACGTTTTTGAGTTTATAGCTTGCAGGTACTCTTTTTATAGGTTTCTTAACATAAGAAAACGAATGAAACCATTTTGAAGGCGATATCTTTAACCGTTTCCGAGATAAGTGGAATCAATGTTTTTGTAAGTCATTATTTTTTTGTGAGTACTTAGAATCGCGGTATTCAATTGAAATATTTTTTGCATCTTGGAAATTAATCCCAACTAAGATGTTTAAATTTTGGTTATATTTGGATTGAAGTAAGTATGCGAAAAAAATTATTTTATTAATACACATGAAAAGTTTTCGGATCTCCATGCACTTTTCGTAAATATCTCGATAACGGTTGGGAAATCGTGGTAAGTGGAAAGTGACCATTCGAATACTTACTTAATTCTCTACAAAAAAGTCCGTCACGCAGGAGCTGCTTAACTTATCACTTTCCTCAGAATTTGGGTAGTGTAGACTGCTTTCCAGAACAATTTGCTTAAAATATCCTACATAAATAAAATAAAAACATGAATAGTTCTCTTTTAATTTTGTAATGAGTAACTGATCAATTATTAATTTGCTTCCAGAGTTATGTTTACACATGGTACCTACTACACTACTTAATAAATACAAAAAACCTCATATTATCGTATATTGATCTAACGCAGGAACAGGATACAGTCCCTCTAGATACAAAGCGCTCCTTGCGGCGGCTTTGTGAACCTACCTCTGGCGGGATTTTCTATTGAAATATATTAAAAAGTAAACCCCCGCTTTCCGATTGACCGATTCAGCTCATTTTTACAACACTTCTTTCTCATGAGTTACCCACGACGTATACCGCGATTCGTTTCAATACAGCATAAATTACGACCGGTATGAGTATATTAGGAATTTGGGTCCGGAGTAAACCCCCCCCCCTTCTAATGAACCGATTTAGTTTATTTTTACATCACATATTTACCTGTTGATTACCACTACGAATACCGAGTTTCGTCGAAATATACCAAAAATCACGGCTGGTAGTGGCGAATTGGTATTGTGGGTCTGGAGTAAACCCCCGCCCCCTCCTAATGAACCGATTTAGTTTATTTTTGCAACACATATTTACCTGTGGATTACCACTACGAATACCGAGTTTCGTCGAAATATACCAAAAATCACGGCTGGTAGTGGCGAATTGGTATTTTGGGTCCGGAGTAAACCCCCCCTCCTAATGAACCGATGTAGTTCATTTTTATATCTCATTTTTCTCTCTATATTACCACTACGAATGCCAAGTTTCGTTGAAATATAACAAATATTACGGCTGACATGGTCAAATTAGTGATTTGGGTTCGGGGTAAACCCCCCCTTCTGGCGGACCGACTTTGGTGGTTAACGAACTCGTTCAATCGTTTGCTAATTGAATGCTATATACCAAGTTTCGTGACGAAAAAACAAAAACTCTGGCCGCGATCGTGTTAACAGACACATATATATATATACATATATATATATATATATATATATATATATATATATATATATTTTAACGGGGGTCATTTTCGGTGTCTTCTAGGTAGGATCGATAAAGAGTTGAAGAAATTTTTCAAAAATTCCGTCATGAGTCCAACCTCTATAGCTACGGAGGAAAGTGCTAAAAGGTTCTGAAGCAATATGCGATGGGGCAACGTCAATCAGCGATATAAGCGATTAAAACTTAAATGTGTTCGTTTTGTTGTTTTAAAATGTTTTTTCTCTTTCTTTATCTTACTTTTTAATTGGATGTTTTTTGTTTTAATTTGCATTTATCATTAAAATTAGTATTGTAGTAAAATAAGCTAACAAACGGTGAATGGTATTGGTAATAAGTCGGGAGTGGCTGTGGTAATCACGATGGCAGTGGCTGTCAGTTTCCTGTGATTTGTGATGCTAATCTATTCCATTTCTTCAAGATGTACGTAACCGCACTAAGATGACGCAGTTCCTGCGAGTCGGACTTTTTAAATTATTATACTGGATCAACCATTTAAAAATAAACCTAAACCTAAACAAAGAATATTTACATATTCAGGCGCTATTGCTCTGAATTACCGAACAAATTAAGTCAACAGATATGATTTGAAAGTTTACTGACAAATTTTTAAAATTCAGATAAGGAACGTTAACCTTAGGCATTAATTTTATCTTCCCCGATATGTCTGATGAATTGATTTGAACTTCTCGTCCAGTCAACATAGCCAGACGAATGAAACCTAGTGACGAATGAACCTTTAGTGAATTCGAGTGTGAGGCTTTGATCTTGGAAATAAAAAAAAAACCAAAAAAAAAGGCTATTCCATGGATGTGGAGGAGCCTTGATTTTGTACGCTTCTAATAGGAAGTAGAAGGTAGAGAGGCGTGTTAAGGCAGAAAAAACTGTAGCACGACCGGAAATGAGGAACAGCTATCAAAAGGGAAAATAGGCTATTGAAGATTGGTGGAGAACATTAAATGCTCATTGTAATTAAAGGTTCATTTAATAAAGAAACAGCACTATGCAGGGCGTATCGCAAGTTAATGACTATTCTTCAGGAGATGAAACCAGACAAACAATTTAGTTCACCACCACCAACCACACATTTCTATCTCATTCCATTGCAGACATATGCCGACATATGCCCGTTCTAAAGGTTCTTTAGAAAAAAAGTGCTTTTTTTGTAGTACAACTCCAAATTTCTCTGCTTGTAAAATTTGTTTCAACAATTCATTACATTTGTTAAATCAGCATTAAATTTGCTTTAAATATAATGCACATTCAATGTTCACAATTGCCTCATTCAAACCTTAATATCATATATTAAAAGAAGAAGAATTACTAATAAGAAGAAAAAAAGGGTCTCCCGTGGTCTAGTGGCTAGCGCCTAAGATTCATAAGCGGGAGATGGTGGGTTCGATCCCCACCGGCGGCAGGAATTTTCTCATCCCACGGCTCGTTTGGAAAATTCCTCGCTGCACCCTGGATGTCGGCGCTAATGGTGTAAGTGTCGAAGCGCTGTAAAAAAAATGAAATAAAAAAAAATATGAAAGAAAATAATAAAAGTTTCTGGTAAGCGACAATTTTACGGAAATTACTACCCTTTCAAAAAAAGAAAAAAAAAAGAAAAAAAAAGGACTTCTAAATCTCACAAAAGTTAATTTAAGTAGAATATAATCATCAGCTTTCCAACGTTAATCTCAAAACTGAGATTATCTCTCAATTTCATCATGTAATTGGAATTCTAGAGTGAACAAACATCAAATAAATAAAAGTAATATTATTTATTTAGATTTTTTAACCTCCATTAATATTAACTACGAATCAAAGTAATATTATGTTTATTTTTGGGATATCTCCCAATTCATCGTCCAGGATAATGTTCGTGAGCTAGTCCGTTGTAAGTAATAAGATAATCCACATGGTATGAGGAACACCACTTCCAGTATCAGTTCAGTGTGAAAGTGTGGTTAGGAATCTGTGGGAGTATATCACACAGCCCGTTTTCTTAAATTCTAGTTGTATAACTTCGTTCCTCCGAACGATATAAATACGACACTGAGTATGCATTGGAAGATTTAGCCCTGTTCATTGGCCGGCCAAAAAACCTGATCTGACATCGCTTCATTTTTGGCGTGGGGTTGGCTTAAGTAGAAAGATTACAAAGTAGCCATTTAGGACACAAACCACCTGATCACAAGGATTTGTGAATCATTTGTGGAAATAAAAGCTAACCATGATGAGATTACAAGGCCTACATCAGCGGTGTGACCAGGTGTCGCCAGTGTGTTCTGCAAGGAGTTATAAACGTTTAAAATTGTCGATATTTTTTTATTATTAAACTTTTAATAAAAATACTCGTTTTAGCACTTCCATCCAAGGAAAGTAGCTATTGAGGTTGCACTCATGACGGAATTTGTGTAAAATTTCTCCAAATCTTTATCGATCCTACCTAGTAGACACCGACAATGACCCTCGTTAAAATTTATATATACCTATATCTATCTATATATATATATATATATATATATATATATATATATATATATGTGTGTGTGTGTGTGTGTTTGTGTGTCTATTAAAACGATAGCGGCCAGAGTTTTTGTTTTTTCGTCACGAAACTTGGTATATAGCGTTCAATTAGCAAACGATTGAACGAGTTCGCTAACCACTAAAATCGGTCCACCGGAAGGGGGTGCTAACCCCGGGCCCAAAACACTAATTTGACCATGCCAGCCATCGTTTTCGTTATCTATTAACGAAACTGGATATTCGTAGTGGTAATCTACAGAGAAAATGGGTTGTAAATATAAAGTAAATTGGTTCTTTAGGAGGGGGGTTACTCCGGACCCACATTACCAATGGCCACTACCACACGTATTTTTTTGTTATATTTTGACAAAACTCGGTATTCGAAGTGGTAATCCACAGAGAAAAATGGTTTGTAAAAACAAACTAAATCGGTTCATTTAGAGGGGGGTTTACTCCGGATCCGACTTACTTATATACTCATGCCGGTCGTAATTTCTGCTGTATTGTAACGAAACGCGGTATACGTCGTGGGTATCTCATGAGAAAGAAGTGCTGTAAAAATAAACTAAATCGGTCAATCGGAAAGGGGGGGGGGGTTACTTTGTACTATATTTCAATATAATTAACCCGCGAGACGTAGGTTAACAAGGCTGCCGCAAGGAGCGCTTTCTACCACTAGGGGGACTGTACCCTGTTCCTGCGTTAGATCAAAAGATGAAAGTATGAAGTTTTTCTAATTTATCAAGTAGTGTAGAACCATGTGTAAACATAACTATGGAAGCAAATTATTTACAAAAACAGTTACTCATTACAAAATTAAACGAGAACTATTCATGTTTTTATTTTATATATATACATATATATATATATATATATATATATATATATATATATATATATATATATATACATATATATAGGATATTTTAAGCAAATTATTCAGGAATGCAGTGTACATTACCCAAATTCTGAGTAAAATGCTTAGTTATGCAGCTCCTGCTTGACGGAATTTTTCAGATTGGAGACATTGTTAATGGATTGTGGACGATACGGCTTGTCACAACTCTAACCCCTTTAGAATAGTTATTAAGGCCTTAAATAAAGTATGGAATAACATCATTTTTCAATATATTACTTCGTCAATGTATCGAACTTGTGAGTCTTTAGTTTGCGCGAGATCACGAAAATAAACATAATATTATTTTTATTTATTTGATGTTTTGTCGCTCTAGAATTCCAATTACATTATGTGATTGAGAGATAATCTCAGTTCTGAGTATATCGTTGGAAAGCTGATTAAATTTTACAGCTTTTGTGAGGTTCCGCAGGCTGCAGGATTTTTTTGGAAGAATAGTGATTTCCGAAAAAATGTCCCTAACCTAAAGCTTTGATTAATATGTACTTTTGAATTGATATTAAGGTTTGAATGAGAAAATTGTAAACACTGAAGGTGCTTTACTTTTAATGGAAATTTAATTCTAACTTCAAAAATTACAAGCAATGAATATTGGAGTTTTACAAAAAACCCGGGGTTTTCTAATGAACCATTAGAACGGCATATGCCTGGAACGGTGTAAGATTTGTGATTAGTGGTGCTGAACTACATATTTTGTCTAGTTTCACCCCCTGGAGTATTGTCATTAACTTGCGATACACCCTGTATAAGTGCAGAAACCGCGTTCTATTGAAGGGCTATGTATAGGAGATTGAAGATCAAAGCTAAAATGTTCTTTGATGTTTCACATTTACATTATCGATTGCGGAAAGGTTCGCAGTGGTCGGTAAATGTTTGTGAACGGGCACATCCCACTGATATACACGGAGAAAAAAAACAGGCTGCTCGCATCTACTTTCAGGCTGCCCGCAGCCTGAAAACTGTGACTCAGTGCCAGTATTTTGAAATAGGACATTTTAGTTTAAAATAGGATTCCACATATTTTAGCCTAAAATAGGATTCCACTAGTTAGAGTGTCCGCATTTTATAATAGAGTGCTGGAATGCTAATTCTGCATCCTATAGTAGAGTTCTCACACCCAAAGCTAGCATCCAACAATAGAGTGCCCAGCACTCTACTTTCAAGTGCGTACCCCTAGACTTTAGATTGCTGGAACTCTGTTACTGGCTTCTAGCAGCCTACCCATATAGGCTGCGAGCATCCTGATGTTTGCTTCCTGTATCCTACCCCAATAGGCTGCTAGCATCCTATATGGATGGGTTACATTGACCCCATCCATATAGGATGCTAGCAGCCTACAGAGAGATGACTTTATTATGTGGATAAAAAAGAACAAAGGTAAATTCAGAGTAATAATAATGAGACTTTATTTGGGTGTAATTTACATATACACTTCTTAACAAGTAGATATTTACAAGTAGGTAAGAGGTATACACTTTTTAACAAATATAGATATTTACAAGTATTAGGTATTAGGTACAATGTACTTATGAACAATATTGAACAAGTAGGTCTAGAAATAAAATATTTTTTTTGTTTTCATGACACTTATAGCCGCATTCATAAAGCCGAAGACAGTTGATTTCAGCATCTGTTCAAACAGAAACAAAAATAAATTTTTATTAATAATAAAAGAAAAGTTGTTGTTGTTGTGTTTTATATAATTAAAAAGAAACATAAATAGGCATTTTTTCTAGTTTAAAATGTCGCAGTAAATTCAAAGCTGCCAGGGAATTACAAAATAAATATAAAATAAGTTTTTTTTCTATGGATATGATCATAAATGAAGGAACTCTAGAAACAGAATGGAAACCAAAATAAAAGTCTACTAATATAATTTTGAACTAATATTCTAGCCGTATTCTAGGAACGTATAAAAAAAGACTTCCATCAGTTCTCAGCTTACCAGGCTTATTGAACTCCATCTTCAGTTGGTTCTATACCCGCAGCTCCATGTTATATCAAGGGAATATATTCTTGAAAAACAAACACAACTTTCTTCATTCTATTGTATATAACATCTGTTTTTAAATTTAATAATAAAAACAAGAGCCTGAACTCTGTTCTGGCGGTACAGTCTGCATCCAGGCATACAGGCTCTTGTTTTTATTATTAAATTTAAAAACAGATGTTATATACAATAGAATGAAGAAAGTTGTGTTTGTTTTTCAAGAATATATTCCCTTAATATAACATGGAGCTGCGGGTATAGAACCAACTGAAGATGGAGTTCAATAAGCCTGGTAAGCTGAGAACTGATGGAAGTCTTTTTTCCTTCATTTATGATCATATCCATAGAAAAAAAAACTTATTTTATATTTATTTTGTAATTCCCTGGCAGCTTTGAGTTTACTGCGACATTTTAAACTAGGAAAAATGCCTATTTATGTTTATTTTTAATTATATAAAACACAACAACAACAACATTTCTTTTGTTATTAATAAAAATTTATTTTTGTTTCTGTTTGAACAGATGCTGAAATCAACTGTCTTCGGCTTTATGAATGCGGCTATAAGTGTCATGAAAACAAAAAAAATATTTTATTTCTAGACCTACTTGTTCAATATTGTTCATAAGTACATTGTACCTAATACCTAATACTAAATATCTATATTTGTTAAAAAGTGTATACCTCTTACCTACTTGTATATATCTACTTGTTAAGAAGTGTATATGTAAATTACACCCAAATAAAGTCTCATTATTATTACTCTGAATTTACCTTTGTTCTTTTTTATCCACATAATAAAGTCATCTCTCTGTAGGCTGCTAGCATTCCAGCACCCTATTATAAAGTGCGGGCACTCTAACTAGTGGAATCCTATTTTAGGTTGAAATATGTGGAATCCTATTTTAGACTAAAATGTCCTATTTCAAAATACTGGCACTGAGTCACAGTTTTCAGGCTGCCGGCAGGCTGTTTTTTTTCTCAGTGTACCATCGTTCACAAAGCAACCAGTGTAGCAGCTATTTTAAAACAATGTCTCGCTTAGGCGTACCTTAGAGTGCTCTGAAAATGTTAGACACGATACACAACACAGGCCTTCTTCCCTCAATAGGAGCTTTCAGGAGTAGTCCTAGTGTTAGTTTGTATGTAGGCGAACCTCCATTATATATCCGTACAGATATTCTAGTAACCTCCATGATGCATAAATACAAAGTACTAGGCTACTCTCTATTTCATGAAATAAGTATTGACAACCAGCTTGCAGAAATATACACAACACAGGCCTTCTTCCCTCAATAGGAGCTTTCAGGAGTAGTCCTAGTGTTAGATTGTATGTAGGCGAACCTCCATTATATATCCGTACAGATATTCTAGTAACCTCCATGATGCATAAATACAAAGTACTAGGCTACTCTCTATTTCATGAAATAAGTATTGACAACCAGCTTGCAGAAATATACACAACACAGGCCTTCTTCCCTCAATAGGAGCTTTCAGGAGTAGTCCTAGTGTTAGTTTGTATGTAGGCGAACCTCCATTATATATCCGTACAGATATTCTAGTAACCTCCATGATGCATAAATACAAAGTACTAGGCTACTCTCTATTTCATGAAATAAGTATTGACAACCAGCTTGCAGAAATATACACAACACAGGACTTCTTCCCTCAATAGGAGCTTTCAGGAGTAGTCCTAGTGTTAGATTGTATGTAGGCGAACCTCCATTATATATCCGTACAGATATTCTAGTAACCTCCATGATGCATAAATACAAAGTACTAGGCTACTCTCTATTTCATGAAATAAGTATTGACAACCAGCTTGCAGAAATATACACAACACAGGCCTTCTTCCCTCAATAGGAGCTTTCAGGAGTAGTCCTAGTGTTAGTTTGTATGTAGGCGAACCTCCATTATATATCCGTACAGATATTCTAGTAACCTCCATGATGCATAAATACAAAGTACTAGGCTACTCTCTATTTCATGAAATAAGTATTGACAACCAGCTTGCAGAAATATACACAACACAGGCCTTCTTCCCTCAATAGGAGCTTTCAGGAGTAGTCCTAGTGTTAGTTTGTATGTAGGCGAACCTCCATTATATATCCGTACAAAGCTGGTTGTTTATCGGTTGACAAGTAATCAAAGTATGATGTTTCTTGACATTGGGGCGCTCCGGACCTTCCCATATATCCGTACAGATATTCTAGTAACCTCTATGATGCATAAATACAAAGTACTAGGCTACTCTCTATTTCATGAAATAAGTATTGACAACCAGCTTGCAGAAATATACACAACACAGGCCTTCTTCCCTCAATAGGAGCTTTCAGGAGTAGTCCTAGTGTTAGATTGTATGTAGGCGAACCTCCATTATATATCCGTACAGATATTCTAGTAACCTCTATGATGCATAAATACAAAGTACTAGGCTACTCTCTATTTCATGAAATAAGTATTGACAACCAGCTTGCAGAAATATACACAAGACGACCACTGGCCCAAAGATCATTCAGTATTAGAGAAACAAAATGTATTTCAAATACTTTAATCAAAAAAATACCGACATGTGGCTCACTTCAAACACCACCCTTGTCTTTAAAAAATCTATCGATTAACACAACACAAGCTAAATATAATAAGTGTGATGCAATTTCAAAATTAATTTATAAAAACAATTATGAAGCCTTCGTTATTGGAATTGTCGGAAAACTCTTTATCTAGTCTGATGGCTCGAAATCAGATGAAGGTGTGGGAGCTGCAGCTCCCACAGCAATGTAATAGATGATCAAATCTGGAGCAAGAAAATCAATGATCTCTGTAGTATCTTTACAGCTGAACTCCATGGCATCCTCATCGGTCTGAATAATATACCTGAAACTGACAATAGGGACATAGTACTATTTACTGACTCTTTAAGCGCACTTAATTCACTTACTGACAGATACACAACCCATCCACTACTGACAGATACACAACCCATCCACTACTACAGATACGAGTTACGTTAGATTGAACGATTGGCTCCCTTTTGTCAAAAAAAATGTCGAATGTAGTTTTGTTACTTTCAAATACCTTGTGTGAAGAAATTAAAAATTATTCATTTTTTAATGGCCAAACTGTGGGTACCATTGTCCATTCTGGAAGCACATAATTTGAAATGTTTTCAAATAAAATTTGAAATAAAACTAAAAATTGTGCAAAACATTACGGGAGGGAAAATGTTAATCCTTAGTTCGGCCGCAAAATTTTGTGAACAGAGAAAGCCACATTCATTCCCATACTTGGTTTCATTTTAATCCTTATGCCCTGTGAAGATCCACAATCAGTATCAGTTCCAATATAGCGTGTGGTTCGGGATTTTGGACGAATATCTTCTTCAGCCAATCCTGATTCCCGACAGGTTCAATTAAACATATTTTTAAACCTCCTTCAACACGATCGACCTATTGCATTGGAAGACGTTCCGCTAGCACATAGATTCATGATTCCAGATGGATTGCTGTCCTGCTCATAGCAGCAGTGCTGTTAGACGGTGGATGGAGCCACTGCCCAAGTTCATAAAGGTCCAAATGCAAATTTCGAAAATTTTCAAATATATTAGCAAATATTTTAGTGCCAACAACACCATGTAAAAGATAAATCAATGAAAATTTGTTAAACAAAAAATGTAACAGATATCCCAAATGAAAAACTTTTCCAATCATTTCTCTCAGTTACTTTTTATTGCTTCTGGACTGGACAATGGGTACCCATAGTTTGGACATTAAAATATGAATAATTTTTAATTTTTTCACAGAAGGTATTTGAAAGTAACAAAACTACATTCTACATTTTTTTAACAGAAGGGAGCCAATCGTTCAATTTATTCCCTAATAAACCTCCACTTCATTTTCATAGATTTAATGCTTACTAAATGTAGAAGTTTTCCTGTAATTATTGAATCTTTAGTCCTTTAGAGGGCTGAGGAAAAAGATCGCGAAAATACTCTGATTCATTGATAAAAACAGAAGTGCGTTATTGGACGTTTATCATTCAATTTATCCCCAAATAAACCTCCACTTTAATTGCATGGATTTAATGCTTATAAAATGTAGAAGTTTTCGTGTAAGTATTGAATTTGTAGTCTGTTATTCGGCTGAGGAAAAAAATGGGGAAAAAGCTCTGATTCATTGATAAAAACAGAAGTGCGTTATTGGACGTCCAGAAAGTATATTTTAATAATGATTTTAGTGAAATAAATTACTGTCTTTTTAAAGGAAATTTTGTCTATTTTACGATAGCATAATTAGAATTTAATAATCTTGAATAGTTTTTGAGAAATCCTTTCTTATTCATTAAAAAACATGACTACGTTAAAAACACAGAAAATTGGGCATAGCTCTTTTTCCTTCCGGAGTCGGACCATAGTTGAAATGAACTTTTTTGTTGGAAATTATGTCTGCAATCACCTCCTAGAGTTTAGCTTAGACCTGAATCACCCTGTATATATATATATATATATATATATATATATATATATATATATATATATATAAATTTTAACGGGGGTCATTTTCGGTGTCTTCTTGGTAGAATCGATAAAGATTTGAAGAAATTTTTCAAAAATTCCGTCATGAGTGCAACCTCAATAGCTACTTTCCTTCGGAGGAAAGTGCTAAAAGACTATTGCATATTTAGTCGCAGAGATCTGTGGTATTAAATGTCCAAAATTTAAGATCCAATATTTGAAAAAACGAACTTTAAGCGTCAAGTTTACAAGAGAAGTTGATAATTTGTATGATATTGATGTAGAAGACATTGTAGCTAAACTTCCATACCCTACTATTGCTAGTGGGGATATAGGATAACATCCTATCAATAATTTACAATGTTACTGACTACATTTTTTTCCTACACTGCTGTGATGTTTTTACGTGGTCAGAGGTACAACAACCAACGGTCAACGGTACAAGAATATGTTGTACATGTGACCACAGTAAGATTATTTTTTTAGCATAATTATGCTTTAGCGATGATTAAACTGGGAAATCCGTTACAAAAAAAGTGCCACAAAAAAGTGTCCGCTGGCGTTCGTGCATGCGCAGTGGCCATGTACGAAAAAGAAGACTGTATGTCATACAGTACAGTACATAGGTTTGTTGGGTGGTCCTAAGCTTTACGAAAAAGTGTTCGCTGGCGTTCGCGCATCCGCAGTGACCATGTACGAAAAAGAAGACCTTATGTCATACAGTATAGTTTTATCAGGTGGACCTAAAGCATATTTATGCTCCTGGATTTAAGCAGAAGGCTCTAAACGAAATAATTTCTTTCTTCTAGTGGCGTAGTTCATGGGTTGAATTCAGCCTCCCTGACCGTCCCTAGGCCAACCCAGCCTTTAATAAATTTATCAATGGGTACCTTGGGTCCTAATGACTCTAGCAGTCGAAGCAGCCAAGGGGAACATCAGGCGGCCGGAGCATAGTACCGTCGACACTATCTCCCTTGTATGCCTTCATGAATTAGATACCTCTCTTGTATCCGCCCCTCAGAGCCCTCGTGGCCTCTTAAGGGGGCTGATATATATACTCAAATGAAGATTTCCAAACTTTCTTTCATAAGGGCAACCTCAGCGGCAACATTCTTTTGGAAAGTGCTTATAGTCGATTTAACATATACGCGTTTGGAGAAATATTAAATGTAAAGCTATAACCTTGAAAAAATTGAATATGATAAACAATAGATTACTAATTACAATAAATAAAAAAAAGAATTTAGCCCTAATATTCAAACTAAAAAAAATACATTTTGCAAAGCGGTCAAAGGTACAACACCTTCCCCTATAGTATTTGTATATATATATATATATATATATATATATATATATATATATATATATATATATATATATATGTACATCTATTCATAAATGCTCAGTAGTTAGAATATTTTTAAAAATATGTACAAAAAAGGACTAGTATTAGAAGATTGTCTCTCAGAATACGAGTATATCCCCTTGTTTTCAGTGGGAACCTCACCTGGCGGGATGTACAGCACTTGATAACCTGGACTTCCGAAGTATCTCCTCTCTCAGCGAATCCGGTGTGGCAAAGAAACGCTGCAGGTAAGCCATCTTGTTTTATATGATAAGTGAAGATAAATCTCAGCTCAAGTCATTTTGGAATGTTTCCGTCACTGATCAGGCTGCAAGGTCGTCGAGTGTTTGAACAAAATCTATTTTTTTTTTTTTTTTCATTAGATTATGAATAACTGAATACAATTCATAATGAAATTTACTAAAATGATCCATTATTTGTAAATGTAATGTTTTATTAATTTTTAATTAATACAAATTCAGTTGTTGAGACGAGTTCGTGGACCATTGGTGATGCGGAGGTAGAACTTGTTAGGGTTCGGTCGTTGAATCTTTATAAAACTACATTTTTTTATATAAAAAGGGGTTTTGATGTTTACCGACGTTTCGGCTAGACATACAAGCCTTACAGGGCTGTAAAACAAGCACGACAGAGTTACGTCTAAAATATATATACAGGGTGTCCCGATTTTAATTGGCAAAACTTCAGGAGCGTGTAGGGCTCTGAAAAACTAAGACAAAAAGTTCTTTAGAGATTTGCTCGTTTTTGCTTCGTTTTGGAGAAAATCGCAAAACAAGAAACAAAACAAGTTTTCATTTTTGTAATTACTTGTTTAAATTTTCAATGGAAAACAATTGTCATTTTGAAAAGTTTCAAGACCCCAATTACTAAAATTTAATCTCGTGATGCCGATATAGTTTTCGTGTACGGTTTCTGCAACGGTAATGCTAACCGTTTAGAGTATGCGCGCCGATTCTCAAATAGAACAGTGCTTAATCGACGAGTATTTCTGTTAGACTACGATAGACTGGTCCATTTTTGCTTCATAATAAAGGCGACCAATTCCATGCAGCATTAAGAGCAGATCGTCGCTGAAGAAAATGTGCCCAACGCCTGCATTAGGAATATCGCAGCAGGCAATATGGCGAACATTGAATGGTGATAATCGCCACCTGAAGCATCTTCAAATATTGCAGAATTTATTACTTCAAAATTATGCAAAGATGTTGAATTTTATTAATTGGTTTCTTCTTATGGGGAATCTTGAAGCTGGCAGTTTATTCGGTGTCAATCAACTCCTGAGAGCAATTAAGAGACCGAATCGTAGATGAAATACACCTAATATCAGCAGAACAGTGTTTAGCTGGAATTTATCAAGTCAGTGTAGATGTAATGCTTACTTTTCTGTAAGAGGGCAACATTTAATAACTAAACTAAATAGGTGATAACACAAACAAAAAAATGTAAATAAATCAAATGACTCAGTCTCTCGTAGTCTATTAAACGTTAACGAAAAGACTCGTCGATTAAGCACTCTTCTATTTGAGAATCGGCGCGCATACTCTCGCACCGCTTATAAAGCATTGCCGTTGTAATAACCGTACAAGAAAATTATTATTTATTTATTTGGATTTAGAGCTAGCAACTGGACGAAAAGCTCTATAAACACGTAGAGTTCAAACGAAATAAATGATCTAGAAAATCAAAAATAAAACATTTAAATAAAAAATGAAATAAGTGAATCTATCAACATTAATGCTATACACGACAAAAAAAAAGAAAGGCAAAAAGAGAAAAATAAAATAATAAAAATGCCAAATATAAAGGTCAACTATAAAATAAAAAACAGGTAATTAATAAATTATTTTTAATGAACTAAATATGCAATCTTTTTGCTTTATTTTGAACAAATAAGATTTAATTAGAAAATTAATTTTAACATATTTAGAATTATTCGTTTTGGTTATATTCCTTCATACATGTTTACCTGCTCGAAAAAGTCTAAAATGATGGATATGTGTGGGCTACCATCTGTCAAAAGTTCGTACATATCACGTGGTATGTTGATGTTTTCACGTTTCCTGCAGTCTGTCAGTAAGTGTTTTACAGTTAATGTCTTATTGCATTCTGTACATAGTGGTATGTCTTGTTTTGTGATCAAGTAAGAGTGAGTTAGTAGTGTATGTCCTATTCTAAGTCTTGTAAGGACTACTTCTTCTCTCCGGCAGCTTCTATAGCTGGAGTCACATTGTTTTATTAATGGCTTTATCTCCATTAATCCAAAGAAAATTATATCAGCATGAAAAGATTGAGTTTTAGTTATTGGTTTCTTGAAAAAAATCGCAATGACAATTTTTTCCATTTAAAATTTAAATAAGTATGTACAAAAATGAAAACGTATATCATTTCGACTTCTGCAATTTTCACCAAAAAGAAGCAACAACGAGCAAATCTCTAAAGGACTTATTATAATAGTTTTTGGTCCACTGTATGCTCCTGAAATTTCGTCATTTAATATATATATATATATATATATATATATATATATATATATATATATATCAGGGCCACCACATGGGGGTACAACCGGGTACAGTTGTCCCGGGTCCGGGCCGGGCCTTGCTAATTGAAAAACAATGTATAGGTTATGAGCTTGTAAAGAATGGGGTTTAGAAATATAGATAGGCGTAGCCTATATTTATTTGCATTGGATCTCTATTTTTTTAATGTTCATAAACAACAAAACATGTGCAGTACCAGAATAGTATATTTCATTAGGAGTCGTAATAAAACTACAACCACCGAAAGTGAGCTTTGCTGCACGGATTGTCGGCTTTTATTCTCATTTCGATCAAAACTCAAGATGAAAGTAATTTTAAAATGTCCAAACTCCTATAGCAAAGTACTAGAATTTTCAGTCTGGCTCTGAGAAGTGGGGCCCGTGATCTGGTCCTGGGCCCGACTCTGAGATGTGGCGGCCCTGATAAATATACATACATACATATACATTTATATATACATATATATATATATGTATACATATACATATATATATATATATATATATATATATATATATATATATATATACACTCCAAAAAAGAGATTCAAAAAATAGAAATGCATTTTTTAATTTTATATCTGCATCCATGTTACTTATCTAGGTCTTACTCTAATATTGATCTACCTCTAATTTAAGCTACAGCTATGGCATACAATTACTGTATAATATTTTTCTGTTTTTTTTTTAAACCCCTTTTGTATATATATTAGGGGAAGGTGTTGTACCTCTGACCATATTGTACCTTTGACCACCGAGGCTGTGGCGGCATGTAGCAACATTTTATAAATTTTGGTGTAATTAGTGTTTAGCTCCTTCACAAAAGGGCTTGTGTAACCTACTTTGGATTATTTAAGTCAAGGAGGATTATTGCAAAAAATACTTATCCATTTCTATCATAAAAATGTAAGTTATTTATTGATGATGTTTTGTCTCATAATATTTTTTGTATTATGTCTTTTTAGATGGAAATCATTTGACAAAGTAGCTATTACAATAAGAAACATGGTGTAGCCTCTGAAAATGATTTATCTTAAACCTAAAATTTTAAGCATGCTTTTTAATTTGCACTACCAGGGTGTTGTACCTCTGACCACGACTAGTTGTTGTTCCTTTGACCAGGTCAAAGGTACAAACTCCTGAGAGATTTCTTCATAATTCAACTTTTATGTTATTCTGCTACAACTTTTTAAAAATTAATTAATATTGGTTGCTTTATTTGTTCATAAACAATTTAAAAAATAATTAATGGTATAAGATTAAAATGACTTTATCAATACTCAGTATCAGTTCGCGTCTTATCCTTACACCTGAAGTTGTAAGGCCTCATCCAAATGCGCAGGCATGGAAAATATCAAATAGGGGCCGTCCCTACTATTACTAGTGGATCTGCTTGACAGTTAAAACGTTATCGATTGGACAGGATTTTTCAGCATATTAAGCATAACATAATATCAATAATATGTTTTTTATTATGCTTACATCCTTCTCGTGTATTTATTAAACTTACAATTAATTACAATATTACTGAATACAGTGTTTTTTCTGCACTGCTGTGTTGTTTTTAGGTGGTCAGAGGTACAATACCCCATGGTCTAACGTACAACTAAATGTTGTACCTTTGACCACTGTACGATAGTTGAAAAAATAATAAAAAATATAAATGTAAAGCTAGAACCTTGAAAAAATTAAATATGATAAACAGTAGAATGCTAATTACAATGAAATAAAAAAAAAAAAAATGCCCGTCACGCAGGAGCTGCATAACTAAGCACTTTCCTCAGAATTGGGTAGTATCGAGTGCATTCCTGAATAATTTGCTTAAAATAACCTATATTGATAAATAAAATAAAAATATAAATAACGCCTGTTTCAATTAAATTTATTTATTGATAAGGTTTCGCAAATTGGCGAATCGCCTGTAATCAATTAAATTCAAACATAGTACAAAGTAAATCCCCCCCCCCCTTCCAAAAGACCGATTTAGTTAATTTTTACAACACTTCTTCCTTATTAGATACCCAGGACGTATACCGCGTTTCGTTACAATACAGCAGAAATTACGACCGGTATGAGCAAATTAGTAATTTGGGTCCGGAGTAAACTCTCCCTTCTAGTCAACCAATTTAGTTTATTTTTACGAAACATTTTTCTCGGTATAAGTTGAACACAACATATACCGAGTTTCGTTGAAATATAAACGTAACGTCGTTCGTTGAATTACGACTGGTATTGGCAAATTACTACTTTGGCTCCGGAGTAAACCCCCCTCCGGATAGACCGATTTTGGTTAACCACCGACCGATTTGGTTGACCGATTATGGGTTTTGTTAAGGAACTCGATCAATCGTTTGATGTGGGAATACTATATACCAAGTTTTGTGTCGAAAAAACAAAAACTCTGGCCTGTATCGTGTTAACTGACACATATATAACTATATATATATATATATATATATATATATATATATATATATATATATATATATATATATAAATTTTAACCGAGGTCATTTTTGGTGTCTACTAGGTAGGATCGATAAAGATTCGAAGAAAGTTTTCAAAAATTCCGTCATGAGTGCAACCTCAATAGCTACTTTCCTTCGCAGGAAAGTGCTAAAAACGAATTTAGCCTTAATATTCAAGCTAAAAAAAATTAAATTGTGCAAAGTGGTCAAAGGTACAACTTCTTCCCCTATATATATATATATATATATATATATATATATATATATATATATACATATATATATATATATATATGTGTGTGTGTGTGTGTGTGTGTGTGTCTGTTAGAAATAACGCTGGCCTACTTGTTTTACAGACCTGATGAAGAATTGAATTTCATGCCGAAATGTAAACAATAAAGCCCATTTTTACTTGAAAAATGTAGTTATTAAGACACAACGACCGAACCCTGACAATAAAACTTTAGCTTTGCAAAACAAGTATGATATATAGCAATACGTTATTTTGGCAGGTATTTTGTTTTTTACGGCGCAGGACATCTATTCCAGTAGGACCGGGCTTTCACCCTTCCTAAACATGTTCGATTTTGATGAAATTTGGTACAAAAATCTTTCGTCTAATTTGAAAGGTCAAGATCGTTAACCAGCAGAATTCGTCCACCGGAACATGGTTTTCGGAGCGAAATTCGCGCGAAAAAAATCGTTGCACTTACTTCATATGCTTGCAAGTACTCGTTTTATAGGTTTATTGGCCTAAAAAAACGAACGCTACCATTTTTAAGACTATAGCTTTTACCGTTTTCGAGAA
Source organism: Gonocerus acuteangulatus (assembly GCA_946811695.1). Taxonomy (NCBI): domain Eukaryota; kingdom Metazoa; phylum Arthropoda; class Insecta; order Hemiptera; family Coreidae; genus Gonocerus; species Gonocerus acuteangulatus. Next base: position 139,225,877 of record OX328123.1, on the reverse strand, counting down.
AAGTGGAAAAATAGTTGTCGAATAACGTTTTTACAGGGTACTTAGAATCATGGAATTCATATAAACAAAGATTTTTAAATTTTGGTTTCTTTTGGAGTTAAGGAAGGATTAGAATAAAATATTTTATTAATAGACATGAAAAGTTTTGGGAACATCGTATATTTTCCTTAATATCTCGGAAACGATTAGGAAATCGTAGTAAGTGAAAAGTGACCATTTGAAAGCTTAATAAATTCTCTACAAAAAATGTTTTGAAGAAATTTTTGATGGGATGGTCATATTTCGAGAAGTAAGTACTCTAAACTTAGTTACGTAGTTTCGTTTATTTGAACAGATCTTTTTGTGTGTTTCCCACAGTTATTTTTTCACTTCTTGTTATTTTTGGGATTGCTTATAGTATATAGTAAATAAAACAGGATACGTATAATTAGAAACAATATTTTGTTTCTACGGCATCTTGGAATTGGAAGATGCCGTATGAATATCTAGATTACTGTACTGTTGTTGATTTCGTTCTTTAGAATTGTTTTTGGTATTTTCTATTTACACCAGTTTTTAATTTGTTTTTTTAAATTCGTTGAACAGGAAAATGAATTCGAAGGCGAGGAGCTAGAAGGCTTAGGGTGGGGGCATATTTCCTTGTCCAGGTAGCGCCGACTGTACCCCTGTCATCTGCAAGTCCTTTTCTAGAGTCATAAACATATGCCTCCAAACTTAGGAATGTAGGATTTCTAATTTTACAGCCACAGCAGAACAGCCTCCCTTTACATATCACAGTGGTACTGACGTACCGCTCTATACACGTTGCACTCCACATAAATATCTTGCTGTATGCCAAGACATATACAAATTTGAACCCTCGTTAACATGAAATTTTCGTGTCAGCACTTCCAGATTGCGTCATGAGGTCAACCTCATAAGCGGGGTTTCTCCCTATGGAGGGAGGGAGGAACCGCGCTAAAAGGGATATTGAGGCCATGATGAAGGTTTTTATTGGAAGGCTGTAAGGGTCATTAACTATTTTGCGTAGGAGTGAAACAACATTATTGACAAAACAAAATTAATTATTCTTTTAAATTTTACTTAAAGCCTTTTTCTCGTCCAGAAATATACTGTAATATCCAGTTATTCAGACTGTTCGTAACAATTCTTACTTCATCGATTTATTCTAATATGGGTGTAAGTACGATTGAAAGCATAACGAAGCAAAATTAGTCAAATTCATCGAACAAAGAAGAAGAGGAGACAGTTATTAATTAAACGAATACAACAAGCAGCAGAACAGCAATATCGGTAATAGCTTGGCTCTAACTAGTTCCTAAAATCCTTGACCTGTTTTTAAACAGCTTTGATTTGTTTATTTTTCGGCACTTCCGGATTACGTCATGAAGTCAACCTTATAAGCGGGTTTCCTCCCTATGGAGGGAGGGAGGAACCGCGCTAATATAGAAAATATTATAGATTTAAGTTGTAATTTATTATTTTCAACTAATCTTTTAATTTAAAATAAATGAGTCCCTTATTCAAAAAAATGCAATATATAATAAATTTCTGTGGCCCGGTCGCCGTGAGTGCTGAAGGCGTATGCACTCCGTTCCTAAGGTAGTGGGTTCGATTCCCACTAGGGGTGGTGTCTTTTCTTTGGAAAAAAGAATCCTGGCTAGAAAAGTGTGGTAACATATAGATAACCAGTCCTAAAATCCTGAGTTAATTATGAATGGACGTTAAAATTGTAATAAATAAATTCCTAGAAGACATAACTCAATGAACTTGTTGTGTACGAATCACTTGAAATATGTACATAAATAAACAATACTTTTTCAATCATTGAACTAATGTGATTAAACTCAACTAGCCAGGAATATCACCCTTACTAACACTTATTTATATAAAAGAGGCATCGCATCTCTCCTGGCTGGAAAAGGGTGGTATACTGTAGATAACTTGCCTTTAACTGGGTAACTTAAACTGGGTTCGATCCCCACCAGCGACAGGAATTTTCTCAACCCTCGGCTCGCTGGGAAAATTCCTGGCTGCACCCTGGACGTCGGCGCTAATGGCCACGATTTGTCGATGCGCCGTAAAAAAGAAAAAAGAAAAAAAAAAAAAAAAAATCTAACCTTAAAATCTTCATTACATATAAATGGACGGTAAATTTTAAATAAACAAATATATATATATATATATATATATATATATATATATATATATATAGCTATTAACGAAAACAATGAATAAAAATTGTATATCTCATTTCTCTATCAGTGAAAAATGAACAGTAGCTATTTCGTTTTAAATGGATTACATAAATCTATATGGAATTATAAATACTTTTTTTTTTTTTTATTGCGTATTAACCAAATAGGTTTTATGAAAGCCAGGGATGTTAGAAATTTCATTTTATAGATGTACCCTTGCTGTTATTAAACCTTTATGTGATAAATTATAGTATTCAAATTAAATGTTTCAAAATGAAATATTATTGGATATTGAAGTTCTTTAATTTATAAAATTACTTAATAAATATATATTAGTGAACCACAGATTTTAATCATCATGAATACTTCTTGCAGGTTTTTGGGTGTCTCCAGACTTCGGCTTCGGACTATTGAATGCTCACAATCTAGTGAAGGCTGCTCGAACCTGGATTGAAGTTCCGCAGAAAACCATTTGCATCGTTCCTGTACAGATTGTGTAAGAATCGTATTATTAAAAACCTTTGCGAGTTAGGACTATCCGAATTAATTTGGTTTCATGCATGTAAGAATTTTTTAAATGTTTCTTCAATCGTTCGTCAATCCTATCTACTGGAATGTAGCTTAAAATCAATAATTATGACCGCTGTCGTGTGAGGAGACGTATATATATATATATATATATATATATATATATATATATATATATATATATATATTCACAAATATACAATTTTAACTCCTTAACGAACTACATCGCTCCACTTTTCAGACGCTTTTACCCACAATGGAATAATTAGCGAGTAATTAGCCCATTAGCGCCAGAGTTTCTTTTTTCATCGCTTGTATATTGTCGCCACAACATGGTAACGCACGGCGCTAATGAATTAATATTGCAACAATACTCGGTGTCAATCGTGCTGGGTTAACGATTAAGATGTGTTGTGAAAATCAGTAATTGAGAGCAAGAGTATACTCCAAAGGAAATTAAATTTAAAAAAAAATAATGTTCTATTCAAACCAAATAAATAATTATTTCATTTTAACTCATGAGAGCTCTTGACTAAACAACATTAGCACCTAGAATGAACTGGAATTAAAGTCACACAAATCGCGGTATTTCATTTTAACTCATGAGAGCTCTTGACTAAACAACATTAGCACCTAGAATGAACTGGAATTAATGTCACACAAATCGCGGTATTTCATTTTAACTCATGAGAGCTCTTGACTAAACAACATTAGCACCTAGAATGAACTGGGATTAAAGTCACACAAATCGCGGTATTTCATTTTAACTCATGAGAGCTCTTGACTAAACAACATTAGCACCTAGAATGAACTGGAATTAAAGTCACACAAATCGCGGTATTTCATTTTAACTCATGAGAGCTCTTGACTAAACAACATTAGCACCTAGAATGAACTGGAATTAAAGTCACACAAATCGCGGTATTTCATTTTAACTCATGAGAGCTCTTGACTAAACAACATTAGCACCTAGAATGAACTGGAAATATAGTCACACAAATCGCGGTATTTCATTTTAACTCATGAGAGCTCTTGACTAAACAACATTAGCACCTAGAATGAACTCGAAATAAAGTCACACAAATCGCGGTATTTCATTTTAACTCATGAGAGCTCTTGACTAAACAACATTAGCACCTAGAATGAACTCGAAATAAAGTCACACAAATCGCGGTATTTCATTTTAACTCATGAGAGCTCTTGACTAAACAACATTAGCACCTAGAATGAACTCGAAATAAAGTCACACAAATCGCGGTATTTCATTTTAACTCATGAGAGCTCTTGACTAAACAACATTAGCACCTAGAATGAACTCGAAATAAAGTCACACAAATCGCGGTATTTCATTTTAACTCATGAGAGCTCTTGACTAAACAACGTTAGCACCTAGAATGAACTCGAAATAAAGTGTCTTGACGTGGAGAGATGTATTATCTGAGTCATTAGGGTAAACTGGATAGTGGAACAAATAAATGCGCACTCTAATCCTTTCCTTTTATTCCGGTGTTACGATCGGATAAGCAGATAAAAGCAGATTTCTAATCTTTACTTTAACATGTCAACTTTGAAATGTGTCCTTTCTCATTTTGGAGGAAGGTGGAGCTTTTTTTATAATCATAGCTGTTCTCAATGCTTACATAAAAATCGTAACTTATAACGTTGTAATGCGCTCTAATTTTTTCGTTGTCCAGTTTGACTGATGTGTGGCTTAGTTGACCATCGTAGAGTAGGGGAAAAATTGATAATTTTTATTTCTCTCTTTTGATATTATATATTAATTATTAATTGTAGTGTGTAATTTAGTCAAACTTCCATTATTCTGACTTTGGGCCTAAATTAAGGGGAATAACCTTGAATCAGGGGGTACAAGTATGCTGTTCCTAGATTCTGTAACTAATATAGTGTGAGAATCACAAACTAAATAATCGAAATCAGCGCTAGTGGTTCGGGCTGGGCGTTGATAGGTCAGAGATTGGGTGAGTGAGTGGTATTTGACAAATATATAGTATATATATAGCAGATATTCCAAAAGAGCAATAAGTTGTATAATAAACTTACGTTATTTCTGCAATTTATGTCAAACAAGGGGTCTTCGAGGAGCGTCCTTACTGCAGCTACGTCCATATTCATAACTGCCTCGTTGAAACGATAAGCTTGCGTCATGAAAACTGAAACGAGAAATCAATAAATTATATTTACATTAAACTAAATTAAATATAAATATGAGGCGAGTTGATATAAATGCTGTCCCGAAAATAAACTTCCAAACATCGGGAATCGATGCAGGATGAGAAAAGAAAGAAAACAAGTCCTTTGGAATATATCTTGTTTTTGTATCGTTTCCAAGATAAAAGCAAAAAACTAAGAGAACTTATGAAACAGCAGTCTTTCATAATGCATATAGAGAATTCATTAAATGTATATATTAGATACCCAATCCCCTTCAACCCCCACCCCACCTCCTTTAATTCCCCCCCCCACCCCCACCCCAAAAAATATAGGAGTGAACACGCTTCTCATTTTGTGTGGAATAATGAAATAATTGGTCCCCTTTTTTTGACTCCTCAACTCAACGCAGAGTCTTTCCACTCTATAATGAAGCGTCGTTGTTCTTTGAGGAAGTCCTTTTAGCACAAAAATTGGTAATATGTTTCCAACTCGACCGATGCCCAGCCCACTACGGGAGGGCTGTCCGAAATTGGTTGGACACTAAATATCCATGGCATGGTATAGGACCTGGTGGACCGATATCTTGGCCGGCGCGATCTCCACACCTCACGCCCTTGGATTTCTTCGCTTGGGGACACATTAAAGATTTATGAGAAAACGAGAAATTTTAGATACGTCGCTGGAGTCAAGGCACTCCGATCTACCTTGTTTGTAATTATTTCCGAAAGTTGATCTCCATCTTTATAAAGTGGGATAGTTTGCCCACATCGTCGGAAAGTATATTAGGCAAGTTTATTATTTTTATAAAGCAAAATTAAGGAATGCCTTTTTTGGGTACTAGCGGAATGAATGCTGATTGAAATTCATGAAGAATTATCAAAGCAAAAATGCATGCGACCTCGGCAGCATGCCCAATTCAAGCACCATTCAATAGGATGTCCTAAATTCAGAATTAAAGTAACACTGAAACGTTAGCATATACATATAATACCCACTATATACAAACATTTACATATAATGCGCACTATTTACAAATATTTACAAACATGGAATTCTAAGTTTTAATTAATTATTAAACAACAAAACGTTTTATTTGAATATAAGGCAATAAATAAATAAAAGAGCATTCGAGATGAATGAGTTTATGAGTTCTAATCTAGATTAATGCTAAATTAAATCCTTTCATGAAGTTCTCATAAGAACTATGTTGAGGCCCGGAGAAACACCCGCATAGGAATCTTCTTCTATGAATTAAGTTGGCTTTGTCTTTCTTATCCAAGAGAATCCTCCCTGCATTCCTTTCGGTACCACATTATTTAATCAACAAGTCCTCAGTGCATCCATGTGCTCCTTCATTTCAAGTTTTCTGATCTCCTAAAGGCAATCCTTCATCCCCCAATGGAACGTCGGCGTTTGGTAGTAAGTGGTAACTTCCCTTTGGAATTCCATATCCTCTACAGTCCGACATACCATTACTCTCACAAATCCAACATGGCGACGCCTAACGGATTTGTGGGACATATATGATCAATACAACTTATTCTATAATCATCGAACAAAATCATTAGTCAATAGGAGACGATGCAATTGTAACCTCCCGCACGAGATGTAGGAATCTTTAGGCTGCCAAAACATAAACACTACACTGACCTAGGTGAAAATACAGGATCAATCATATTTCATGACTTTAACATCTTGTCGTGGACTGTTTTTGATTAAATAAACCAGCAGTCACACCCCAACCTCTGGATAGTCCTGCTTATACTAAATCCTGCTTATACTAAAACCTGCTTATACTAAATCCTGCTTATACTAAACCCTGCGTATACTAAACCCTGCGTATACTAAACCCTGCTTATACTAAACCCTGCTTATACTAAACCCTGCTTATACTAAACCCTGCGTATACTAAACCCTGCTTATACTAAACCCTGCTTATACTAAACCCTGCTTATACTCAACCCTGCTTATACTAAACCCTGCGTATACTAAAACCTGCTTATACTCAACCCTGCTTATACTAAACCCTGCTTATACTAAACCCTGCTTATACTCAACCCTGCTTATACTAAACCCTGCGTATACTAAAACCTGCTTATACTCAACCCTGCTTATACTAAACCCTGCTTATACTAAACCCTGCTTATACTAAACCCTGCGTATACTAAAACCTGCTTATACTAAACCCTGCTTATACTAAACCCTGCTTATACTGAACCCTGCTTATACTAAACCCTGCTTATACTAAACCCTGCGTATACTAAAACCTGCTTATACTAAACCCTGCTTATACTAAACGCATTGAAATGTTTCGCCAATTACGAATTTAGGGCAATCGATTTTTTCCTATATTTTTTAAACAATGTTCCGTGCAGTCACCACGGTTTAGTGCTCCAGAGGCGAGTAGAATTTTAAATATGTCAAGGGGATGGCATTATTTGTAATTATACTACAGTATTATATTTTTAAGGCGGTTCCTCCCTCCCTTCGTAGGGAGGAAACCCACTTATGAGGTTCACGTCGTAACGAAATCCGGAAGTACTGTCTAGAAAATTTTACGTGTGAGAACCCTGAGATCTTGGGTTACCTACATATATATATATATATATATATATATATATATATATATATATATATATATATATATATATATGTATTAATATACACATATATATATACATAAGTGTGTGTGTGTGTGTGTGTGTACAAACAATGTTTGTGTGATGCAGTTATATATTTATAACTACATCACGAAAAAGATTAATCAATGATAATTTGAAAAATACAAAACGTGACATATTTCTTAAATGAAAAACTGTTTCAATAATTTCTTTCAGTAACTTTTTATTTCTTTCGGACTGTTCAATGGATTCCCACAGTTGGTGTGGCCGATAATAATTGAGTAATCCATAATTTCTTCACAAAAGTTATTTGAAAGTAACAAAACTCCATACAATATTTATTGACAAAACGGAGCCAATCGTTCAACCTATCCAGGGCCACCACATCTCAGAGTCGGGCCCAGGACCAGATCACGGACCCCCATTTCTCCCGGCCCCCACGGCGCACAGTGTTCAAAACCCGCCGCGCTCAAAACTCAATAACAGTTGATATTGTTGATTTAGAAATCTGAAATTACAATATTTCAACTAGGACACGATTTTTCCCTCGGATCACATCAGACATTTTTTGCAGTCAACACTGACTTGAGTACTGCAAAAAAAAATCCATCTTCGATTGGACTCCAATGTTTACATAGAAAAAAAGCGCTTCTGTCTTACCGAGTTCGTTCACCTTTAGCACCGAAGTAGGCAGGTTTATGCAGCTAATTTCAGCCTGGGGTATTTCTATAGATGCCCACGGAATATTTAAGCCCGAAGTTAGAGAGACGCAAAAGCTATAAGACAAAACGAAATTTGATACATGTAATTTTTTCACTTTTTCAGTATCCCCTTCCATGAAGGCGATTCGAAAAATACAAAAATATTTTTTTTTCCCTTCGAACATCCCATTAAAACAACCTTATCGGTTTGAAAAAGTAAAGTTAAGGGATTTTGGTACATGAGGATTTGGGAAATTTTCTTCGTTTCTAGTACTTCAATGATTAACCACCGTCCTGCAATCAACGGTGGGGGCCTAATACTCAAGAAATGGCACTCTCAGAAGGTATTTAACATATATTTAAGACGATTGGGTTCGGAAAAAATACTTAAAAACTCAAGTTTTGAGCACTTTTTGACTGTTTTTGACCACTGTGCGGCGCACGGGCCTGGGACAACTATACCCGGCGGCCTCCCCCCGTATGGCGGCCCTAAACCTACCCCTCAATAAACATCTTCTTCATTTTCATAGATTTAATGCTTACTAAATGTAGAAGTTTTCCTGTAAGGTTTGAATCTGTAGTCCGTTAGGAGGCTGAGGAAACAATTCGTGAAAATTCGTCGAGAAAAACAGAAGTGCGTTATAAGACGTACAGAAAGTATCTTTTATCATTGGGCTTAGTGAATTTTAATACTGTTTTCTTAAAGAAAATTGTGTGCATTTCATGGTGGCATAATTATAATTTAATTATCTTGAACAGTTTTTTCGCAATCCTTCCTTATTCAATAAAAAATATGTCTACGTTAAAAAAACAACAGAAAATTGGAACCGGACTTATTGTTAGGGATTATGTATAGTGTCACCTCCTATAGTTTGGTTACTTAGACCCGAAGTACATGTGTATATATATACATACATTCATTACGTTAATTATATATTACATTTTATATTTAAGTCACTTTTATAACTTAACTGATCTGGGTAGGAGTTCTTGGGGATCGAGCATCGGCTAGTTACATATTAGTTCGATTGTTGGTTTTCGATAGATCGCATATCCAATCTATTATGAACGAAAGTCCGACTCGCAGGTACTGTATAATTTGCACGCCTCCCTAACATGGGTGGTGCGCGCAAATCCTGAATGAGCAAGCTCAACATCGCCGGATATGAGTCCAGGCGTGGATTTGGTAAAGTGGACTGTATGAAGTAATGAAACAAATATTTATGTGAGAGAAATAACTATATTAAATGAAACATCTTTCCTAGGCTTGAAGACCGAATGGTGTTAATTTGTTATTTATCAAGATTAATGTTGCCTGGGGATTTTGGTGGGCTGCACGATGTAGCTGATGTGAAAAGTCCGTCACGCAGGAGCTGCATAACTAAGCACTTTCCTCAGAATTTGGGTATTGTAGACTGCTTTCCAGAACAATTTGCTTAAAATATCCTACACAAATAAAATAAAAACATGAATAGTTGTCTTTTAAATTTGTAATGAGTAACTGATCAATTATTAATTTGCTTCCAGAGTTATGTTTACACATGGTACCTCCTACACTACGTAATAAATACAAAAAAACTCATATTATCGTATTTTGATCTAACGCAGGAACAGGATACAGTCACTCTAGTGGTAGAAAGCGCTCCTTGCGGCGGCTTTGTGAACCTACGTTTGGCGGGCTTTTCTATTGAAATATATTACAAATTAAACCCCCGCTTTACGATTGACCGATTCAGCTCATTTTTACAACACTTCTTTCTCATGAGTTACCCACGACGTATACCGCGTTTCGTTACAATACAGCAGAAATTACGACCGGTATGAGTATATTAGGAATTTGGGTTCGGAGTAAACCCTCCCCCCCTTCTAATGAACCGATTTAGTTTATTTTTACAAAACATATTTACCTGTAGATTACCACTACGAATACCGAGTTTCGTCGAAATATACCAAAAATCACGGCTGGTAGTGGCGAATTGGTATTGTGGGTCCGGAGTAAACCCCCCCCCCCCTCCTAATGAACCGATTTAGTTTATTTTTACAACACATATATACCTGTGGATTACCACTACGAATACCGAGTTTCGTCGAAATATACCAAAAATCACGGCTGGTAGTGGCGAATTGGTATTGTGGGTCCGGAGTAACCCCCCCCCCCCCCCTTCTAATGAACCGATTTAGTTCATTTTTATATCTCACTTTTCTCTCTATATTACCACTACGAATACCAATTTTCGTTGAAATATAACAAATATTACGGCTGACATAGTCAAATTAGTGTTTCGGGTGGTTAACGAACTCGTTCAATCGTTTGCTAATTGAATGCTATATACCAAGTTTCGTGACGAAATAACAAAAACTCTGGCCGCTATCGTGTTAACAGACACACACACATATATATATATATATATATATATATATGCATATATATATATATATATATATATATATATATATGCATATATATATATATATATATATATATATATATATATATATATGCATATATATATATATATATATATATATATAAATTTTAACGGGGGTCATTTTCGGTGTCTACTAGGTAGGATCGATAAAGATTTGAAGACATTTTTCAAAAATTCCGTCATGAGTCCAACCTCAATAGCTACTTTCCTTCGGAGGAATGTGCTAAAATGTGGAACGCTTCACGATTTTGCGCGTCATCCTCTTCTCTCTCTTGTCCTCGCACTCCTGGCCGGAGATTAGCGCCTCTACTCCCTCATGGCGTTGTATAGAATCTTCTTCAATAAATGGGTGAGGAGGTTTGGCTGAAGAAGAACTGTTGAGCGGTGTAAGTGCTCTTCAGCTGCTCAGGACGTACTGCTTGCTAGGGCTCCGTGCGTGTACCCTAGCGCTGCGTGCTGCAGTGCAAGCTTGCAGAACTTTATGCTTCGCGCTGGACAGGAGTGGGATCCTCGATTGGCGAGCAATAGAGTTAAGTCGGAGATCGAACCAGTTAAGTCGGAGTTAAGTTGCGTTATCCTACCGCGTTTCTGTTCATATCCCTAGTGTCATTAGTAAAGGAATAGAAGCAGATATTGGTAGGTTTTGATCTTTTGTGTAAAATATAAAATAAAATCAAAGAAGGAAGATTTAAGGTGCCACAGTAACTGACAGTATCTTAGCGAAAATTACTCTATCCTCAGTCACAACGTTAGCTTTTGGAAACACTATAACAGAGTTTCACATTTTAGCATAAATATGCATTAGCGATGACTAAACTGGGAAAAAAAAACGTTACAAAAAGTGTCCGCTGGCGCTCGCGCATGTGCAGTGGCCATGTAAAAAGAAGAAGACTGTGTGTTATACAGCACATTATATAGGTTTTAAGCAATCAGTGATTAGTTGGGGTTCTGCTAAGATAACATCAATACGATTTTTGTAAAAAAAACTGTATTAAGGACGTTTCGGCTACTCTTTGGTAGCCTTCGTCAGCTAAAATGACAAAAACAAAGGAAAAACCGAAATAATAAACAGAAAAAAGGTTTACCAGTAAGATAAATGATAGATCTATACAAACAAATCAACTTTTTTAAGGAGAATTAATTGTTAAAATATGAGAACAGTTATGTAGGTCCATTTTTTTTCTGGCGATTCTACATTGAAAAATAGTCGGCACGTGTCCGAGGGTTCCGTCCAATGCGCCTTAGGAGCCGAGAAATAAAATAAAATAGGTTGAAAGTGCTTTATTTTTTATATCGAGTTTAGAAAATTATATCGACATGATTATTTCACCAATTCTTTTGTTTTATAAAGTAGATTAAAGGAAAAATATAATCGCTAAACAAAAATTTATATTTCGTCAAATAAATTCAAAAATATGCTCACGTTTTTATGGAAACTAGAATTATACATTTTTTTACGCCAAAAATATTAGCAAATTTAAAATCAGCACCCCAAGAAACCCTAATGTGGTAAATATCATTGAAAAAAAAAATTATGATTTTTCCCAGTGTTGAAGAGACTAAAAATTTGTAAGCAAAAAAGTAACGTGACGTTTTGAAATTCACTATATCCCCTTGAGATAATCCGATTTTTACGTCATTGAAATCATTCAAAAGAAGAAAGACTCCTTTTTCTAACCTCTTATTATAATGGCACTGCAACCACTGGGATCATTGGTTCTTTGGAAGTACCTTCAGGGAGAAAAGACCCCGGGGCGGAGTGAGGCGCACCAAGGGGGGAGACAGACTCCCGGAATGGAGAGGGGGCAGCCCGAGCCGAGGCAAGAGAGGAGGCCGGCGTTATCTGGACCTCTATGACAATACAGCGGTAATCCGCATTTACGATAAGATAGCCAAGCTCCTGGCGGAGATCTGCATGTAAGTGCCACCATCCAGATCTCCGGAGCTACGTAGCATGACCCAGCGGGTCTAGAGTTCAGGATAAGTCAGCCCTCTCCCCACCAAAAGCCCGACGTCCACCCCCAACCCCTCCTGGACACCCGTCAATCCCCCCCCCACGCCACCACTCACCCCGGCCCCCCCAGACCAAGGGAGATGTGAATGGTAGAATTTAGGAAAATTATTCAATAATCGATATTGCTCATTAATAATTATTATAAAATTGCAATTTGTTTTAGAGAGAATCCCTAAAGATCTCTGGGCAGTTCGTAATATTTCAAAAAGAACTTAGAAATAGTAAGACAACAAATTATTTCTTAAGTGTTTTAAATAATTTGGTTTGTATTATATGATCTTTTAAATTAAAGATAATATGGACAAAGTTAATTTGTTCTACATTTTACTATGTTGACAAAAATTATAAACAAATGCGTATATTATTCCACGTATAGGCTTGCTGGTTCTCTTAGACAAATACTCACATCATTAAAAGATGATTATTTTAAGGAGATTAAATTTTATTAGCCAAGGACATATCATTTAGGAAAGTAAATATTTCATCTATGTACTCAGAACCTTTACCAAATATTTCTCGCATGTCCGTGGGAAGACCGAGCCTTTCTCTTTCTTCACTTTATCGAATACACTCTGTGAAAATATGTTTTATTGTAAGACGGACATTACAAGTTGAACATAGAGGAGGTTCAGACTCCCCTGCCATCAGGTAACCATGTGTGAGTTTACAATGCCCAATTCTTAATCTACTTAATATAACCTCTTCACGCCTGCTCTCACGGATTGAACATTTCCAGCTGCATACCTGGCTCTTTATTTCCCGCAACTTTTCGCCAAGTTCCACGCTGTTCCACTCTTCATACCCTAAGTCATACGCTTTATTTTTCACTATAGGCTTAAGATCAGAGAAAGGAACTTGTGAATATGGTATACCTTTAAGAATAGCATGTTTTGCAATTTTATCCACTTTTACATTTTCTTTAATGTCACAATGACCAGGTAGCCTGATTAAAATAACTCTCTGACCTTTTCTTCTGCATTCGTTAATTTCATTTAATATATCAATTAGGAGAGAATTGTTAGTGTAAAAATTTTGAATAGCTTGCAAGGAATAGAGCGAGTCAGTACATATGACAATGGATGGAGAGGGAGATACAAAGCCACATAAAATCGACAGCTCAAATTCATCTGTAAGAAAAATAGAAAATGGTCTGCCGCAAGGGTCGGCCCTTAGTGCAAGCCACCCTTTACTATATATATATATATATATATATATATATATATATATATATATATATATATATAAATGACATACCCAAAATCAAAAACACCAATTTATCCCTGTTTGCAGACGATACAGCTATATACACATCATCATATCGTCTAGATACCATCAAAAATAGACTATCATTGAGCCTAGAAAGGCTGAACCGCTATTTGAAAAAATGGAAACTCAAGGTAAACGCTCAAAAAACACAAGCCTTAATATTTACTAAAAGAAGACCTCAAAATACACAGCCACCTGAAGTCGAAAATATTGTAATACCGTGGTTAAAAAATATAAAATATCTAGGAATAACACTAGACAAAGGATTAACCTTCACAGACCACGTCAATGAAATATGTAACAAAGCAAACAAAACACTCTGCCAAATCTACCCTTTTTTTAACAGAAAATCTAAACTAAGCACTAAAAACAAAATTCTACTCTATAAAGCATGTATTAGACCAGTATTGACCTATGCATGCCCTGTTCGGAGCTACACTTCAAACACTAATTATAAAAAACTTCAAGTAATGCAAAATAAATGCATTAGAATTGCCCTAAATCTCCCTATCTACACCAGAACTAAAATACTGCACAAAATTACTAGCTTACCTCTGCTTAAAACTTATATCCACAGGCTGACCTCAAAATTTTTTAGATCTTGTAGACTTGAAACCTATCCACTAATTAAAAAAATAGGTAACTATGACAAATCAAGCACCCGTAGATACATACACAAGAGGACTAAACACATCTTACTAAAATCAAGACACTAGACACCATCCTACCAATAAAGACAAACACAGACTGGATTAAGACATAAAGAGGTAAACAATAAGCCCTACTTATTGTTATCATTAGAAAGTCTATAAGATAGCGAGAAGAATCTACGCTATTTTTTCTCTCGCATTATAATTACTGTTCATTAAATGTATATTATCTAAGTTCATTTATAATAAACTAGCTGTTACCCGGTGTGCAATGCTACACCTACTTTATATTAAATATCTGTAGCCGGGCTTACCATGCTACACATGCTTCATATTAAATAGTTGTAACCCAGCTTCCATGGTACGCCTACTTTATATTATATATTTAAAAAAATGAATGATTATATTATATTGGTCCAAATTATGAGAATATAAGATAATAAATTGATAGCTCGGCTGAAAAAGTTATTTTCCATTTTTTTTTAGAGAAAGTGGGGTGGAAATTAAATTGATCCTTATTTTTTAAAAAGTACCCTTACTTTTAAAATGGTATTACAATTAAGTGATTCCAAATAATTTAATTGCAATACCGTTTTAAAGAAAATCCAAACCAAACTCCCTGTGTTTAATTTTTTTAAAGAAAAAAAAAAATATGTGGTCCATAAATAAATATTCATAAAAAATAGCAATACAAATGAGGCATTTAATTAAGGTTATGATTAGTTATAAGTTGTCATAACCTACAACTGAAACTATATTCTTTATTTTCATTGATTTTTTTTTAAATATAATATTTATTTATTTTAAGGGCTTCACATCTAAAGATAAAACCTCAACCTTGCGCAAATATAATATTAATATGTTATATTGTTTACCTGTTCATGTAATAATCCGTAACTGAGTTTTTTTTATGAATGAAAAAGTAGGTAAGTCGTGCAGGGTTTATGTTATGTATGCCAAAAGGAAAGTTTTAAAAACATAGTTTGTTGTTTCAAACACACTTTCACATATTTTTGTTCACTTTTTTTTCCTTTCTATTAAAGCTTCTGTTTCAAATTTTATGGTTCATGCATTCTTCTATAAGGATAGTCCTTCTATCATAGGAAATAGGGGCCTCTAAGAATAAAAACAAATTTAAGATATTTTTCTTGCAGTTATGGACAACAATGAATTAAAGGTATTTGGGAATTTCAATAACGACATTGACTTGGCGAGCAACAATATTTTTACCAGAATTGCAACCGTATTTAAACATTTAGTCCAAGAGCTGGTAACACACTTTTCAAGTGTTTTATGTGCCTTGAAATTGTCGTATAGTGGGTCTCTAGTGTAGATAAAAAGTTAAGTATATGGTTGCTGGACATACCTTGAAACACCAGGTACTGCGCATGGTAATCAGTAACAAACTATGGGCCAAAAATAGTGTTTTATTCAGAAGCCATAAGTGTTCAATGTAAAATTAAGGCAATTCTATAATGAATAATATATAAGGCAGACACTTTTAAGTGGGATACATATAAAAAAAAAAAAAAAAAACCGAAGTGGGTTTTTTGTAATATTAAATGAAGTCTCTTCTTCACACTGCTATTTAAACACCATAATTGAAAATAATTACAAAAGGGCAGACACTTTTTGTGAGGTTTAGTAATCAGCAAACATGAAAATAAATTCAGCCGATGATAGACTGCAATACACTGTGTGTAACCGTAAGAGTGAGTGAGAGCACCAATCATCTGGACAGGACAGTTGTGGCTGTTCTAGAAATAAAGCAACTTGCCTTAATTATACATTAAAGATTGTTGGCTTCTGAATAAAATGCCATTTTAGTGACATATTGTTTTAACACCTTTTCCCTATGTACAGTACCTGGTGTTCCAAGGTATGTCCAGGCTACACATATATGCCTTACCTATCCACGACATGCAATACACCAAAATTCCAAGGTGCATAAAACACTTCATGAAATGTGCGTTACCAGCTCTCCGACTAAATGTTGACAGTCAGAGGATATAACTATCTCAGACAAAAGAAAGCATATGTCAGAATATAATGATTAAATTATTATGGATATTAAATTAATAAAAAATTGCATGGAAAATTTAATTACTTATTCATTTATTAGAACACCACAATTCACGTGACTTCCTCTTCTTATAAAAATAATATTTTAATACATTAATTTATCTGCAAAAAAAATAGCATGCATTAAGAATAACTTTATTAAAAAAAAATTAAAGTGAGGCTGCCCAAATTAATAGGGTTGCTAAACCATACAGCTCTTGTAACAATAAAATAATGTTTCAAAACGTGGTGAAAATTAATTCATATATATACATTCATTTGTATGATTATAAACATTTATGTAATTTATTATGTACATCTATCTATATGCGAATAAAAAAATAAGTTAAATATAACAACATTTAATATAATATTTTAATAATATTTGCATATGTATGTGAGAGAATTAATTTAAAGTTCATAAATTTAAGTCCTTTACAAAATGACATTGTTCACAAAGGAGTTTTTAATGTTTAAAAAAATCTTTATGTTTTAAACAAAACGTTCTATCTTTTTGGAAAATCTTGGAACCTTAAACTTGACTTAAAGGTACATATTCTGCATATGTAGACTCTTCTGTAAGATCTTTTTTCTTTCTCGATTTCCAGTATAATACATTACCAATGTATAAGAAATTACTAATAAGAAAACCAGTGGTGGATTTTCCTTCTAAATGATCATTTAAGAATATAGTCCCTACATCCATCTGTTTGAACAACATTTAGACCCATTTGATATCTTCAACTTTCTTATTTCAACAAAATCACAAGCATTATTTTATTTCAAACTATCTTTTTCTCCATCCCAAAAATCACAATCGCTTGAACTTTATCAGATTCACCCTCAGCCAATCCAATACAGCTTATGTTTTCTTGGATAACATCAACATGCCTAGCGACAATGATTTTATTATTCAAAAGTACTTTATATCCCACTTCACTATAACCGATTAAAATGCACATATTCACCTTTTTATCCCATTTAGAAGTTATTATTTGTTCTGGTTTCCTAACAAAATTTTTACTACCATATAAATTAAAGTTAGAAACATCTGGTTTCTTTCCAAAACAGTTTTCATAGGGTATTTTATTGTCAATGGTGTTAGCTAAAGAGAGATTTTTCAAATAAGTTGCTGCACAGACCATTTCTGGCCAACATTTTTTTCTACAATAGCTTCTGCCAGTAAACAATGAGATATATTCATAATTGTTCTAGTAAATCACACCATTTAATTCATGAACATATGAGGGACAGGGATTAATTATGATACCCTTTTTTTTTTTTTGGTAGTCATAATTCTTACTATTTAAATATTCCTTACCAATGTCATATCTCACAATACCAATTCTCTTATTTCCTAAGTTTTCAACCTCATTTACTTATTGAACAAAGGAATGAAAAACTTCTGTTTTAGGTTTAATAGTTTAAATCCTAGCAATCTTACTATTTATTTGAGTGAGACCGCGACAAAGGGAATTCATCACTAAACACTTAAATAACAATAAACAATACTGAACAATTATGAAGAAATTAACATGAGAGCAATCTTACTATAATCATCTATAAATGAAACAAAATATTTTTCACCTTTGAGACTCATAGTTAAAAAAAGGTCCACATCAGTGTAAACAATTCCAAAATACTTTTAGCCTTGTTCTTATTGTTATTTACACACTTCATCAGTTTCAATAAAAAAGTTAAGTGTTTTTCCACATACTAATACCCTCTCCATCAAATACCAGTACATATTCATTTATTCATTAAACAGAAAAGCGAGTGAGAGATACCGAATACTATAACCGACATTGCAACCTTCCTTTACTAAAGAGATAAAAAAACTCTCTCAACAAAAGTATTGAAATTATTAAAGTTCTGAATAGAAACATGAACACTTAATTATAATATATTAGTCCAAATTATGATTAGATAAACACAGAACATTTTTATGATATACTTATTTATACGATATTAGTCTATATTCTGGTTAGAGCAGTGTTGCCCTAGGCAATCAAATCAAAATTGATTTAATATGAAGAAAACTGATCTGATATTAAGAAAATTAATCTTAAAAAATATGATATTTTATTATATGATATCTTATATGATATTTGTCCAAACTCTGAGAATATAAACCTACTATTTAGATAAACAAACAAAGGTTTTGTATTGCACTTCTTCTTAGAAGGAGGGGCAACACTGGAAAGAAAATGCCGATTTCTGACTATAAACTCTTCTGTATATGACAGTTTCGAACTCGTTACTTCCAAACTATGAATCCTAGAAGATTTTGAGCTAGACTACGAGATTTCCCGGATCAAGGCGTATCTATGTGCGAAGTTTGGTCAATATCAGTCAAACGGTGTGGATTTGTATAAGGAACAAACAAACAGAAAAACAGAAAAACAGAAAAACAGACACGTGATTTTTATATATATAGATAATTTCGAAGCTATGTGGTCTAGAGGAACACTATATTGTAACTGAATTACAATTGTAATATTTATATTTATTGAATAAAGAAATTAAAAACAAAGCCACATAGGGCTTTATAAATCGCTAGGAGTTCAGCAGTAAAACTAAAGCAGAGTGGGGAGAGGGAAAACTTGTACTGGCGGTCTTGACAGTATACCAGCTCCTACACCTTCAGCATTCTTGGATCCGTCGGTAAATATGAAAGTTGAGTCGGGAAGATCAGATTTGATTTGATTAAATTCTTTAATATATAGCTCAGGAATAGATTCTTTTTTAATGTGTTTAGTGAGAGACAAATTGATCTGAGGTTTAGCAAGTAGCCATGGAGGATAAGAGGAAAATGCAGAAGGCTGGACTTCTGTGCTATTAATGTTACTATGATTGAGTAGAGTTTGTGCGCGTACGGGAAAGGATTCTTAGTATCTAATGATGAATAAAATTGATTCCACGTATTTTTCGAAGTAAGCGCAACGATTTTTTTCACGCGAAATTCGCTCCAAAAACCATGTTCCTGTGGATGGATTCTGCTGATTAACGAACTTGACCTTGCAAATTAGACGAAAGATTTTTGTACCAAATGTCATCAAAATAGGACCATCATTGAAACCAGGAAAGTGCGAACAGACAAATATATTTCTAGGTATATATATACATACATATATATATATATATATATATATATATATAAATATATATATATTTACAAATTTGAACCACCGTTTTTTTCGTTCTCAAGGGATTCTGAAACGTAATATTTTCTAGTCGGCACTTCCGGATTGTTTCATGAGATCAACCTTATAAGCGGGGTTCCTCCCTATGAAGGGAGGGACGAACCGCACTAAAAACTTGATTCAACAACTATTTTGACACTATTCTCGAAAACGGTTAAAGCTATCGCCTTAAAAATGGTTTCATTCGTTTTCCTAGGCCAACAAGCCTATAAAACGAGTATTTACAAGCATGTGATGTAAGTTTAACGATTTGTCGCCCGAATTTCGCTCCAAAAACCATCTTCCGGTGGATGGACACTGCTGGTCATCGTACCGCTTTCATTCATAGCTACAAATAAATAAACTAGGCGTCAATGACAAACACTTAAGAGCAATTGCAACACTGAAGAGCAAAATGACACACAGCCAGGTACAACTGCTGACTGCCAAGAAAAGAAAGGATGTGAGTCGTGTTTCCAAGAGGATGCAATGGCTAGGTACTCCAGGAAAGATGTGTTGCCATGGGCCGCTACAAGTAATTACTTGCGTTTGTAGTGAACTCGGCTGACTCGCGAGTAAATACTTGCAAGTATACTCTCGATCTGGGAAGTATACGGTAGTAAACGGTCACGAGTATACTCTTCACTTTATTCACATCGGTTTACTTGCCCTATAAATACTTGTCACACTTTACTTGTTAGTAAATACTCGTTTTTATTCACCTGGCCCATAGTCTAGTATCGAACGAGTAAATGCTCCATAGAATGTTAGCTTTCTAATAATCGAATAGCATTCTGCATGGTTTCTTCCTGTGCAGTAATATCTTTAGATGATGAGTTAACCAATAAGTCATCGACATATTAGAAGTATTCTACACCAGGGGGTAAGCTGTACCATTTTATTCCTAAAGACTAGAGAACAAACACCAAATTATCCAATATGTAACACGTTTTTTAACTATTAAACACTTACTAACGGACTGTTTAAGACTTAACTCATTTTCCCTCCCAGCTATAAATCTAACAGAGTTGTTAGCAGAAGGAAGCCAATTTATAGATTTTGTTTTTAGATACTTAAGGAAAATTGGACTATTTGAAGAAATATGATGTAAATGTATATGAGTTTCTAAGTACGAATACGTGCTTACCTGTTTGTGTATGTGTATATGAGTATGCATGTATGTGCGTGTGTATGGTTTATTTATTTTTCTTCCTACTAATATGTATATTTATTTTTCTCTTTACATCCTGCTATCATTAATTTATACATATGTAAAAACTATTATTTGAAATTCATAAAGATCTAAGTCTATAATTGTATTTACTGACTGCCCTATCTGCTTCTGTGTAGCTCGTACCTTTTTTATAGTCAATTTTATTAGATTTTCTTTAATTGTTCATTTTCAAATTTCTTAACAATTGTTCACTATTGTTTATTCTTATTTGAGTGTTTTAAGTGATGAATTGCACTTGGCGTGGTCTCACAAATGTATAAATAAATAATTACTGCATGCTTACTAGGGTCAACATTAAAATATGGTACAAAAAAGAAATTTTCTTAGAAAAAAATACTATTTACAAAGAAGTATAATATCTACTTATCCTTAATGTTTTCTGTTTTTTTCTGTACGTCTTCTAGATCCTGTAATTTTTCTCGACGATTTTTGAAAACAAGGTTTCGTAAATTTCTTACTTTTCTGTTCGTCTTTTTTTCCGATTCTTCTCATCGAGGAGTCAGTACTGTATTCTCCTCTTTTTTCTGCTGTCAGCATCGTTTATTCAAAACTATCAGCAGCTTTATCTTGTAGAGAATGAGGCTCAGCTGCAACGAGGATGTTACAATTGGAAAAGGTTAACGATCCCAGTTTTTCTAGATTTTCCAATCTTTGAAACATGTTTTCCGCAGAGCTCAGTAATTCATGGTTGTTTCCACGTTCATTCTGTACATTCGCAATGATGACCTTTGCAAATAAAAAACTGAGTTTTTGTAAGTTGATGAATATTTTCCAAGGTTTACCTGCCAGTTTGATAACCAAAGAAGAAGGTAGATTTTCAATGCCTTCAGGATTGATAAACAGCTGCCTTCTATGACTGAGTACACGCGCTAAGGCCGACCATACACGTTCCGGTTTACCTGTACAGTACCGGTTTACCACCCTCCATTTCTGTTCTAATCAACAAAAAAATAGCTGTACAAAATTTCAGGGCAATCGGACAACTGCTAGGCGACCCGTAAACGGCTTGAAATTGAAACATAGCATACGCAATGATTAATTCCGTTGAAAAGGGATATACTGTTCTATCTCTATTATACGACCCCAGAAATTGTTTAAATTCTTTATGAATCAAATATCTAAAAGTCGATTCTAATAACCTTTGGAATAACATGAAAACAATTAAAAAGTATGAGAATTTTACTAATGCACACTAGGGTGGCCCTTAGCTATAGGGATTTTTTTAAGTCAAAATTTTGCTGCTCCCACCCCGTTAATTAACAAAAAAACTAGCAATGCAAAATTTTAGCGCTATCGGACAACTGCTAGGCGACCCTCAAACGCTTTATAATTGAAACATACGCGTCGATTAATTCCATTAAAAAAGGGATATACTGTTCTTTATCTCAATCCGTTTTTTATTGCAATTTATGTAGATACATCCAGGCTACCCAAGAAATTGTTTAAAATCATTCTGAATCATATATCTCAAAATTTAATTCTATAAATTACAGGGATAACATGAAAAAATTAAAAAATATTAGGGTTTTAATAATGCACGCAACTTGTATAAGACAACCACATTTTTATTTAAAACAAAAATTTCCATTGAAACAAGCCATAATGAGAACAATAAAAAAAAAAATACGAATATTGAATGTTATGTTTTTCTAAGGGAGAATTTAGTAGCAGTCGGGTATTTTTCCCGGATCTGCCATACAATATGCAAAAATCGATTTTTCTGAAGGTAGAAAAATCATTTTGGCAGAGAATGTACCTATTCAGTTGATTGTTTTTCTTCCTCTTCTTCAACATTGTCTGCTTCCAGCATAACTTGAGCTATATTTGCCTTAACCACTGTTGGAACGTTGTCACCAAATAAGGATGGAGCATCGGTTTCGGGAACTAAGTACCAGAGATGATTGGAAACAGTTTTCGCAGCAGCCTTACTAATTTCTTGATCAATATCCTGATAATGTATGAGTTGATGCATGAATAGAAAGCCATGATATGGTGCTTCAATTGGGTCTGATGACAGAATCCAGGCTCGAACGTACAGTCGCGCAAGAAAAATCCATGTTCTTCTTAAAGAATTTTTCCCGCTATGACATGCTTTAAATTGATTTTGAAACAATTGATAATAAATTGATTTTGGTACATTTTGAATGCATAAATCGCCTTTTCCAGCCACCTAGCATTACTTACAGCTCTTGGTACACGAAACGATACTCCTTTCTTCCCGTCCAAACGATTGCGTTTTCAGGAAGCAGGAACAGACTTGATTGTTTATCTTTTTATCCGACATTAACAAGAACACGACTAATTTAATTTCCATTACTAGTGCTTACCTGCTCTAATGAGATTAAAAAATAAAATAACTTAAAAAAAAATATGATCTGAAAAAAATTACTTTCGTACGAAAATGTCAATATTTCAAGGTCATTGCGGGTCGCCTCGGAATTTTGCACAGATCGTTATTTTGTTGATTGGAACAAGATAGGTGGGGGGGGGGAGGTTCACTTTTAGAAAGTTGAAAAATAAGGTCCACCCTACTGTACAGGCGAGAGCCCACGCACGCTCCGGTAAACAAGACAGGTGAAGGATTTCTATAGTCTAGAAATGACGAGCCGACATATACATCTCGGGGAAACTTGCACAGGTCGCTACGCCTCCACAGGTATACCGGAAGGGGCTGTCACACAAGCTCCGGTTTACCTGCGCAGGCCACCTATGCAGGTAAACCTCTTCGGTATACTGGCTTCATTAGGAATTTTTGGTAAAACATTAGACACAACTATTCTTCTGCCTGGATTTAAGAAACGCTTCAATAAAATATTATGTCCTCGTACATTTATATTCTGCTGTTGGTTGACTAGTTTACCAACTTCGTTCCTACTATTGAAATGTACTCAAAACCTGCTTCCTGATAAATAGGAAGCAAATTTAATAGTTTTTGAATGGAATATTTCTCCAAACATAATAGATATTCTTCTTGTTATATGCCATTTACTGTATTTAACACTACAGCGTAATCGCTAGAGCACAACACATAGAGAAAACTTTTTTTGGTAAAAATACAGTTTCACGCCCTCCAAACCGATTTCTTTCAAATTTTGCATAATAACGTATTTTGATGCACTAAACACGAATACGATAAAAAAAAAAAAAAAAAAAAAAAATAAAAAAAAAAAAAAAAAAAAAAAAAAACATGCTATGCGTTTCCGCTCGCTCAAGAAGATAACAAAACCCCACTCAATCCAACTCGCTAAAATTAATAGAATATAATATTAAGCACTAAAGTTAGGAAGGTTATAAAACTAGGCGTCATCAGCGTATTTGTAAACACGCGCATGCGCAGATATGTAACATTGGGATACAGAGAACTCTCATTTGAAATGTTCAGATACCATTTATTCGAAAATATCGTTAATTTTAAGGGCATCCTCACCTGTCGCTTAAGGGCATACCTGCTATGCGTTTCCGCTCGCTACGCTTGCTCAAGAAGATAACAAAACCCCAGTCAATCCAACTCGCTATAATTAATAGCTCTCATAACCTGCATAACAGTGAACTTTAGTGCTTAATAACTTCTTTCCTAGTTAAATCCGACGGTTTTTTTTAATCGTACTCGTGTTAAGTGCATCAAAATACGTTATTTTAGAAAATTTGAAAGAAATCGGTTTGGAGGGCGTGAAACTGCATTTTTACCCTTTTTTTTTTATAGTCTTGTTATTTGATAAAAACTGTTACTCACTTATCTTTCATGAGTAAAGCTCTTGTTTGTAACACTTTTTCTCCAATTAGGTTTGGCGTTCCTGAAGAAAAATAATAAAATTTCTTCTTAGTAAAATGTATACATGTACTTTTCACACAGCTGATAATTTGTTAAACTTATATAAATAAAGTAGGCACTTACCTACATTACAGCTTATTGCACTAGTTTCTTTGCACTACACTAACGTTAATTATTAAACATTTAACGATAAAAATATAGACTTAGCATTATTAAAATTTGTACATCTCATGGCATGCTTATTAGTGCGGTACGAGTCTACATAGCTAATATTTTTTGTTTTTTTACTAAGGAGGTTTGATTACCTTGGTCTTTAGGAATCTATTGATGAAATAGCTAATAATATTTCTGTTTAAACAGCGGCAATGCATCTTTGTACCCTGGAGCTTCTCGTACCATCACATTCCTGACTGGAGCATGTAGGGGTCTTCAGAACGAGGTTCGTTATCTGGAGCATGTGGAAGTTCGCCTTTCTGTCGAATACTCCAGGCGCGGCTCGCTTAGTGTTTCTGTCACCAGCCCATCAGGTTTGTTTGTATTTATTTGTGTCTATGTATGTATAATATGTATATATATATATATATATATATATATATATATATATTTATTTTTATTTTTTTTTTTTTATTTATTAGGAGATACAATACATACACTCAATTGTTACTATTATTCTAGAATGCAATAAGTCAATTAACAATTGGGTGTCTCCTTCACCCTCGTTATTTATTAGGCTTGAACACAACACAAGCCTAGTTGCCGGAAGACCTAAATCAATAATATGTCCTAATCAGTCTTCAGAGTACCTCATAACGAATATAAGAAGGCACAAAAATAATTAAATAAATAAAGTAAAATAAAATAC
Organism: Gonocerus acuteangulatus; assembly: GCA_946811695.1. Taxonomy (NCBI): domain Eukaryota; kingdom Metazoa; phylum Arthropoda; class Insecta; order Hemiptera; family Coreidae; genus Gonocerus; species Gonocerus acuteangulatus. The sequence goes on along the minus strand of OX328123.1, from coordinate 139,200,187 downwards.
AAAAAAATAACACTAAAAAAAAAAAAAAAAACCTTACAAATCAGTATATCTGATAATATAACAATATATAATAGTATAAATTAATATAATTATTACAAATATAACCAAATAGATAAAAAAACAATAAATAAAATAAAACTAAATAAAATAAAGCAAAAAAAAAACGATATTAATAAATAAAACATAAAAAAGAAAGACTAACAATAACAAGGTCAATGTAATAATAATAAGATAATACCACGTTTTGAACCCAAACACTTCAACCGCTAGACCAGAGCACTCGATAAAGACTTAACGTGGTGCAGTCACATCTAACAACCACAAACATACCCACACCCCAAATTAAAATATAAACAAGTAAAACACATAAATAAATTAAAAAAACAAAAAAAAAAAAAAAAAACTTGGCGATCCTCAACGGCCCGCACTGGCGAGGAGTGTCCCCCATCGACTGAAGATGGGAGCCCTTTAATACCCGCAATGTAATGCTTCTCAGCACCCCCATCGGGACACCAAGCTGCCTTAAACTCCAGCTCAATGTACAGGACGTTACCTCCACGTCGGTGACAGGCACGCCAAACATTCGTCCCACTGCCAAACGCACACCAAGTCTCCCATACTTCCGACACTTCGCCCGGTGCAGCGAGTTCAGATCAGAGGAATTCCCATTTACAATCTGTGCGTCCAGAATCATCACCTTACCCTCTTTAGCCACAATTATGTCGGGTTTCCAACGTCGGCCATCAGCTCTCAGGACTGTCTCGAGGTGTACCTCGTACCCCCTCCCGGCTAAGGCTTCACCCAGTACATCCACCACAGTATCGTGCCTCAAACAACGACCTCCCCGTGAAACATAGCACTGCTGAACAGCATGAGTGCCGGTCTCATCCTCAAGGCAACCCGCCCTGCAAGTAAGAATCCGGCCCTCACGCCGGCCTCTTGTCGTTCTCACGGTGGTCGGCAGAGCATTTATGTGGGTACGAACATACTGGATGAAGTCCCACCCAGAAGAGGTTCCAGCTCCATCATTGAGCCAATGTGTCGAGGCCTTACTAGCAGAGGATTCCTTTAAGCCTGCTCCGTCGTTGGACGAATGGAGCCTACCTGCCCACCAGCGCTTCCTAACTTCAGGGCACCAAGCGTCTTCATCTATTAAGCCCTGCCTGGCCAGGGCCTCCCTCGCTCTCCGCAGCCTTTTGGTCACGTCTGCCGAACCATAAGCCGCCCTTGCCGCGGCTAGACCAGACCATTCCATTCTAGACAGACGGCCTATAGTCAGAGCCGGCACCAGGACGCCCATGCAAGGCACACCCAAGCCTCCGTCCGTGCATATGTATATATATATATATATATATATATATATATATATATATATATGTATATATATATATATGTATATATATTTGTATATATATATATATATGTATATATATATATATATATGTATATATATATGTATATATATATATATATATATATATATATCAGTATTATTATAGATTGAATTTTAGTAATTGGTTTCATGAGACAATTCATAATGACGATTTATTCCATTAAAAATGTAAATAAGTAAGTACAAAAATGAAAACTTATTGTATTTCTTGTTTTGCGTTTTTCTCCAGCACAAAGCAAATATGAGCAAATCTCTAAATGACTTTTTGTCATACAAAAGCTACAACTTTTGTATTGAGGGTTTTTTCGTACACCGCTTCGTTTAAGCGATAAATCGGGTGTTGCACCCCCCCCCCCCATAAAAAAAGTCGCCAAAGCACCTTTTTGACTTAGTTTTTCGATCCCTCATCGATATACGATGTCTGTCGGTTTAAAACTGGGACACCCTATATACATATATATATATATAGGGGAAGGTGTTTTACCTCTGACCATATTGTACCTTTGACCACCGAGGCTGTGGCGGCATGTAGCAACATTTTATAAATTTTGGTGTAATTAGTGATTAGCTCCTTCACTAAAGGGCTTGTGTAACCTACTTTAGATTATTGAAGTCAAAGAGGATTCTTGCAAAAAATACTTATCCATTTCTATCATAAAAATGTAAGTTATTTATTGATGACGTTTTGCCTCATAATATTTTTTGTATTATGTCTTTTTTTATGGAAATCATTTGACAAAGTAGCTATTACAATAAGAAACATGGTGTAGCCTCTGAAATTGATTTATCTTAACCCTAAAATTTTTAGCATACTTTTTAATTTTCACTACCAGGGTGTTGTACCTCGACTACGACTAGTTGTTGTTCCTTTGACCAGGTCAAAGGTACAACACACCTGAGTATTTTTTTTATAATTCAACTTTTATGTTCTTCTGCTACAAATTTAAAAAAAAAAAATGAATATTACTATCACATATTTAGTCGCAGAGATCTGTGGTATTAAATGACCAATATATGATCCAATATTTGAAAAAACAAACTTTAAGTGACAAGTTTACGAGAGAAGATGAAAATTTGTATGATATTGATGTTGAAGAAATTGTGGCTAAACTTCCATACCCTACTATTGCTAGTGGATCTGCTTGACAGTTAAAACGGTTATCGGTTGGACTGGATTTTTCAGCACATGAAGCATAGCATAATATCAATAATAGTTTTTTTTTTTATTATGCTTACATCCTTGTCCTGTATTTCTTAAACTTAATTAATTACAATATTACTGAATACAATTTTTTTTCTGGACTGCTGTATTGTTTTTACGTGGTCAAAGGTACAACTACATGTTGTACCTTTGACCACTGTACGATTACTTTTTTTGTTTAAATTAATAAAAAATATTAAATGTGAAGCTTGAACCTTGAAAATATTAAATATGATAAGCAATAGAATACTGATTACAATTAAATAAAAAAAATGAATTTAGCTTTAATATTCAAGCGAGAAGAAAATCAATTTTGCAAAGTGGTCAAAGGTACAACAACTTCCCCTATACATATAGGGAAACTGAAGATGAATTAATTACTAAAAAAGGGAAAAATTAAGATATTCTTAATTCTAAAGAACAATTTATTGCAAAGAATAAGAGTCCTCTAAATTTCAAAGGTATTGTGCCTGTTATGGCTGACAAGCGAGAATGGAAATTAAATGGGCAAACTCCACCATTTACTTTGCCTTTGACTGACACAGTTAGTAATCTCAAAGTGATGATATGAGAAGCTGTCGGAATGCCATCAGCACAGCACAAGGTTCATTCTGTTGGCATGTTGTTTAAAGACTCAAACTCCACTTCCATGTTACATCAAATCCAGATATTTATCTTCAGCTTTAAGACAGAGGTAGTAGGAAGAAGTAAAGGCTTATCTTCTATACTCTCCTTTAAACTGACGTAGAATACGAAATACATTACAATTGTATATATATACAGTGACTTATAAAACCGTTGTAATGATATGGAAGTTGTATTATATTATATAAAAAAAATTAAACCAGTATAATATTTACTACTGCGGGTCAAAATAATCTAGTTGGGACTAGGAGGTATAATTCTAGAAGATTCTTGCGGGGATAAGTCATTGTATTCGCTATCAGGGGTACTCTTTCCATTGTTGGTTCATTGGAACAGTTTTGTGGCGGATGTTGTGCAGGGAAGTTCAAGGTGTAATGCGTCAAGTTAACTATTTAAAACAATTACTACCAAGCAGAATGGCCATCAAAAATAATACTTAAGCCAGATAAATTTAAAAAATCCGGTTGAAATCAATTTTCTCTGTCATAAAGAACAGATTAAGCTATTGGTTAATAAAGGCCTTTCGATGAGACAAATTCTTGCTTGATTTGTTTTAAATGTTTCTACAGTAAGTAGATATGTTATATAAAAAAGACTCTTTATTGTTCTAAACATGTTGGAGGTAAACCAAGAAAAATTTCAGAAAGAAACAGCAAGTTGATTGCGATTGATTAGGATGGGCAATATCAACATTGCTGTACAAGGCCAAAATAGACTTAGATCAAACATGGGGCTTCACATTATTGCTGAAACTATTCTAAGAACACTATAAACACATGGTTATGTGGCAAGAATAAAGGTCAAGAAATAATCGTATAAACAAAACTACTGCAATTTTGTCGTAAGGTCAGGAAAAAAGAAAAATAAACTATTTTGGGACTGGGGGACAATGCTGGCTTTGGAAAGAAGTCTCAATTAATAACAGCCGATTCCAGCCTACTCTAAAAATTTACGATGGCAGTCACATGGCCTGGGGTGAATACGGGACCAGAATGTTCGATGGATTGCCAGAATAGGAAGGAAAATGAACCCTGAGGAATATCTAAGCATTTTTGAGTCACCTCTACTGCCAAATTTCGAATGACAAGTAGAAGATATTTTATTTCACCAGGGTTCCACACACCTATTTCCTTGTCCTGCAATCCTACCAATCAAATAGATCCTTCCAAGTCAAACAAGGCACAACTCTTTCCCCGACCTGCTCCATAAATGCCTTCTTTTCCTTCTTTACACTGCGGATGTTCCCATAAACCCTCAAACCATACTTACCACATACGGAGATGACGCAGCCATCATGTCCCCTGACTCTTCAGTAGCATCCCAAAACCTGCAGGAATATCTTTCCGCCAAACAACGTTGGAGTGAAAGATGGAGAATAAAAATCCACGCAGAAAAATGCAAACAAGTGGCATTCACTCTCAACCGGAGATCATGCCCTCCCGTTTACCTCAGAAACACTCCTCTCCTGGAATCAAACGAGGTTCAATATCTAGGATTATACCTTAACAGCCGACTGCCATGGAACCCTCACACGAGACTGGAAAGACAGGAACTGAACAAAAGATACGGACTACTTAGACGACTATTTGGACCTTCATCTAAATTATCGATAGAGAACAAACTAACGATATACAAAACAATCATTCGACCAATATGGACATACGGATTTAACTCTGGGGATCTGCAAAACCATCTTCAACAGAATACAGGCATTCCATTCCAAAGTTCTTCGTAAAATTGTAAATGCCCCTTTCTACGCCTCCAACAAAACCCTTAGCATCCCATTTGTCCTTGACCTTGCTAAAACCCGTTTCCAAACGTTCCAGTCCAAATTGTGTCATCATCCTAATCCCGAAGGTCTATCCTTAGCTTCCCAATCCCATCCAGACAATCCTCCTAGGCGGCTTAAGAGACAATGGCCCCCAGGTAATTTACTTATCTGATCATATAGGGATCATTATAATATTTAATTGCACAGCTCTGGAGTTTCATACAGACTCCAATATTGATATTATTAATCACACAATTCCTTGGAACACCAAAGACGAGCCATTGAAATACCTAGGACTTCTTCTTGACACTAAACTGACATGGAAAACTCACATAAAAACTAAACTGACACAGGTTTACCAAAGACTTGGACAGCTTTACCCCATGATCAACAGACATATTTCACTAAAGCCACATACGACAATAATGCTCTACAAGACTTTAATTCGATCCCTAATGACGTACGGAGCACCTGTCTGGATGGGAACACGAAGACGCAGATTAATAAGATCGAAAAGTTCCAAAATAAAATCTTAAGTATTGCCGAGTCAGCACCTTGGTTCATCAGGAATACACAACTGCATCGTAAACTGAATGTAGCCTACATTACAGATTTTCTGAAGGACACGACAATGTAATATCTGACTACCAGCAGAGCTTCAACAATTAGGAAGCTTGCCTCGAGACATCCTAAATCCTATACAATAGAGACAGTAATTTATATTAGCAAATTCAGTCCCCACAGTTAATATTTCATATATTGTTTAATATGTTCATTTATTTTAACTTAATGTTATTATGTTTCGTTGTTAAATTTGTGTAAGGCTTACAATCAAGGCGACCAAATTTTCTCTTCTATTTAACGCAATATAAAAACGACTTATCGGCCATGGTGAAGCACGGGTAGTCAGCTAGTTGTTACATAAACATAGAACGTGCATATATTATTTCTAAAATGGCACAAGTAGAAAATAAATACCCACATCACAGGGTTACTGTAATGTGGAGAAAGGGAAAAAAGAAGGAGCCTACATGAAATGTTCCTACAAACGATACGTTTCCTTTTGTCGGAGTTATTCTTCGTAAATTAACAATATTATTGTATTCCTGTTTATATTCATTCCAGATAACAAGGTTATTTTGAATATCTTCGCAAACGTAAAATACCTTTAAATATAATATAATTTATCATATGGGGTAATTAAAATGTAATCATTGTAGAATTTCTTTGATATCATAAGACTTGCACTAACTTTTTAGTTTATGAATCGTAATAAAATTCACTTGCTTCTATTTTCCTAATAATTAAATAATCACTTACCCAACTTATGGATTATGAAAGGCTTATTTTAGTTAGAACTTTTGCCTTAATTGAGTATGGTAACAGTTAGGAACTCATAGAATCCTTCTTCTAATAAATTATTTATTTTTTGATGTTTTCTTTTCATATAAATTTATTTCGTTTTATAATTTTTCAAAATTTATTTTATTCATTTTATTTTATTCATAATTTAATTATTATTTTTAAAACTCTAAACGTTTAAAAGCTGACGTTTCCATGTACACATTCACTCTTGCAAATCGCTGCGGTCTTGGAATAGAAATAAATAAATAATAAATTATTTCCTTCCATACGATTTGACTCTCTCTAATATTACTAATTTTTACTTTTGAATAATTATTTTCTTTATTTAAGTTCACAATGTTTGGTTTTTAGCAGGAAACAAAAATCACATAACTTTTAGGTCGAAAATCAAACATAATATCATATGATCTCCCAGTTGTATTGAAAATAGTACCGATAAAGCACTTTGTGAAATAATTTGAGAGAAAAAGTTTGATTGTGGTGTTGGAACAAAAAACTGCAAGGGTATCATTGTCCAACCAGAACAATAAGCACCACATCCTGCTAGGATTATGGCTAAAATATACCCTGATCAAATTATTAGCATTCACCATCCGTATAATATCCAATAACCACTGATTATACTACCGAACCTTCCCTGGTCTGACTCCACTTGAAATAATTAGTGATGATTTCCTCATTACAAATAGGGGAGAATTTCCTGGTAGATCAGATTGTCAACATTGCTAATAAGGAGTAGATAGTTTCCTCTTCTATGGCTCAAATACAGTATTATTAACAACAGAGATTCGAGGAATTCACTTTACACAATTTGGTGATTGTTTTAGAGGAACAGGAAACTCGGCAATCTCGTGGAATATTTGCTTCCGCGAAAATGTGAAATAATAAAATACAAAAGTTTCAATATACATATATATATATATATATATATATATATATATATATATATATATATACATATATATATATATATATATATATATATATATATATATATAATAATTGGGGCGAGGTTAGCTCAGTGGTAGAGCACTCGACTAATGAACTGGATAACCATGTTCAAAACCCGAACGCGCACTAAAGATTTTTTCTTCTAGTGCTGCCGTTCGAGGGTTGGATTTGGGGTCCCAGATCGTCCCTAGGCTTACCCAGCCTTTAATTAATTTAATTAATAATGGGTACCTTGTTTGCTAATGACTCTAGCAGTCGAAGCAGCCAAGGGGAAAATCAGGCGGCCGGAGCATAGTGTTGACCACACTGTCTCCCTAGTGTGCTGTATGGTCAAGAATCAGATACCTCTACATTATCTGCCCCTCTGGGCCCTTGTGGCCTGTTACGGGACTGATTTTTTTTTTTTTTTTTTTTTTTTATATATATATAATATAATATAATGTGTGATGGTTCTCATACTGCGTACATATGCGTTGTTTGTGAACTGTTTCTTTTAGGTAGATAGAAGTTCTATCTATCTAAAGATGGAAGTTATAGATCGTAAAGAAAGGGTGTCCCCTAAGGGGGCACCTACATTGGCTACCCAACCGATCCGATCCGATAGCCACCGACTTTCGGAATAAAAACAAACACACGCATCCTAATGGAGGTGCCTACAATGGTCCCGACTCGACCCGATCTGATCCGATGGCCACCGACTGTCGGAAGAAAAACAAACGCACGCATCCTAACGGAAGTACCTACAATGGTCCCGACTCGACCCGATCCGATAGCCACCGACTGTCGGAAGAAAAACAAACACACGCATCCTAATGGAGGTAGGTGCCTACAATGGTGCCGACTCGACACGTTCCGATCCGATCCGATGGCCACCGATTCTCGGCCGTTCTAACTTGTTTGTTTTTAGACCGATTTCGGATCGATGCACCGTTGGCTTTTTTGCAGATCTAGGCGGACAAGTTCACAAGATGCTTGTAAATATTAGCATAAATGTTTCAGACTCACTTAGATCATTGCATTTATTATTTTTTTATTTATAGCTGAGAAGAATAAGTTAACGGCTACTGATGTTATCCACTAAAGTTTTTAAATAACCCTCAACTGATAACATGTAAATTTTGTACGTTATAAGTAACATGCGTCTGTGAGACGTATGCATGGTAAAAATGTTTTTGGGGGCAAATATTTTGAAAAAAACTGTTTATAATGAAGGTATAGTTTATTGAAATAATTAAAAAAATAATTTTCATCGCTACGTATTAAAATTCCGACTCACACGAACTGCATCATCTTAGCGCGGTTCCGTTCTTATCCCTAATATTGGAAAGGTTAACATAGAAACAGTTATAATTTTAGACCTTTCATGAAATAATTTATGATCTCAAATCTAAATGGGCACGGGTCCACCTCATACCTGACTACCAGGCCTTGTGAAGGCACGCTCTAGAAACACACTACTTACTGTTTCTTATTTTCTTTTACTATAATTTTAATTTTACAGATAAATTCAATAAAAAAAAAAACACCCTTTCAAAGGAACAAAACAAACACATTTGAAGTTTTAAGCACTTATTTCTCCGATTGACGTCGCCTAATCGAAAATTGCTTCAGAATCTTTTTTGTAGAGCATTTAGTAAGCTTTCGAATGGTAACAATCCGCTTATGAAGATTTCAAACTGTTTTAAACTGTGAGATATTAAGGAAAATATACGAAGCCCCCAAAACTTTTCATGCCTATTAATAAAATATTTTATTCTAATCCTTCCTTCACTCCAAACTTAATCAAAATTTAATCATGTTTGTTTATATCAATTTCAAACATGCAGACATTTTTTTAACTGAATCCCATGATTTTAAGTACCCAAACCAAAAACGCATTTCAACAAGTATTTTGCCACTTTTCTCGAAAACGGTTAAAGCTATCGCCTTAAAAATGGTTTCATTCGTTTTCCTAGGCCAAGAAGCCTATAAAAAGTCCTTGCAACCATATGAAGTAAACGCAACGATTTTTTCGCACGAATTTCGCTTAAAAAATCATGTTCTTGTGGGCGGATGTGGCTAGTAAACGAACTAGGCCTTTCAAATTAGACGAGAGAGTTAAGTACCAGATTTCATCAAAATCGGACCATTTTTGAGGACGCCAGAGAGCGAACAGACCAATATATATATATATGTATATACAAAAATTTGAACCAACGTTATTTTCGGTCTCTAGGGGTTCTGAAACGCAAAATTTTCTACTCGGCACTTCCAGACTGCATCCTGAGGTCAACCGTTATAAGCGAGGTTCCTCCCTATGGAGGGAGGGAGGAACCGCGCTAAAACCATTTTAGCGCGGATACTCCCTATCTCCATAGGGAGGACCCGCTTATGAGGTTGACCTTCAACGCAATCCGGAAGTGCCGACTAGAAAATTTCTCGTTTCAGTCCCCATACATCACGAAAATATAGGTGGTTAAAATTTGTATATATATATATATATATATATATACATATATGTATATATTTATATATATGCTTGTCTGGTCGCTCTCTAGCGAGCTCAAAAACGGTCCGATTTTCATGAAATTTGGTACAAAAATCTGTCGTCTAATTTGAAAGGTCATGTTCGTTAACCAGCAGTATCCGCCCACTGGAAGATAGAGTTTGGGGCAAAATTCGCGCAAAAAAAATCGTAACGCTTACGTTTTTGGGTTCATGTGCTTGCAGGTACTTGTTTTATAGGTTTCTTAACATAAGAAAACGAATGAAACCATTGTTAAGGCGATATCTGTAACCCTTTTTGAGAAAAGTGGAACAAATGTTTTTGTAAGTCATTATTTTTTTGGGGGTACTGCGAATCGCGGGACTCAATTAAAATATTTTCTACATGTTGGAAATTACTCTCAACTAAGATGATTAAATTTTGGTTATATTTGGAGTTAATATTTGGAAGTATGCGAAAAAAATTATTTTATTTATAGACATGAAAAGTTTTCGGATCTTCATACATTTTTCGTAAATTTCTCGAAAACGGTTGGGAAATCGTGGTCAGTGGAAAGTAGTCATTCGAATGCTTACTAAATTCTCTACAAAAAAGTTTCTAAAGCCATATTTGATGGGGCAACGTCAATCAGAGATATAAGCGCTTAAAACTTAAAAAGTGTTTGTTTTGTTGTTTTGAAAGGGTTTTTCTCTTTGTTTATCTCACTTTTTAATTGTCTGTGTTTTGGTTTAAATTGCATTTATCAGGAAAATTAATATTGTAATAAAATAAGCTAAGAAACGGTAAAAGGTATTGGTAATAAGTTTGGAGTGGCTGTGGTAATCAAGATGACTGTGGCTAATCATGATGAAGTATGCATAGTTTGTTTTGAAATCTCCTGTCTATATAACCTTCCTCATAGCCTCCAACAGAAGTTATCGTTATTTCTTATTTTATAGAAAGATTTAACCCACGACAGAATGGACTTTTATTCGCCATGAAGCACATCTTTACAGTTGATTATAACAGTAAAACGAATTTGCTAGTAAAACAAGATACTTAAAATGACAACGGATTTTTGTTTGTTTAGAATAGTGCCTTCTCAACGGTAGTCGAAGAGTAAGTACGTTTTCAGTACATAATTGTATTGACTTATACAAAAGAAATTAAGAATTATCCGCTTCTGTGTAAGTTGGCTCCTATCAGTTTCCTGTTTGATTTTTGATGCTAATCTATTGCATATCTTCGAGATGTACGAAACCGCGCTAAGATGACGCAGCTCCTGCGAGTCGGACTTTTTTTGTCAATATTAATTAGTTTGTAATATATTCCATATTCACATAACATTTATTGTTCCCCTAATGATCCTCTATCACCTCCCACAATATGACTAGACATTTACGGGACACCCTGTATATATGTATATATATATATATATATATATATATATATATATATATATATATATACAGTAGCCAACTTACACAGAAACGGATAATTCTTAATTTCTAATTCTACTGGAAAAAAATGTATAAACTTGTTAGCGCAATAAATTGCAAAAAACGGTTGATGGTATTTGAAACTACAAATTTTGGATTATCGTATGGAAAAAAAATCAGTCTAGCCTTCTTTGTCTATCATAAAGTTTTTGTCCCCAGAGAATTAACTTTTTGTATATTATATTTTTTTTGTATTCCATTAAACTACATGAAAGAAGTGCATAAATAGTATCTACATAGCTCTAATTGTTGTATCCATACTATCAGAATACTCTAAATTAAAAACTGATTGATTGCACTCCACAAATACACTCGGTCAAAATTAGACAGCAGTTTCTCGCATATTTTACCCAACTTGAAGTGCACCTAACTTTCAAGTAACCGAAGATAAGTATATGTTACTGCGAATTCACCTTATCTAAAGTATCCCTAGTAATATAATCGACTCACTTTTATGATCTGTTATGGGAATCGGTCCACTGTGTGACGACGCAAAATGGCACGAAACGAAATATTGTGTTTCAAAAAGGTCTACAGCCTCTAGGTCTGAACCGATTTCGATGCATTTTTTTTTTTTTAAATGAAAGCTAATAAAATTTAGAACAACTTTGTCAGTTAACTTTTTTTTGTTTATCCTGCTTAATAAATTACGTGGAAAGATTTTTATAACCATCCAATGTTTATAACCTTCGAATGTTTATGATTTTCCGAAGCCTATAATCTTGCAGGTACTTTTCTTATAAATAATTTTAAAATATGACTACTAATGCTTCTCTTATCGTAGGGTAACAGATAAAAATTATCTATTGCACTAAGATTTATGTTTTCGGGACTGATATACTTCCGGAAGATTGATTGGCCTCTCAACTCCTCCTTCATACCTCCAACAAGGTAATCAAAGGTTTTCTAAGATTATTAGGTGGTATTTCTTAAATTACTCACTCATTTTCACTTCACTGGGTGGTCATTACTGACGAGCTGTGGCAAGATCCGATCGGATCGGGTCGGGACCAATGTAGGCACTCACGTCGACCGTTGTCGGTCAAATGAAATTGGATAGGATCGGATCGGTTGAAATATGGGTCCGTTGTAGATGCAGCCTAAGGAGGAAACAAATCTACCATGGAAGGTGTATTGTGCTCAAGCCTAACTGCTGGGTCGCCAATAGTAGCGGTACATCCTTGTCGAATCTTCTCAGGTGTGACCTCAGAATCTCTCCCCGGGTCCGATGATTCCGCACTATCTGTGTACATGAAGCTCCTTCTTGCAAGTGCCGAGCATTATATTTGATACATTATATTTGAAGGTTTTTCGTCCTCTATCCCAGACATCCTGTATAGAGAGGTTGCAGCTAGGCCCATGTTATGTAGATGTTTGTTTACCATTGTATGACCTGTGTAAAGAGCAGAGTTGGGCAAACATTATCTTCGGATAACGGATGACGAATAACCCAGGTTATTCGTTATTTGTCATCTATAATTTTCGGATGTCCGTTATCCGTTATTCGAAATTATTACCATTTACGTAAAGTTATCCGCCATCTTTTATCTTAAGATTTCATTTGAAATAATTTTTCATCTTACGGATGAATTTTAATTCGATGGATAAATTTTCATCCGAAAGATGATTTTTATATTTGGAAGATGTGTAGAAAACCAATTTACTACTTAATCATAATGTATTTATTTATTATTTAAATGTAATATAATATGTAATTATTTAAATTATTATTAAATATAATTATGTATTACATTATTATTTAAATATATAATTAAACTTTAAATTAAATTCAACATAGATTTTAAAACTACTCTTTTCTCAAACATTTCATCAGAGAGTCGATTGCTTTTTGGAATATCCGTTATGAAAGCAAACGAGAACAGCCGTTCGACTGGTGCTGACGATGGAAGTGCCGTGTTGTACTTAAAAAACAATTTCTTGATGTTTAAATATTTATTTAAAGAGTGCAATACCATGTGCAAACGAACAGTTTGTTTTTGCCCGAATGGATAGAAAAAAGTGGTATTCTGGACAGATAACGAATAAAAGATAATCAAATGACGAATAAAAGATAATCAAATGACGAATAAAAGATAATTCACCCGTTTCTCGAATAACGGATAGTTGGTCATCCGTGGTTTTATGATAAACTAATAACGGATAAAAAATTATCTTTTATTCGCTAATAATAAAAAATTATTCGAATAAGCCCAACTCTGGTAAAGAGCAATAGGTTCCCTCATAGACTGTCTAGATAGAGACAAAATTGTCTTTGTACCTTTCTTATCAATGTTATATCAGAAACGCTTTAAATGTCTTTCCGCTTGGATTCTTTGCGAAATGCCTTTTGAGTTTTTGCCTTTGCCCAGTTACCAATAATTCCTTTCGCAAGGGTTAGAGACTTTCCAGAGGTTTTTTGTTTAGAAAACATATGCATTAGCGATGAATAAACGTAAAAAAATGTTACAAAAAAGTGTCCGCCGGCGTTCGCGCATGCGCGGTGGCCATGTACGAACAAGAAGAGTGTGTGTTATACAGTACATTACATAGGTTTTTCGGGTGAAGCTAAAGCATATTTATGTCCCTTAATTTGAGCATAAGGCACTAAAAGAATTTTTTTTAAGGCATGTCAGCCACTTGGGCCGTTTAAGCCTTGCTTGGCTTAAGCGCCACCACCACCGGCAGGACCAGGCGAGGGCACGCCCACCGATATCGCAGGTCCCCCACTCGATGAGGGCTTACAGTAAGCTGCAGATATTACATGGAAGAAGTAGTACTAACTAGACTCAGAATTGGATATACTAGAATATCACACGAGTACTTAATGACTAAAAAAGAAAAGCCAACATGTAAAATATGTAACAGCGAACTTACCGTAAAACACATACTAACAGAATGCTGACAACGTAAAAATCTAGACTGACCAGATGACATGTCCAAATTACTTACTGACAGCAGTCCACACATACCAACAATCCTTACACATCTTAAAACTGTATAAATATCTAAAAATGTGTATATATGTATGGAAACATTTAACACTTTCAAAACACCCCCCTTTTTTTCAAGAGAAACATCCCATGTCTCTGTTATTTTCAAAGAGATACAATAAATAACATAAGGAAGGTATTGCATCACTTTGTAAACTGTAAAGAACGAATAACATGTAATGAATGAATATGTAACATTGTCTAATTGTGTAATCCGATTTATAACTAATTGATCAACCAGATGTATATGAATAATACCACTTGTTTATAGATGTATATATGTAATATTGTATCTGATGTATTTAAACAGTAACTGTTTGGAGCGAATCGCCTTAGATGCACATGGATGCTCATAAATAAATTAATATATATATATATATATATATATATATATATATATATATATATATATATATATTACATGACATGAGATTGTGGACGAGGGTCTTGCCTCTACTAGTTAATCTCCTGTTACTGGTAACCTATAGATAATGGGTGATCTCTACGTTATATGTTTCTTGACACTGGTCCGGAGCGCACCAATGACAAGGAACATTATGCATTGATTACTTATCAATTGATGAATAACTTATAGTATGACAGGAACCGTGCTATGATAAACTGCACAAAATTATGTAATAACTACTCTCTAAACTTTGCCGTGACGATGCTCGGGCATTCAGCTAGTGTAAAATAAATTGAAGTTATCACTCAAAAATTGAACAATCTCCGAACAGTTTTATTAAAAGGACAGAATGGTACCGTAAAAAAAAAAAAAAAAAAAAAAAAAAAAAAAAAAAAAAAAAAAAAAAAAAAAAAAAAACCATATATATCGTCGATACAAATTCAAAGTCTCGTATAAGAAAATCACCACATTCAAGAGTGAAAATACTTTTATTTATTACTTTGCTTCTGGGCAGTGAAATAGTCGGAGTGGTTATATCCCCGTTTCACAAAGTGATCTTAGATTGAAGAGTTTGCCGTACATCAGTCCAACAGAAATCAGTAAAGATTTAAAATAAAAAATGCGTTTTTCACATTCGATACTTTGCATTTGTATCGACGATATTTTGTCAATACCCTAATTATGTTTATCTGTGTAACTTTACATATTGATCCTGTTACAGGCCTGATGAGCGACATGCTTTACGAGAGGTTCTGGGACGAAGCGAGGGTTGGACTGAATGGATGGACCATGTCGTCGGTCCACTTCTGGGGCGAACAGCCTCTGGGTTTCTGGTCGGTCAGGATTTCTGCAACGGTAATTCTACCCTTTACTCTTCGACGTCAAACCTGTCCTTCCGTTTCCTTTAACGACAATCCGTTACCCATAACCAACACCATCCGATACCTTGGGTTTTATCTTGACTCACGACTAACTTGGAACGCACACATGAAACAAAAACGACAAGAACTCAATCGACGATTCGGACAACTATATAGACTACTAAATCGAACATCCCACTTAACCGTACAGAACAAACTAACTGTCTACAACTCATTATTAAAACCTATATGGACTTACGGAATAGAACTCTGGGGGACAGCCAAGCATTCCAACATCCACCGAATCCAAACATTTCAATCCAAAATCCTACGTACCATAGTTAATGCTCCTTATTACGTTTCGAATCGCACCCTCCATAATGACCTAAATATTCCTTTTGTCCAAGATATAATCCCTAGCCGCTTCTCATCATTCCATAGTAAATTGATCATCCTAATCCTATTGCCCAATCCTTATCCAGCATCAATCATCCTTCCTCTCCACCAAGATGTCTTAATAGGAAGTGGCCCCGGGATCTGCTTAGGTAGTGAAGTGTCGTGCAGTGACCAACAATCAGAACTAATGTAATTATGAGAGTGATATCGATGGATATTTTCTCTCCTCATGAAATCACAGGCCACGTCTTACCCGTCTCCAATCCTCCCTGCTAGTCGCAGGATGTGGTTGGATGATGTACGGTGACTCCAGGTCATCCTAGAATCCTTCCTAAGGAAGGTATTCGGTTGACAACTGGTGGCACCAGAGGCGTGGTCAAGCTACCTATATCAAATTACAAAATACACATAATTGTAGAATGTAATACTTCTGTAAATAAAAAAAAAAAAAAAAAAAAAAAAAAAAAATTCTACCATCACTTAGCAAAATAATTAAGATTTCATCATTAATTTTTAAGCATAAAAATAAAAGCCGAGAACACCATTCATAACTCAGAATAGATTCTTGATCCTGAAGATTACCAGACAAGAAATTTCGAGTTTATTTTTTTAATGATAATGGAAACCCGGTGGCCTTTAGTGCTAAGTAGTGTTGGGAAATTACTCGAGTAAACGATTAAGAGTGAAGAGTGAATTATTCATGGACAATGAGTGATGGGTAATGATTAATCTACATAATGAGTACTTCAATCATTACTCAGTTAGGCAGTTAATAATAGTCGGTCGATTTTTAATTAATTAGGGTAATTATTTCCGCATACAATACTGTTTCCATTCTGTTTCGTGCGTTTACATTTTGTACGAATAATTAACCCATTTTGTCCCAAAGTTGCGTAAACGCAACATTAATTTCACGATTTTTTTTCTCATGCAAATAAATATTTTAATTTAATTTGAATAGTTTTTTCTAACAAGGCAACTCCTTAAAGAAAAGGAAAAAAAATCTTAAGCCCAAATAAAATGCTTTTTTTTTTTTTAATATTGCTAGAAATATTGTAGTGTGGACTGTGTTAGAAATTTTTCCAAAATATCTATGCATTTGTTAAACAAAAGTTTTTTTTTTGCTCTAATCATTACGTGAACATATAAGAAAAGTTACCAATAAAAGTAATTGCGATCATAAATTTGTATGGCAATTCGGTGGCCCTGCGAACATAATGTTGCGTTTTTATTGCAACGAATGTTGCGTTTTTCATGTATACGCAAGATTTTTTTCTCCTAAACTATAATTGCTGATTTTTTTGTTTTTGGTATTTATACATTCTTTTAAGTGCCTAAGAGGAACAAATAATGAAAAATATAAAAAAAAATCCAGTAGAAATAGGCTTGGGATTTAATGGGTTAAGATAATAAAACATTGACTGTTCTATTTTAAGCTTTGCAAATGAGACTAGGGATAAAAACCGAACACTAAGATGACGCAGCCTTTTTTGTATTCATAATTCTACTATATATACTTTACTTGTATTATTTATCGTTTTAAACTTCAACGACCTTTTATAAATAGGCTTGGGATTTAATGGGTTAAGATAAAACATTGACTGTTCTATTTTAAGCTTTGCAAATGAGACTAGGGATAAAAACCGAACACTAAGATGACGCAGCCTTTTTTGTATTCATAATTCTACTATATATACTTTACTTGTATTATTTATCGTTTTAAACTTCAACGACCTTTTATAAATAGGCTTGGGATTTAATGGGTTAAGATAAAACATTGACTGTTCTATTTTAAGCTTTGCAAATGAGACTAGGGATAAAAACCGAACACTAAGATGACGCAGCCTTTTTTGTATTCATAATTCTACTATATATACTTTACTTGTATTATTTATCGTTTTAAACTTCAACGACCTTTTATAAATAGGCTTGGGATTTAATGGGTTAAGATAAAACATTGACTGTTCTATTTTAAGCTTTGCAAATGAGACTAGGGATAAAAACCGAACACTAAGATGACGCAGCCTTTTTTGTATTCATAATTCTACTATATATACTTTACTTGTATTATTTATCGTTTTAAACTTCAACGACCTTTTATAAATAGCATTGACTTTCCGAACGGGTTATCTATGTGTTACCAGCCTGTTCTAGCCAGGATAGGGCTGAAAGAAAAGCAATCACCCCTCGTGGTACTCGAAGTCACAACTCAAGGCTCACTGACACTACCATCGGGCATCCTCACTCATATTAGAATCTTCTATCAAAGCGCGCAATGCGGGGGGGGGATGCGATATTTGAGCTAAAAAACATTAATAAGTTTTGTTCATTATTGATTTTGATTGTGTTAATTTATAATTTAATAATTCAAATGGTTTTGTAACAGGCGGAAGATTACGGCGTGCAGATCCGACCTGGCGGAATCAGGAATCTCTTTGTCCTATTTCATGGTACCAAGGAACGCCCTGCTCACGCTTCTAGAGGACACAGGAAGTACGCACCCTTCTATCTCTGATATCAATGTTTAGCTTTTAAAGATTGTCAATAGTTGGTCAGTCAGAAATGAATTTTGATCCAGACTAGAGAAGATGTTGACGACAACTAGTAGTCAAGTGTAGTTATTCCCTGTAATAATTATTGTTATAGCTAGATCTTACATAGGAATAATTATACATAGTCAAATAGTTCTATTTATGACTAAACCTAGCAGTAATATTAGTAGACACATCAACGGATACATATTCAAATACCATTCTGTACGGCTAGTTTATAGTCCAGGGGTGGGAGAATACGGTGTTAAAACTAGAGACATTTACACTTCACATAATGGATTTACCCCTTTGAAGCATGGTGTAACTCTGGAGGAACGCCTTCTTCATTTAGCTTGGAAAACCATCCGTTGAGTTTGGACCTACAACAGGCATCGGCGGCATTTCAAAACATCACGTAAATATTCCGCTTAGAAATGTTTTGTCTCTTCCGGATAGGAAAAAATTATTATTATTTTCTTTTCAATGATATTTACCACATCATAGTTTCTTGGAGTGCTGATTTCAAATCTTCTATTGTTTTTTGTGTAAAAAAAATATATAATGCTAGTTTACTTAAAAACGAAAGCATATTTTTTAATTTATTTGACGAAATATAAATTATTGTTTAATGATTGTATTTTTCCTCTAACCTACTTTGTAAAACAAATTAATTGGCGACAGACTCATATCGGTATCATTTTCCAGACTGAAGAAATAAAATGAAGTATTTTCAACCTATTTTATTTTATTTCTCAGCTCCTAAGGCGTATTGGGCGGAACGCTCACCGTGTACCCTCGTTAGGTACATTAATAATAATTAATAATGTTGACTATTTTTTGATCCAGAATTACCAGAAAAAATGGGAACAATCGGTGACCCCACCACCTTGTAAGATGTATCATCATGAAATATGATTGCTCATCATAACACTTTTCAAACAGAGAAAGTATTTGTTTATTTATTTTATTTAAATAGGTATATTATTTAGTATTATTTTATTGTATATTATTTATATTAATTAGTGAGCTATTATTAAAAAAATGAAGACAGATGGGAAACTTGGTGTCATGATTGTGTATAAAAAAGGAGGAAATTGTCTTCTGAGTACATTATCAGGATATGAACAACATGGCTTCATAGATCTTTTGATATCAGACAAAGAACTGTTTGATGAGAATGCGACTCTTGTATCGTCGCTTTTGTGGCTTGAAGAAACACCCAAAATAAGCCAATTCGTACAAGTACTGCACCTAGTGAAGGTAAAATGAACGAGAAAAGGTACAAGCGAAGAAGGCTATATGCATAAGTTGATGTAAGAAAGTGAAACCAGTGAGAACAGAAACCGGTGCAAATCGTTGGGCTCCAAGAGC
Source organism: Gonocerus acuteangulatus (assembly GCA_946811695.1). NCBI lineage: Eukaryota > Metazoa > Arthropoda > Insecta > Hemiptera > Coreidae > Gonocerus > Gonocerus acuteangulatus. The sequence continues at coordinate 139,180,344 of OX328123.1, read as the reverse complement.
AGCACAAATGTAAGGTGCACTAAATGTCAAATCAATTTGTGTTTTCAAGCTAAAAATATTTGTACTATATTGCACAATTAAGACTATCTTATTTTTTTTTTTTAATATTTAAAATGACAATTTTTCAATTTTCTGATATTTTAAATCTTTTATCAATTTTAAATATTTTTGTAAAGGTATTTTGTAATAGGTATCACTATATGACACATTGCTGTAGACTAAATCGCCAAAGGTTGTGTAACTCTGAATATATAAATAAACTATCAATTTTCTGTGCTCTTTCAAATCTAATATTTAGTATTATTATTTTTCTTGTGAATAAAATTGTGCAAATTTAAATGTTTCATAGAGCTCCAATTACCTCCTTACTTCCTAATATAACTCACGAGTTATACATTTTAATTTATGCATCACAGCTTTTTAAAAGAACTGAGACATTAATAGCTGTTTTTGCAATGTTTCTGGTGGTACATTGGTTAAACATTTATTTAAACAGATTTTGAATATTTCATACAAATAAGGGTTTACTCTAAACTTCAAGACGACTTATCAAACATTCACATTCAACGCATGAGCATATATATTCCATTTCGGGGATATGTAATTCTAACAATTTAGAACTTGGAATAGTTTTAGGTAACATTCACATTCAACGCATGAGCATATATATTCCATTTCGGGGATATGTAATACTAACAATTTAGAACTTGGAATAGTTTTAGGTAACATTCACATTCAACGCATGAGCATATATATTCCATTTCGGGGATATGTAATACTAACAATTTAGAACTTGGAATAGTTGTAGGTAACATTCACATTTAACGCATGGGCATATATATTCCATTTCGGGGATATGTAGTACTAACAATTTAGAACTTGGAATAGTTTTAGGTAATATTCACATTCAACGCATGAGCATATATATTCCATTTCGGGGATATGTAATACTAACAATTTAGAACTTGGAATAGTTTTAGGTAACATTCACATTCAACGCATGGGCATATATATTCCATTTCGGGGATATGTAATACTAACAATTTAGTAAGTAAAACTTGGAATAGTTTTAGGTAACTAAAACGCTATTACACCTAAAATAAAATATTTTGTATGAACTAAGTCTTATAGATCTCATTTAATTTATTTTTCAGGGATTTATGACAGATTTTTACCATCATATCGAAATTTCGGGGGGGGGGGGGGGCGAGGCCCCCCTTATATACTCCCATGATTCAAGGTCATGATGACAGCCGATCAACGCCCAAGCTAACAGGATTCGTATTTGCCCCTTCCCCCTTCCTTCATCCTAAAAATATTTTTTAAAAATATTTGACAGAAGTTTCTCGAAATTAACGGTATTTTAAAAACGTCAGAAGGTCATGTGTACAATACGAGTGAAGTGGCGAGAGGAATTATTAAAATGAATGTAGCCAATAACGCAAGTAAAAATACTTCGAATTGACGAAAAGTAAACATGACCTTCATTTTTCGAATTATTTATCGAGAACAAAGCATCAAATACTAATAAATTAATTTCAAATGTATTGCTTGTATTAATTGGGACGTGAAGGTAACCAGATATATTTAAGTGAAATATAATTGGTCGAAATAACTTTTTCTTGCCTGTCATTTTTATAATACTGTAACATTCAAATTATTCAGGAAATTCTAAAGATAATAGCAGAAAACACCGGCAATTAAGGTAATAATGATTCAATTAATGAATTAAAGATCTAATTAGAGTCAAAACTTATTAATATTAGTATAAACAATTTTTAATACTCAAGTATATTTTTAGAAATACCGTTTCCAATCCTCAAAATAATAACGTAAATAAGAATTTCTATTGCTTCTCCATAAAGGGCGTAAATAGTCACCCGATAATCTGGGCAAGAATGAAGTTCTAGAAACCATAAGCTAATTAATTTTGATGGAATATGATTTTAATATCCGCTGGGTTTTTGGTTCCCTGGTAAGCTCAAATATTAATGTTTTGCAGATTGCAGCTCCAACAGTAACTGCATTTGATTTTCAACCATTTTGTTGATGAACAGTACTTCAGAGGATCTTGAAATAATCCTCTTACTGCCGATGAAATTGATTTTAGACACGAGTGGTTAATCCTAAATTTCACCTCTTTCAACGATATATACAGGGTGTCCCGTAAATGTCTAGTCATATTGTGAGGGGTGATAGAGGACCCATAGGGGAACAAAAAATGTTCTATGACGATTTCCCGAATTCTCGCCCATAAGGGAGAAAACGTCGTTTTATTGTTTTTTCGAGACAAACGTAGTTTTTAGAAGAATAATCGTTGTAGCTCCGTCCCAGGTGGTACTACTAAAAAGGGTGTGAAACCAATCGAAAGCTGAGTAAATTTACTATAAGACTGGTTGAGAGTAAACGTAAAAATGAATGAATGTAAGTATGTATATCTTACCAAAAGAAGGCAATTCTAAATTTCCTGCCATTTTATTGATATTTCTTTCCAGCGTTACTCCTCAATAAGCAGGATCTGAGATTTCCGGGTTTCAGAAAAACTTCTTCATTTAACCAGCTTTCCATTCATGTATCACAACCCTGTGTTATTGAAGTATTTGAACGATTTAAGAACAAAAGTTTAAAAAAAAACATGGATCTGTGAAAAGAAAATTATGTTTTTTTCTTCAATTTATTCAAAAAGCTGAAGGGAAATATTTTTTTTATAAATGTTTACATAAATATTAAGTAAATATTTACTTAAAAAAATACTTTCACGGATATAAAAAAAAATCTTAAAACAGTAAATAAATAAAATACAAATTTATTTTGAATTTATTAATTCAGGTAACTAATACTGGGTCCAGGAGGCGGCCATTAAGGAACCCCAACCATACATTAACCTCAAAAATTACTATTTTTACCTATATCACGCATTTGAACACATTTTTACAGGACTATGTACATATTATTTATGAGGGATAGAATTTTTAATTACCACAACAAAAACGCATGGGCTCAGAATCCCAGTGAGATTCAGAAGCGTAGCCATCAGTATTAATTTAAGGTAAAGCATTTGTTTTCTAAATATAAGTACCTGTAAAAATGTGTTCAAATGCGTGATCTAGGTAAAAATAATAATTTTTGTTCAACAACACAGGGTTGTGATACATGAATGGAAAGCTGGTTAAATGAGGAAGTTTTTCTGAAACCCGGAAATCTCAGATCCTGCCCATTGAGGAGTAACACTGGAAACAAATTTCAATAAAATGTCAGGACATTTCGAATTGCCTTCTTTTTGTAAGATATACATACTTACATTCATTCATTTTTATGTTTAATCCCAACTAGTCTTATAGTAAATTTACTCAGCTTTCGATTGGTTTCACTCCCTTTCTAGTAGTACCACCTGGGACGGAGCTACAACGATTATTCTTCTAAAAACTACGTTTGTCTCGAAAAAACAATAAAACGACGTTTTCTCCCTTATGGGCGAGAATTCGGGAAATCGTCATAGAACATTTTTGTTTCCCTAAGGGTCCTCTATCACCCCTCTCAATATGACTAGACATTTACGGGACACCCTGTATACATATACATATATATTTGGAATAGCTGGATGGTGCTATATTAAAGTTCACACTGATATATAACAGGTCAAAATATTCACTGTTTTTGTTTTATTAGCAAACGTTTTGAGACTATGCCCTATTTTCAAGCTCTGCAATGACCTTTAACCAGCAGAGCCTTCCTCCTAATGTCTATCTTTTTATGTATTCTATATACAGTTCAGGATACTGCAAAATATTAATTGAACATTTTATAAGAACTATTTGTCATTCGCTTAAAAGAATCAACTACATTTTACGTAGTTCAAGAAGTGAGTAATACAATTGAAAGAAAATCCAATTGTTCTAGTTTGTACCAGGAACTTTGAAAATATAATTTGGGTTCTGCACAGTAATGAAGGCTAAGCACTTGACGTATGCTACTAATTATCACTTGAAGCATGAATTATGACGGCGTGGCCATCACCTGAATGGGCGATTGACCAAATGCTTTTGGCAATATAAAAGGGTGCCTACCTGTAGATAGGCCGGCGTTAATAGCCCAATGGTTGATACGCCGTTAAAAACTAAAAAGAAAAAATAATTGCGCATCCATAAATAGCATGATGTATCCAGATGAAGTAAAATTTGATGTTATAAAACCTGAAAGAAGATTAAATGAAACGGCAAAGTCTTCATTGGACGAATCAGTTTATTTTTCCGAGCACTTTTGGCAGGAATTCACTATCATTAGGCAATCTGCTCCTGATTTCGGATGCATATGCATAAGGGACACTATAATGTGAGAAGAATGCCGAGTTATTTTACCCTTGAAGTAAAATTTGTTATTTCTGCATCGATCAGGAAGTTAATAAATAAAGTAAACTTATTAAAAAGACAAACAATTTTTTGTTGGCTGATGTTTATTCGCTTTAATGAATAATAAAAGTGTCCTCAATAAAAAGGAGAAATTATAATAACGTAGAAACCATGTACACCCCCCCTGTTCAATGCCTACCGTGCTAGAACTAACAATTGTATGGCAATACAGAGTAAACACAACTTCTAATAAATGGTGTTAAAAAACACCCTATCTGTACATATAATAAAATTGCACGCTAATCTCAGAAACGGCTTATCCAATTTAGATGGGGTTTTCACTAATATTTTGTGGTAAGCTACAGTTAACATTTAGTGTTTGTTTCATGTTAATTGGTTCATAAATAAAAAAGTTATGCTAATGTAAAGAATCACGTCGAAAATTTGATGAACTAGAGTATTCTCAGAATAAAGCAGGCTGTTCCCAGCCAATTCTTAAATATGGCCTTTAATCAAATATCTATTATATATTTTTTTTTTGTTTTCAAGTTATTTAACACGTCGTATTAATTAAACTGTAAATATTTTTGTCTGATTTATATTGTTCTTGATTTATAGATAGGTTATGTTTAAAAAAAAAAAAAATCAGTCCCGTAACAGGCCACAAGGGCCTAGAGGGGCAGATACTGTAGAGGTATCTGATTCTTGACCATACGGCACAGTAGGGAGATAGTGTGGTCAACACTATGCTTCGGCCGCCTGATTTTCCCCTTGGCTGCTTCGACTGCTAGAGTCATTAGCACTCAAGGTACCCATTATTAATAAAATTAATTAAAGGCTGGGTGAGCCTAGGGACGATCTGGGACCCCAAATCCAACCCTCGAACGGCAGCACTAGAAGAAAAAATCTTTAGTGCGCGTTCGGGTTTTGAACCTGGTCCTCCAGTTCATTTGTCGAGTGCTCTACCACTGAGCTAACCTCGCCCCGAGGTTATATTTATATACCTATATAAATATAACCTAACGACGCTAATCTCAGAAACGGCTTATCCGATTTAGATGCGGGTATAACTAATATATTGTGGTAAGCTTTGCTTAACATTTAGTATTTGTTTCATGTCAATCAATTCGTAAATAGAGAAGTTATGCTAATGTAAGCTGTCACGTCAAACTTTTGATGAACTATCATTAACACGATACACACCGGAGTTTTTGTTGTTTTTTTTGTCACGAAACTTGGTATATAGTGGAGCTATCTGATAAAACGATCGCTACGTTTTATCAGATAGCAAGGTCTGATTGATGAGATAGTGGCTTTAGTGTAGCCATTATGAGCAAGTGCCGGCTGATGTGCTCCTGAGCAGCACACTGAAGTATAAAGGTGGATTCACACTATACGTACCGTCACCGGCAGGCCGCGGTCCAGCAAAATGGAAGCCAATTCATACCATACGGATCTCCACCGACAGGCCACCGTCCAGCAGCCGACCGGCAAAATGGAAGCCAATTCATACCATACGGATCTCAACCGACAGGCCACCGTCCAGCAGCCGACCGGCAAAATGGAAGCCAATTCATACCATACGGATCTCAACCGACAGGCCACCGTCCATCAACGTCTGACATCTCTCAGTCTGTTGTTCATGTGGGTTGACTTAGTTTCTAACAATGTCTAAATGAAATAATACAAAATTAGCAATGATAGCTTTAAGTTTGGATGAAGAAGAGGAAATCTCTAATGCAAATAAGAGACCGTGGATGAGGAAATTATTATCAAAAATAAAGTTGGTAGGACCATTCCACACATTATTCAAAAACTGCAAGATGATGAAATTTCATTTTACAGATTTTTCAGAATTTCTCAGGAACAGTATTCTATACTTTTAAAAAAAATTTAAGCGGAAATTAAAAGGCAATACACAACCTTTCGAGAAGTAATTAGTCCTGAAGAAAAGGTAAAGGTTTGTCTGAGGGAAGGATTGTTTTAACTAACTAAGACTCAACCAGGTAGACAGATTGCCGTAATACATAGTGGTCCAGCCAGCACTACCCGCTGTAAGCTAAAGGTTAATGAGGAAGTAAAGTTTAGAATTTTGATATTGACGAAATTGAGAAAACATGTCGAGAAGCTGATGCGGTTGAGATGAAATGTTTATTGATGAATTGTTGAAATTTGCAGAAATGTTTTATTGAGGCTCCATGTATAATTAAATTGAGGGGTTTCCTGTTGCCTGGTGCCACTGAAGATTAAACGCCTAGCCATTCCGTCCTATGGGCTGTGTGTTCTCCCCTTTTATAATAATTTTTTTCTATTCCTGTGCGGGGAAGCATGTCCCCTAGGAATAAATTTAAATTTACAGTGAAACCAAATTAATACACAAAATTAAATACTACTACTTGTATACTAACTAGGGGTTGGGAAAAACTTGTAGGGATAAAACATGGTGGAAAAGTCAGGATTTAAAGATTTCTAGGTTGATGGAATGGCGGACAGACAGAGGTAAGGGATTCCATAGCGAGGTGTTTGGATGGCGAATGATTTTTCGAATAATAATGTACAAGCCAACGGCCATAGCCACGTTCCCGTAGAGCACCGAAGTTAAGCAACGTCGGGCGTAGTCAGAACCTGAATGAGTGACCGACCACGTGCTGTTGGCATTATTAAAGGATGACAACCTGTAGATAGCCCGGCGTTAATAGCCTACTTGTTGATACGCCATTAAATTCGGAAAAAAAAAGAAATACTATACTTGGTATGGCGGAAAGGAATATAAAGATCGGAAGGACGAGATCGGGGGGGGGGGGGTTACGAGAGAGAACAGAGGATTTAAATTTAAGAATTTGTAAAATATAAGAAGGTCTTCGTGATTGAATTACTTGGTAAAGGGATGGGCCGAGGAATATTTGGGAGTGTCTGGGGTTCCCGACGATAAAACGAATGAAACAGTTCATGAGGCGTTTGAGTTTTGCCTCCAGATCGTCAGAAAGTCCACCGCTCACCAAACAACCATAATCAAACTGTGGGAATAGAAGTGATGTTACAAGGAGTTGACGGGTCTTTGTTGGAAGGAGGTGGCGGAAGAGGTTAGGTTATCTGAGGATAAATACAGATCGATAGGAAATTTGGGAAATATGGGTTTTCTAGGAAAGTGTTTTGATCAAATACGATTCTACAACGATTTGCAATATTTTATACGGATGCTGTTGAGGAAAAAGACTGGAAAAGTGGAGTTGAGACTTATGGGGGGTTGGGAATATATTACATTGGCCTTGGATTTGTCCAGGTTCAGATAAAGCTTATTAGATGCGGCCTACGCATTGATATTATTAAGATCTAGTGGCAGCTTTTCCAGAGAATCTCGTAGCAAAGAGGGCTTTAAGGATAGGTAGATCTGGGTATTGTCAGCGTAAAGATGGAACTTGGAATGGACTATTGAAAGAGCAAGATCATTAGAGTATATAGAAAATAACATTGAGGGTAACGAGGAGCCTTTGGGCACACCACAGGAAAAAGGATAGCTAGAGGGATTGCTTTAGCTAGGGGGATGATGACGTATGGGGACGAATTGGATAGAAAATATTGACAGTGAAAAGGAAAGGGATTGGAGTTTGGTGAGGATTTCATGGTCAACGGTATCAAATGATTTTCAAAAATCTTGGAGAACTAGGATAAATAGGATAAAAGGGAGGTCTTTTAAAATTAAAATGGAGATTTTGGCTCTCATAGCGTAAACTCTATGGGGGACAATTTATTTCTAGTAGTTAAATGTCCGCCATCGTATTTGAAGTGAACCACAAGTACAAATAATATTATGAAATAGATAAAGTACGGTTACAGCTGCCCAGTTATCGTCCTAGCAACACATACTGCCTAGGCGTGCATGCATGCTCTCTTTATTTATTGATATTTAAGAGCTCGCGAACATAGCGACTTGCTCTTTTTTTAATTTTGGCGGTAGAAACCACTCTCGTTATCGTAAATGAATAAATTCAAACGTTAAGAGTTTTGGGGAAATTCAGATGAGTCTTGTGAGAACCTTTAACAAATTTTTATGCATTCTGTTGTTTGTTTAGCGTATTTGTCAGCTTCTGTGTTTCCTGGGATGTCCATGTGTCCGGGTATCCACAGAAGAACCACTTTTATGCCGTAAGTTTGTAGGTCTTGTATTTGTTTAGAAATCTCTGTCATTAGTGTGTGTGTGTGTCTCATATATGTTGACAAGGGAGAGTAGAGAACTTAGTGAATCTGAACATATGATGATTGTCTTATTTGGAACTACAGTTATATTTCTTAAAGCCAAAAGTATCCCCTGTAATTCTGCTGAAAAAACGGATGATTTTTCATTTAATTTAATGTCAAACTTAGAATTTTTTTATTATAGCTGCTGATCCAGAGCCTTCTCTAGATTTTGAACCGTCTGTAAATGCTAGTACTGCATCTGGATACAACGAAAGAAGGTAATTAAACTCATTTTTGTAAAATATTTTGGAAACAGGGTTTTTTTTATCGAATTTTAATAATTTTGTGTTAATTTCTAAGTTATTTATTCTCCACGGTAAGTAAGTCTGGTGGCGTCGTAAGTATGTAGGAGTGGTCAGTAAATCTGTGTTCGCTGCGTAGTCAAATATTCTGATATTAAGTGGTCTTTGTCTTGTTCCCGTCTGATTGTACTTAGCTGTAAATGGGTTTTGTATTAATAGTTGTGTGTATGGTGTATTTAAAAAGTTGAGTTTTGTGAAATATTTTAAAGAAAATTCTTGACGCCTGTACTCCAATGGAGATGCTCTCTTTAAAACCCACTAAGAATTCATACCCTTCTAAAATTACCTAAAAATTTGCATATCAAAAAAACTTTTTATAGCGAGTATTTGCATTCTAAAGGGAGTATGCTTGCAAAATTTCATATTTTTCTGTCATTTGGTTTGGACTAGGCGATGATAGGTCAGTGAGTGATTGAGTGGTATTTGACAGAGATATAGTAGATTGGTCTTCGGGTGTAAGCCAAGGAGCAGGAGGACGGCTGAATCGGCGTGTTTGAAGTGGTGCATGGGAATCTAAAAGGGAATGGAGGGGAGGGCTTAAGGATTTAACCTAGTCATCTTTGGAGTCTGAGGAAAGAATGGAATCGTAAGGATAGTTTTCGAAATCAGGTTTTAACTGTTCGAAGGAGGTTAACGAAAAGAAGGTTACGAAAAGTAAAGATTTATTTTGTGGAAGTAGACATAGGGAGAGCAAAGGCTATTTGACTAAGATCATGAGAAGAAAGGAAGAGCACTGGATGTTGAGATGAGGCTAGGAGTTTCTCCTGAGAGTCCAGGATAAAGAGATCATGCCAGGTATCAGAGGACTGGGAGTGATGGGTTGGTGAGTTGGGAATCACAAAAAGATTTAGCGAGGTTTTGGCTGTTATTGCTGTCCCGGCGTTTTCCTTTCGTGCTGTTTCATATTCCTGCAGGTGTATAGTTCCCGAAGTGCAGCATTAGTTGTTGGTCGACTTCTCATTAAGCGATATTACGCCTACAGGAAGAAATTAACCAACTCTTATTAGTATTACTGGTTAAGGGCCATCGATAATAATTAACAATTACTGATAATTTGCATTCCCTCGACCTTTGATCATCGACTGCTTAATGAAGCCGCGTTTCCACTAAACTTGATTACAGATTTTCTCCAACTTTTGTATTTCTTGTAAGTAAAACTACAGTAAGTCGAGATCGTCTAGTCAATTAGTTATGTAGTTAATTATCTCCACAGCTAATAAGATTAAAATCTGATCAAACTAAGGCATTATCTTGGAAATTTTGATCTAGTGGGGATGAGAAAATCGTTACCGGCAATTACTTCAAGTGGAGTCAGACCAGTCAAGGGTTGTTCCATAATGAGTGAAGTACTTAGATATTGAATATTAGAGCGGCGGAGAATGCCAAGTATGCACTAAATCAGAGAATATGTAGGCCAGACTGCCTAGTTTGATGGGGTGCATATTACCACGGTGCAATACTTTGCATTACGGACCATATTTGTACTACAATTCATATTCTATTAAGCCCGAATGTTGAAAACAAATTTGAGTGTAGAAATGTTAAAATGCTGCCTTAACCTGTTTTAGCCGTAACCTTATATCGTGCCGAAGATGTCGCACAGTAACAACCTCATTTCTGCTCATTTCCTGTCTCTATCTCTTCCACGTCCTGCTCCTTTCCTCAGCCCTTCCAGACCACCATCTCCTCTCTTCCCACGTCCATTCCTTTAACCTTTAAGTAGGGAGGTGGGGGGGGGGGGTGTTCTCAACACCCCATGTCTTAATTTGCTCTATATTTTCAATCCTCTTCCTCTCTTTGGGGCCTTCCTAAATAGCATATTCACATTCAGCTGGCACTCCCATCGGAAAAAAACTCATTTGTTTGTCTTTTGGGTCTTTTATATTCTTGGGGTCCTCAGAACACCCCATCTCCCTACTTAACAAAAATTTAAAATCGATTTTTTTACTTTGACCACTGATTGACATTTCATATGAACAGAATTAAAAGAATAGCGCTTTTTCACCAATTGTGTGATGGATAAGTTTCGTTTATTGATTCAGATGAAGAGGAAGAAGATATTTTTCAAAAACCATTACATGAAACTGTAAGTGAACAGTCGGATGAAGAATCACCAGAGCAGGCTGAGATAAGGAGAAGCCAGAATTAATAACATTTTATAATCTACCAAAAAGTGGTGTAGACATCATTGACAAGATGTACGCTACTTATCCTGTAGATAGGCGTGTCCTCTAACTGTAACCTTTAGAATCCTCCACATATCGTGTTGCCTGAATCCTCAGGCAAGACATGTAGTAAATTATCATACCAAGAACTGTGGAGAGGGTCGATTTTTTTTAGATATATTGGGTTTAAACTGATTAGACTACAAATTGAAAACGACAGCACCAGAATCCTCGGTTCCCAATGATATCAGGCGACAAAAATGACCAGGAAGAGAACACCAGAACCAGCACCAAAAACGGAGCACAGACACTCGTTAGATGCTTCGTTTGCTCAAGATACACAGAAAACATACTTTCTTGTTCTTCTAAAACATTTAAAAAAAAAAAGGCAAGAAAGAATTTTTTGTGAATATTTAGAGTAAGCATTCATCTTCTATCCCTTAATAATCAATTTTAATTATTTTGATTTGATTCAGAATTTAGTATTATTTAACAAAGTAATCTTTTTGATGACAGTATACATAATTACAAATGAAGGGGTCTCCCATGGTCTAGTGGCTAGCGCCTTTGATTCATAAGCGGGAGATGGTGGGTTCGAACCTCACCGGCGACAGGACTTGTCTCATGTCAGGGCTCGCTGAGAAAATTCCTGGCTGCACCCTGGATGTCGGCGCTAATGGACCAGAATTGTCGATGCGTCGTTAAAAAAAAAAAAAAAAAAAAAAAAAAAAAAAAAAAAAAAAAATCGGTTTTTGTAATATTCGTAATGGACTTAAAAAGTTCAATATAAAAATTTATAATAATTTTAAAAATTCCTTATATTCTTAGCGATTTTTGAATGGGGTGTTGTGAGCACCCGACTTACGTTTGGGTAGTCCACCTCCCTACTTAAAGGCTAATAAAGATAGCAGGACGTTTAGCGATGATGAATAAGATGTAAGTGGATAATAAGCAGAAATAAGGAAGATGTGTACAGGGAATGAGAAAACCGCTAAAAAAATATGCTAAATTTGGCGACAAAATCATGTTCCACATTTTATTTTGAAAATGCTGGCATTCGGCTCACAGCAGAAAGGAACGGAGGCCAGAGGGGTTGAAGGCCCCCGCCAACTGAGGGGCACAGACCATTGCGAGTCCCAAGGCCGAGTTTCACAACATAAATCACCGCCCGGGTGGGAATATCATAGCACATGGTAACAGACGAAGCCACCACTAAGTGCTTGTTTTTATTATTTGCTTCTTGTTTTTCTGTTTTGTTTTTTTTATTTTGCTAATCCATTTTCAAATATTTTCTTTCCTTTATTTAGTATAAGATATTTTTCGCAGATGAACTGATGATGGAGCTAAACTCCTAGCGGGGCTAAAGTTCGCCAGTAGTTCGAGAATCACTGAAGAATATCCTCAGCCTCTGTAGGATTACTAACAGGAAATGGGTGAAATCAGGATCTTGTAGTGAATCTTTGAAGAGATGGTAGGAAAATAATATTGGAAAATTTCCTTGCAGGCCCTTATCCCGTCAGTATTTCTTGTGTTAGCTATTTATCGATCAAAAATTAAGAATGTTGTTAAAAAGCGGTTTCTTTACAACTTTACAAAAGTAGCCCACGAGACGAAGAAATGTTTGATAGTAGATAATCAAAATTTGCGCTTAAGGTTTTTTAAAAATATATTTAAAGTCGACTAATTGAAACATTACAGATATAAAACTGGGCATTGAGAGCCCGTATATATAGCTGAATCGTTAAATAAAATGTATTTAAGATACACGCATATTTATTCGCTGAATTAATTGCATGTGTAAATTCGACAGTAGGATTTCTGGGGACAGGCATGTTTCCTATTCTGATTACCCAAACTTTATTGGGCTTATGCAAGTTATCTTTACAATTTAAGACAACAGTCTTGGAGACCCGGTAGCCGTGAGGGTTAAGGCGTGAGCTCTTAACACTCCGTGCCAAAGGTCGTGGGTTCGATTCTCACTAGGGGCGGTGGCTTTTCTTTTGAAAAAAGAAAAGGCATCACCCCTATCCTGGCTAGAAAAGGGTGGTAACCTATAGATAACCCGTCCAAAAATTCGTAGTTAATTATAAATGGACGTTAAAATTTAAATAAACAACAGTCTTCTGATTGTCCGATGAATATTAGTGCTTCTGAAAATTCACAGATAGAAGATAAATATCGTTTATTTTTATCATTGCGTGCGCAGTGAATTTTGAGGCTCGATCGCTGTTATTGTTAACGTGTTAGCACTTTCTTTCTTAAAAAGAAATGCGACCACACGCATCCTGCTTTAAAGGGGCAGTATTCTGTATATATCCGTCCAATCTTCGAAAAAATAGAACTTATTTTTTTCCCGCCTACAACGAAAATTTGAAGATTTCATCGAAAGGATCTTATTAGTAGTAATTATGAAGAACTGCAAGGAATATACACAGAGTGAAGAAGGAGGAGATTTTGAAATTGAATAAGCGACAATGCTTTGGATTCATTAAAGATAAAATAAATAAACAAGTTTTCATTTTTTAACCTATTACCTACAACGAAAATTACAAACAATTGGCGTTCTTCGTAAAGGACGTTAAAATTTAAATTAACGAATAAAATGATTGCCCTTTGCTATGTAGCCCTGTATTAATTCATTGTTTGATCCGCCTATTTTCTAGACTTCGTTTATCGGAAATTTGATGAAATAGAATTTCAAAAGACCCTTTTTGTGATGCAAATATTGTAACTAGTCTTTCATGTTTTTCATAAACAAAAACAAAAATTACTGAACCATGATGGAGTAATTACAAACATTTTTTTGGGATTCACTATTGATGGGAGAATATACGGTAATAATGGCTTTTAAGTCATACGATGCAGGCATGAACAAAGAACCAAGTAATTATCGGAGAACTCCATGCATTTTCCAATGAATATGAATCAGGTGCACTCTCCCATAGACATTTACTTTCAAAATAAGGTTTAATTAGAAATGGTAATTAATCCTCCTGACCGGCCCTGGCTTCGATATCGATCGGTGATAGCCAATAGCAAAGAGAATTGCCTATGTTGTTAAAAGAGAGCCTGGTTTCCAGGTTACAATAGCAAGCTTTAACGGATCTTTCATTTCGGGGAAAGTATGTGGTTTAAATAAAACTAGGAAATAGTTACTAATGTAAAAGTTTAAAATGCAAATAATAAAGAAATAAAAATATTTTTATTTTTATTTCATGAGGCATCCTGTCTTGCGTCATAAATCATACTGTATATAGCCAATCAAAAGCAGCAGTTCAATAAGCCCTCAATTTATTATTGTGGATTATATATATAAAATAAAATGACTTTATTATAATTGTACGAAATGGGATAAGACCATCGAATGAAATACCCTTTGAGGAGGAGGAGAATAGCTCGAAACCGGTTAGGGTGAAGATAATAAAATACATGAAGTGAAAGGTGTGTTTTTATGACCTATTGGCTACAAAAAACAAGAATATTGGAAGTTGGAGGTCAACAATGGAAGAAAAAGTATATATATATATATATATATATATATATATATATATATATATATATATATATATATATATATACATATACAAGATTTATCGCAAGTAGATGGCAACACTAAAGTCTGTAAGACTAGAAAACAATTTTGTTCCAGAGATATTCCATTCATAAGGTTATTAAGAAAAAAAAAGTGTTTTCGTTTCCATATGAACTTCAACTTACTCTGCTTGTACACATTATTTTTCAATGAAAAAGTATTCTTTTTAGCACTTTCCTCCGAAGGAAAGTAGCTATTGAGGTTGGACTCATGACGGAATTTTTGAAAAATTTCTTCAAATCTTTATCGATCCTACCTAGTAGACACCGAAAATGATCCCCGTTAAAATTTATATATATCTATATATATATATATATGCATATATATATATATATGTGTCTGTTAACACGATAGCGGCCAGAGTTTTTGTTTTTTCGTCACGAAACTTGGTATATAGCATTCAATTAGCAAACGATTGAACGAGTTCGTTAACCACCAAAGTCGGTCCACCGGAAGGGGGGGTTTACCCCGAACCCAAAACACTAATTTGACTATGTCAGCCGTAATATTTGTAATATTTCAACGAAACTTGGTATTCGTAGTGGTAATATAGAGAGAAAAGTGAGATATAAATATGAACTAAATCGGTTTATTAGAAGGGGGGGTTAACTCCAGACCCACAATACCAAATCGCCACTACCAGCCGTGATTTTTGGTATATTTCGACGGAACTCGGTATTCGTAGTGGTAATCCACAGGTAAATAACTGTTGTAAAAATAAACTAAATCGGTTCATTAGGAGGGGGGGTTTACTCCGGACCCACAATACCAATTCGCCACTACCAGCCGTGATTTTTGGTATATTTCGACGAAACTCGGTATTCGTAGTGGTAATCTACAGGAAAATATGTGTTGTAAAAATAAACTAAATCGGTTCATTTGAAGGGGGGGTTTACTCCTGACCCAAATTCTTAATATACTCATACCGGTCGTAATGTCTGCTGTATTGTAACGAAACGCGGTATACGTCGTGGGTAACTCATGAGAAAGAAGTGTTGTAAAAATGAGATGAATCGGTCAATCGGAAAGCGGGGGTTTAATTTGTAATATATTTCAATAGAAAAGCCCGTCAGACGTAGGTTCACAAAGCCGCCGCAAGGAGCGCTTTCTACCACTAGAGTGACTGTATCCTGTTAGATCAAAATACGATAATATGAGGTTTTTTGTATTTATTACGTAGTGTAATAGGTACCATGTGTAAACATAACTCTGGAAGCAAATTATTAATTGATCAGTTACTCATTACAAATTTAAAAGAGAACTATTCATGTTTTTATTTTATTTATGTAGGATATTTTAAGCAAATTGTTCTGGAAAGCAATCTACACTACCCAAATTCTAAGGAAAGTGCTTAGTTATGCAGCTCCTGCGTGACGGACTTTTTTTAATTTAGCATTGAATTTTCTTTAAGGCTAACGCGCTTTCAATGTTCACAGATGCCTTTTTCAATCCGCAATAACTGATTAAAAATTTGATATGAAATCTCGTAACAAAATCTGCAAGCTTTCGAATCTCACAAAAGTTTTAAAATTAATTCCCTTTTTAACGGTATTCTCTGAATTCAGATTATCTCACAATTTCATAATGCATTTGGACATTTAGCGGGAAAATCAACTAATAAATAAAACTAATATAATGTTTATTTTGTTGGTCTTTTCATTATTAAATGAAAAAGTTTCTTAATGAAATTGACATTTAATTATTAAAATAAGTCTTACATTAAAGTTGAATAAAAGAAATAATTATTCTGAATATTATAGATGCTACAACTTGGTCCCGCCTTGTAAAACGTGTTATCACTGTCAGACACGGACGTCAGGTCATCACCGTTGATGTAGCCATGCCAAACTCATCTTCGTTAGCTCTCATTTTCACAAATTATTCATATACTCCGACTTAAGCCTGCCCAACACATAAAAATCAAGTGACGTCAAACAGGGCCCAATGCAAAGAGCCAAATATCACAATCAATATTCCTGGATCTGGTTTGGAAAAAAAAAAAATTGTGAACATCAGCCTTAAAGCAATTGATTTTAAAACAAGTAATACAACGTTGAAAAATAATGTGTTAAAAAGAATTTCACTAAGAAGAATTTAACTATCTTTTTTTTTGGGTTCACTCCCTTAAGTATTGTCATATACTGCGTTAGACCTTGTTTATATTTCCACAACTTAAAAAGTTTGGTCAGGGTTTCTTTAATTTTGAAATGGTATTTTTTCCTTGGAAAAAAGCGAGAGAATAAGCTCTATCCTGGCTATAAAATCTTACATAATGTGTGTTTTTTACAAATAGATTTTAAAATTTTAATAATATTTTTTTACAAATTATTTATCATTTTAACATTTTAGTATATTTTTTATTACGCTTAGTGTTTTTTTTCTTAAATAAAAAAATGAAAACTTGCATTTGCGATGAAGGAGCTGTCCATTTTAATACCTGAACGAAAGAAGAGCCAACTAGAAGAAACACACTTTTTTGCGATTATACAGATAAATTATGTTCCCAAAGAGGCAATACGAGAGGCGAAAAGAGATGGGCGATTAAGAGAGATAAAAAACGGTGGACCACCTCGACAGAAGACACTATTCTGTCGGAAATGAAAATTGGACTTAAAACTATTATCCATGATTGCTTAGTTAAAAGGAAAGCAAGACCACATTTCAGGGATTATGGTAAAAAAATAAAAAATGTTTTGAACAAATTTTTGACTGCAGAGGATATGAGGCCGTTGGAATTCAAACGGATATTTGTTGTTCTCTCTCTCTGTCTCTCTTATATATATATATATATATATATATATATATATATATATATATATATATATATATGTTACCGGCAAAGTATATAATCAGGCAATGTATAGAATGCCTAGGCATTCTATAGAACGCCTAAATCCAGCGGGAAATGTATGAAATAAAGCGTATTTTATACTTTCCCTAGGCAAAGTATAAAAGACAGAATATACAGCTTCTAGGAGTGAATAAGTGTCAAGAGTACAGAGTGTAAATGTGTAAAAGAGCAAAGAAAATGCAATTCTAAGTGTGACAATACTCAGCCCTGCTGCTACAAGTAGCTCTAAATATGTAAATAACAATCTCACTTAATATATTGTTTTAAATAAATTGTTTGCCGTAGGAAAAGAGCTTTTTTTAACCAATTTTTAAAGTTACCTAGGTTAAAGTATATAGAGTAAACTCAAAACCTTTGTAATTTTATACAATGCCAAATAAGCAACAGTCATCCTATAGAAGACCTAGGCATTTTATACAATGCCTAGGCAATGTGTGTAATATGTTGTAAAAACTAATACTTTCTATACTTTGCAGCTTAGGCATTATATAGAATGCCTGGCTTCTACACTTTGCCGGTAACAAATACGAAGAAGAATAAAGATTATAGAAATTAATCCAAACATAATATAAAGGTATTATAATAATAACCTACGCAAGAGTTTGCCCCAGTTAGAGTTCAAATGTCCTGATGATTAGGGATACGATGGAGAAATACTAGAGGTTTAGGACTTGAGACTCATTCAGATCCTTTTCGGAAGGGATATTTATTATATCTAGAAGGTAATCATCCTCTAGCTGATTGGCATTATAGATTTCGGGGTTTATGGCTATTGTTGTCTTTCTGTAATATAGTTTGCCCCAGTTAGAGTTCAAATGTCAAATTTCCTGATGATTAGGTATACCATGGAGAAATAGTAGAGGTTTAGGACTTGAGACTCATTCAGATCCTTTTCGGAAGGGATATTTATTATATCTAGAAGGTAATCATCCTCTAGCTGATTGGCATTACAGATTTCGGGGTTTATGGCTATTGTTGTCTTTCTGTAATATAGTTTGCCACAGTTAGAGTTCAAATGTCAAATTTCCTGATGATTAGGTATACCATGGAGAAATAGTAGAGGTTCAGGACTTGAGACTCATTTAGATCCTTTTCGGAAGGGATATTTATTATATCTAGAAGGTTATCATCCTCTAGCTGATTGGCATTATAGATTTCGGGGTTTATGGCTGTTGTTGTCTTTCTGTAATATAGTTTTATCATATTTGTATTAATCGTTCTAATTTGGGCTTTTAACCTATAAAAAGAAAACGGGATGTGCAAGTTTAGTTAAGCTGGTGTTTTTGGTTGGGATTAAAAGCAAGTCTATACATCAGACAGAAGGACAACAAAATTACTCTATTTTTATCTTATTCCGACAAAAAGATTGATACTTGTCCATTAGTTGGTTTTCCTTTCCTTGAATCTTGTTACTGAATTCAAGTTCTCAGCAAGTCTATCTATAGTCCTGAATGTTTTGATAATGTTTTCTTACTATTAGGGCCAGTTATAGTTATGTCTTCCTGATGATTTCGCTGCGCGATCCTTTAATTTTTGGAGGCATATCTTTGGGTATCTTTCCTTAGGCATGTCCAGAACTTGGTCCACGCAATTTATATCCTGCTATAGAATATTCAGGGATGTTGATTTAACGCCTCTGTCTGGTATATAATGCCGCATGGATTTATTAAGGCCTGAGACCCTTTCGAAATAGCTTAAGTGACAGCTTTCCAATTTGTTCGAACAGTTAGATACAACATATAGAAGTGCACTAGACACCATCGCTTTATCGAGTTTAAGCTTCCTCCCCATGGAGGGAGGGAGGAACCGCGCTAAAAGTTCATAAACGGGAGGAAGGTAGGAAACGTGCTAAAAGCTGCATAGATAAATATAACTAATCTGCCATCTTTCCAGGTGATGGCAACTTGCATCTGAAGAAACCTGTAAATTGGAAATTTTTCACTTCGTTCATTACGCGTTTTTAGCACGATTCCTCCCTCTCTCCATAGGGAAGAAACCCGCTTATGAGGTTGTCCTCAAGACGCAATCCGGAAGTTCCGAGTAGAAACTTTTTCGTTTCAGACCCCATAGATCACGAAAATATAGGTGGATCACATTTGTGTATGTATATATATATATATATATATATATATATATACAGGGTGTTTCAGGGTTAAGTGGCCAAACTGAAAATATGAATTAAGCATCTCAAAACAAGAAAAAAATTTCCTCTGAAGGTATGTCCGAAAACGCTTTGTTTAGGAGATATTCACACTTACAGATTTTCATTGTTATGAATTATTTACGTTATATGAAATAAATAATACCTATTTATTTGTTCTAATTGCTTTATAACAAACAGTAAGATTCATATTAAATGTTTTTCAAACTGACGTTATGTCCGCTAATATAAAAACTAATGACAACATAGGGATTAATACTATTATGGATAATCAAATATTTAAGTACTGTTACAGGGGTTTGAATTATTAAGAAGTTCCCCCGGGGGTCTCCCGTGGTCTAGTGGCTAGCGCGCTAGATTCATAAGCGGGAGATGGTGGGTTCGATCCCCACCGGCGCCATCTCAGGGCTCGCTCAAAAAATTCCTGGCTGCACCCTGGATGTCGGCGCTAATAGCCAAGATTTGTTGTTGTCGTAAAAAAATAAATAAATTAATTAAAAAGTTCCTCATCGGCTCAAAAATGGTCCGATTTTTATGAAATTTGGTACAAAAATCTTTCGTCTAATTTTCAAGGTCAAGTTCGTTAACCAGCATAATAAGGCCACCGGAAGATGGGGTTTGGAGCAAAAAATCGTAACGCTTACGTTTTTGAGTTCATATGCTTGCAGGTACTTGTTTTGTAGGTTTCTTAACACAGGAAAACTAATGAAACCATTTTTAAGGCGATGTCTTTAACCGATTTTGAGAAAAGTGGATCAAATGTTTTTGTAACTCATTATTTTTTTTGCGGGTACATAGATTCGCGGGATTGAAATGAAATATTTTCGACATCTTGGAAATTCATCTCTACTAAGTTGTTTAAATTTTGGTTATATTTGGAGTTAAGTAAGTATGCGAAAAAAAATATTTTCTTAATAGACATGAAAAGTTTTCGGATCTTCGTACATTTTTCGTAAATTTCTCAAAAACGTTAGGGAAATCGTGGTATGTGGAAGCTGGTCATTTGAATGCTTGCTAAATTCTCTACAAAAAAGGTTCTGAAGAAATATTCGATGGGGCAATGTCAATCAGAGATATAACTTAAAAGTGTTTGTTGTGTTCATTTGAAGCGGTTTTTGTCTTAGTTTAACTCACTTTTGAAACGGTTGTTTTTGTTTTAAAATGCATTTATCAGTAAGATAGTACTTTAGTAAAATAAGTCAAGAAACTTTGGTAATAAGTTTGGAGTGGCTGTGGTAATCATGATGGCGTATATATCGGTTTGTTTTTAATTCTCCTATCTATATAACCTTCCTCATCCTGTACAACTGAAGTTATCAGTATTTCTTATTTTATAGCAAAGATTTAACCCACGAGAGAATGGAATTTTATTTGCCATGAAGCACATATTCACAGTTGATTATAACTTATTATAACTTATCATTATTTAGTGAAATGAATTTGTTAGTAAAACAAGAAACTTAAAATGACAAAGAACTCGGTTTTTTTGAATAGAGCCTTCTGAGCAGTAGTTGAAGAGTGAGTACGTTTTCAGTACATAATTGTATTGACTTATTCAGCCTTCGTCAAGAATGAGGATTAAGAATTATTCGCTTCTGTGTAAGTTGGCTACTGTCAGTTTCCTGTGATTTGTGATGCCTAATCTATTCCATTTCTTCGAGATGTACGGAACCGCGCTAAGATGACGCAGTTCTTGCGAGTCGGAATTTTTGAAGTTACGCTGTGTCGCTAAGAGTGGTGGGGAATTTATTCAGTTTTTTCGTATAAGCGTGAAATCGATAAATCAATCATATCATAAAGGGTATTATCATAAAGGAGCCTAAATACCACACAAAATCCCTATGAATCAAACATAATTAGTCCGTAAGCAGACAGATTTATGTTAAAGCTTTTAGAGTACCCCATACAAACAATTAATCCTACTGGGATTACAACGGTAGCATTCGATAGTCACTTTTTGCTAGTATAAAACAGATAATATTTTCTCTTCATATACCTTTCATAAAATATGTAAACACATCTACAATTAAATCTCAAAGCGAAGCAAGATCTACAGCGTCACAACTGGAAACTGACAATATACTAAGCGGGAATTAATCCCTTTAAGCAGTGATTTCTCCTAATGGGATCATTCTATCGAAAATCGCAGAAGAACCATAAGACATTTCTGTAAAGAATTTAAGGAGCTTTTGAATAGAAACTTTACTCCGACTTTCTAACCGTTTTCGAGATATATATCAATATATCCGCCAATTCCAAAAATAATCTAGTGCTTTCAATTTGTATATATATGGCCTTGGGAATTATTTCATTAAATTCCACTAGGCCAATTACTTATAAAAAAAGTTGTTCTTGAAAGCCTAGTAACGTAAAACGTAAGGATTACGATTTTTCGCGCGAATTTCACTAAACAAAACATGTTCTAGTGGACGGATTCGGATGGTTAACGAACTTGACCTTCCAAATTAGACGAATGATTTTTGTGCCAAATTTCATCATAATCGGACCATTATTCGCTGAGCTAGACCGCGAACTGACAAATATATATTATAGATATTATAGATATATTATATATATATATTATATATATATATATATATTATATATATATATATATATATATATATATATATATATATATATATATATATATATATATATATATATATATATATATATATATATATATATATATATATATATATATCCGAGGTAATAATATCCCAAACCACTTGACACAAAAATTTGAAATTTTGCACGGACAATCAGTTTAGAATGTAAACACTCGCTAAGAAAGGTTTTTTTGATATTAAAATATTTAAGTACTTTTAGGGGGGTTTGAATTATTAAGAAGCTCTTCATCGGCTCAAAAATGGTCCGATTTTGATGACATTTGGTACAAAAATCTTTCTTCTCATTTGAATCGTCAAGTTCATTAACCAGCTGAATCCGTTTACTTGAACATGGTTTTTTGTAGAAGGTAGAAAAATAATGTCTCTCCTCTGTTTTTTCAAAGTATTTATTAGCAAAAGCTTTTCGAGAACATGGTTCTCATCGTCAGTGCATCTATTACTCCACCGGTATTACTGCTAACCGCCTCTCCGAACAGGCGTGAGGTAATGAGACATTATTTTTCTACCTTCTACGAAATCGAGAACTCCACAAATAACGCTGCATACATCACAGATGGTTTTTTGAGCAAAATTTTCGCGAAAAAAATCGGAACGCTTACATTTTCAAGTCCATTTGCTTGCAGGTACTAGTTATACAGGTTCCTTAACGTAGGGAAACGAATGAAACCATATTTAAAGCGATTTCTGTTACCATTTACGAGAAAAATCTATAGAAATTTAACCTTTGATACCGTTTGGAGTTAAGATGTAGTGGGAGGCGGCTATTTGAAAGGTTACTAAATTCTCTACAAAAAAGATTCTGCTGTAATGTTCAATCGGTTTTCAATCCAAGAGATAAGTGCTTAAAACTTCAAAGTTGTTAGTTCTATTCTTTTCAACGTTTATTTTTCTCCGTTTAGCTAAATTTTTAAGTGGTTGTTGTATTTTTTTTATTTTTTATTTATTTTTTTTTTTTTTACTCCCCAACGGAAAATAATAATTTTACTCCCCAACGGTACAGACTTAGGTAGAAACGTTAATTTTGATCATACCTTATTTAACGCAATATAAAAACTACTTATCGGCCACGGTTAAACACAGGTAGTCAGCTAGCTTATGATAAAATCACGAAAATATTTGATTTTCATCAATATTTGATGGTTTTTCTCTCTAGAATTACATTATGAAATTGCGAGATATTCTCTCTTCCTGAGAGTACCGTTCGAAAGCTAATTAAATATTACAACTTCTTTAAGGTTCGGCAGTCTGCAGAGTAGTAGTTTTTTCTTTTAGAAGAGTAGTGATTTCCGAAAAGTTGTCGCTAACCAGAAACTTTTATTAATTTCTACTTTTTGAATTGATATTACGTTTTGAATGAGATAATTGTGAACATTTAATGTGCATTACCCTTAAAGCAAAATTAATGTTGATTTAAAAAAAATGTAATGAATCGTTGAAAAACAATTTGTACAAGTAGAGAAAAATGGTGTTGTACTACAAACAACACGGGGTTTTCTAAAGAACTTTTTAAGCGGCATATGTGAGCTTCCAATTTGATAATTTGTTTAATAAGAATTAGAATAAATCAAATCATAGAAGAAAAATTTGAAAATTGTCAATCGTTAGAGTTTCATTTTTATTTTTTCGTTTTTGACTCTATATTTTGTAACTTATCGCTTTTTATGTGGCATATCATTCATCTGCCGGTTTTTTTCTGATCATTAGACATCAAAATTCAAGTTTGTTCAAATCCGTCTCCTGGAAACGATGGTTCATACAAATCGTCGGGAAATTACACTCTTTCAGCGACATAATTCTCTATTTCACCGTTCATGATAGTGGCAAACACATTGATGGTAGCAACCAATACATAGTCCAAGAGCCAGTAAACGCACGTTTCATGAAGTCTTTTATGCACCTTGAAATTTTTCTATAATGCACCTCTTGGGTTGGTAAGAAGGTATATATGTGTTGTCTAGACTTACCGTGGAACACAAGGTACTGCGCATTGGGGAAAGGTGCAAAAAATATTTCCCAAAAATAGAGTTTTATTCAGCAGCCAAGTATTTTTAATGGATAATTAAGACATTTTTACGTACGATGAATAATAAATAAGGGGTATAACATGTAAAAAAAAAAAAAAAAAAAAAAAAAAAGAGTGCAGAGAACAACCACAACTGCGCGGTGCTCTTATTCTCTCTTACGGTTACGCAGAGCATTGCAGTCTATCATAGACAACATTTATTTCCATGTCTCCTGATAATTAAATCCCAGAAAAGTGTCTGCCCTTTGGTAATTATTTTCAAATATGTTTATTGAATACACTATTTAAATCGCAGCGTGTATAAAGCAATTCATGTAATAGTAAAAATGATAACTATGTACTTTTTCTTTTTTTTTAAACCCCTAAAAAGTGTCTGCCTTATTTATTTTTCATTGTAAAAATGCCTAATTTGCGTTTTTTGTTTACATCAATGATAGTTGGCTTCTGAATAAAACACTACATTTGGGCAATATTGTTTTGCACCTTTTCCCTACGCAGAGTACCTGGTGTTCCAAGATATGTCCAGGAAACACATAGTTACCTTCTTATCTACCCACGAGGTACATTACAGCAAAATTTTAAGGTGCATAAAACACTGTATGAAAAGTGCGTTACCAGCTCTCCGACTAAGAAGTCCTAGAGGTAACGTGTAATAAATTTGCTACCATAGAAAAAATAATAATCTTCCTTGTCATCTGTGATGATCGCAGGAGTTAGGTCGCCTAACAACCTAGTGACCAAGTGACATCTAGCTTGACCACAATGGCCAGAAGGGGTTTTCTGTCCAGCATGTGAACACCCCTTACACTCTTTAGAATAAGAGAGGAGTATAGGGGTAAACAGAGTGGGGGCAGTCAATACTCCCACTGACGTCATATAATCTACCTGCCGACTGGCCATGCTACATCTAAATCTAATCCGGTTCTGCAGAGCATTAACTTCAATTATTGGGTTTATTTGGTTAAATCCAGGAGTTGCTATTTATTGCTAAACCCGGAAATAACTCAGCTTTCCTATCGACCGCTCCTATCTACTCTATAATTAATTACTTCAAATTTCGGGAGGTAGTGCGCATAAGGTCACATTAAGTTGGGAATTAAGTTGGCAGAGGAGTTAATAGTCTCTGAATATTTCTGCCGTTCGAAGACCTTGTTCCACGCTGCTTTTAGCCTACTCCCATAGTTAAAAAAATGATAAAAGCTTTAGACGCTAATTTTTGGCACCTAAATGTCTCATGGCTGTACGGGGAGTAAGAAGGAAATGACCTGAAACTGATAAATTCGACGAATGATTACACCACCGAATATTCACTAGCTGCGAAAACCTCATAACATACCTGAACACATTTATTACTAGCTGTTACCCAGTGTGCCACGCTACACCTACTTTCTGTCTATGACACTCCCTGTATCAAGATCTACTTGATACCTAGTTGTCTATACCCAGTTACGAAAATGGGTCAAACGATGTAAATTTGTTTTAGTACATCTAACAGCCGACATAGGCCAGTAGTAGTCGATTCAAAATGGCCGTCACAATCTGAATGGTTCAGTGTAGCCAATTTTTCTTGAACAAAACTTTCGACCTTTTGACCAAATTTTGAAATTAGACTATTTTTACCTAGCCTAGAAGATTTCTCGTATCAAGACCTACCTGTGTGCCAAGTTTGGTCAATATCGGTCAAACGGTGTAGATTCGTATAAGGAACAAACAAACAAATAAATAAACAGACAGACACGTGATTTATATATATATATATATATATATATATATATATATATATATATATAGATTTATTTGTTCCTACATGGGCGAATTATTCTACTAAACCTGTAGGCTGCAAGCGAAATTCGGAAAGTCTAAGTACTCGTAATAAATGAAAATCTTACTGTGCAAATAAAAATATAAAACATGTAATACACCATATTAAATAATAAAAAAATATTTTGTTTAACGTTAATCATTATTAACTAAGAAGTCAAGGACGGGTTATCTATAGGTTGCCACCCTTTCCTAGCCTGGATAGGGCTGATGCCTTTTCTTTTTTCTAAAGGATCTATTTTCAAAACTATTGTTTTTTTTTTTATGAATAACCGGGATTTCTGAATAATGTATCCTAAATAACGACCACATTTTCAGAATCCACATTAGATATCCAATAAGAAACAACCGTTATTGAAATTTTGCCATGAAAATTAAGGGCTATACTAAAAGATATATAAACTAAGTCAAAAACAATAAATGTGTTTTTGCGTGAAGGAACACATTATTTAATTTCACACATTAATGGTAATGTCCCACCCTTCTCATAATAGGTATGCACTCGTTTTGCTCTGATTAAGGGTGGGGGGACACTTATTTTTTTTTTTTTTTTTTTTTTTTTTTTTTTTTTTTTTTTTTTTTTTTTTTTTTTTTTTTTTTTTTTTACGGCGCATTAACAAATCGTAGCTATTAGCGCCGACATCCAGGGTGCAACCAGGAATTTTCTCAGCGAGCCCTGAGATGAGAAAATTTCTGGCGCCGGTGGGGATCGAACCCACCATCTCCCGCTTATGAATCCAGCGCGCTAGCCACTAGACCACGGGAGACCCCGGGGACACTTATTATTTTAAACTTGTGTACTCTATGCCGATGTATTACAAATACTGATTACGCTTCACGAACACTAGATGCAGAGTTTAAAAAAAAAAAAAAAATATCTGTGCAAATTAGTATCCAAGCTAAATTGAACGCCTCAGTTCGACACGAGACGATAAATTAACAAAAAATAATATTTGTATCGACCTGATATTTTAAAATTAAAACAAAAAAAAAAAAAAACAATAAAAAAAAACAAGATGAAAATAATTTTAAATGTCTTTTTTAGTTAGTCTATTTAAAAAATATATATATAAATATAAATTCTCTTCGTGTAATTTATTCAAACAGGATTATCTCGTAAAATATTTAAGCTAAGACGCTGGTCTCATCTAAAAGATTATTTAATAACCTACAACTTTTGTATTGAAGTGTTTTTTCGTACAGTGCTTCGTTTAAGCGATAAATCGCCATTTGTCCAAAAAACAAAACATGTTTTTTGCGTTTTTCTCGAAAACGAACCGAAAACGAGAAAATCGCTAAATAACTTATATCTTATAACAAAACTAACAATATTTTCTGAACTTAAATTGTCTCACCATCCTAATCTTGAAGGTCTATCCTAATCTTCCCAATCCCATCCAGACAATCCTCCCAGGCGGCTTAAGAGACAGTGGCCCCGAGATAATTTACTTTTCTGATCATGTAGGGATCATTCGAATATTCATTTAGACAGGAAGTTCATTTAGATAGGAAGTGCCAACAACGGTTGGCTTCATTTACATTTGGTATTGTTTTTATTTTATTTTATTTTTCCCATTTTTGCATAGAAATCTGTATCAACATACTTGATAATCGTACTTTTATAATTGTACGGATTTCAAATAAATAAAAATAAAAAATCTGAACTCGCTCTCTCTATTAAAGAGCTTGGTTAATGTTTTTTTTTTTTTTTTTGTTTTTTTTATTTTTATTAAGATTTGTTTTATTTATTTTCTTGTAAGACATTGTTTGAATATTAACTATATATTGAAAGTCCATCCGAAAAATTTAAATTCATTAAAATAAACGTATATATCAGGCTGTACCGTGTGAAATGTCAGTTTTGGACTTGCCGATTTCCTTGAAATGTCTTGAAAATCTCGTGTTTCCTACTCCGAGTTCTTGGGCATATTCCCTAGTGCTTTTTGAGGGACAAGCTTCAACCCTTTCTCTCAGGTGGTCATTGTCAAGCTTGGTTTTTGGCCTTCCTCGCTCCTCGCAGCCTGATAACGTATAAAGCGAAATTACTGGTTAAATACGGATGCCAAATAACTTGCTTACCATCCCTCCGGTATTTCTCTCCAGCGGACTGCAGCGGTTTCCTGGTTGCTAATGTTGCTATTTTCGGCCAAATCCTACTGGGCTTCATCAGACTTGATATTACTGGTCGCAGGTCCGCAGCAGCTATGAGCTATAGTTCTAATCCAGGGAAAAATAACGAATCAATTCAGAAAATAAACAGGCAATAATAATAATCAACCGTTATTCTGTATTTCTGATACATTTTTATCCTCCCCCCACAAGGAAACACTCCCTTCCCCAAAAAACGTCTTACCATCCTACACTCCAAAAAAATAGTAAGAGTTGGTGTATTAAGTGTACCATATTTTCAACCAAAAATACTTGCCAATACAAGAGATGACACAAGAAAGAAATGTCCAAGTTCATTACTTAGAAGACCTCATAATTACTTACTAAGAACAGTAAAGACACTTCAACTGACCTTTAAAAACAACAATAAAAATACTTATATCCAGTTACTAAAATATCACTTTCCTCAACCAGGTATATTCTTAAACTTGGCAATGTTTTATTTGTGCCGAAATTATCTATTGTGCCGAGAGAAAACTAAACATTAGGCTTTTGCTGGGTATTGGCAAATATTTTTGGTTGAAAATATGGTACACTTAATACACCAACTCATACTACTTTTTTTGGAGTGTAGGATGGTAAAGCGTTTTTTGGGGAAGGGAGTGTTTCTTTGTGGGGGGAGGAACTTGGCCTCTATTTCACATTTATGTTTTTTTTTGGGGATCTCATTACTTTTTTCTAAGTATTAACTAAAATTTAGTTGCCGCATACCTACTGGCTTTTGTACTTCATATAAAACCAGGGTCTTTGGATTCTGCATAAAGTTCTCCTTACTGCTTGATATTTGACGCCAATAATCAACCTACATACATCTAATCACTAGACTAGAAAAGTTAGAAGCTATTCCAGATGACAGTACTCTAGAGGTCAAATTGATTGCTCTCTTAACTAAACTAATCCCGAGGATAAAGATCACCAAAAGGAAAGTGTAGAAGGCCTTCAAGAAAAATATAAGAACAAAGACGATACATTTTGGATTTGTGATCCTAAACTTTGTAATTTAGATGACTTTGAAAAACTTAGTATCTGCTTTCAAGTATATTAAGCAGTTAACCCTTACGACTTTATTTACAACATTTAAGAAAGAAGTCGTTGTTGTTAAGATGCATCGAAATGTTTCTTAAAACATCAAATATAGGTTCTCCTTACCAAGACGATTCATTTGATACCCCACATGAGGGGTTTCAGAAGGAATGATGGCTTTCCGATGGAACAAAAAATACAAAACGTCGTAGGTGATATGACACTACCAGTATCAAGACCTACCTGTGTGCCAAGTTTGGTCAAACTCGGTCAAACGGTGTGAATTTGTGTAAGGAACAAACATGCAGACAGACAGCTGATAGACGATTTCGACCTAGCCTATGACACTACCCGGATAAAGACCTACCTGAGTACCACGTTTGGTCAAAATCGGTCAAATCGTGTGGATTTGTATAAGGAATAAACAGTTAGGCAAACAGCTGATAGACGATATTGAACTAGCCTATGATTCTCCCCGTATCAAGACCCACCTGTGTCCCAAGTTTGGTCAAAATCGGTCAAACGGCTCGGATTTGTATAAGGAACAAACATACAAACAGACAGCTGGTATAAGATTTTGACCGAGCCTATTTGCGCCTAAATGTTTCTTAAAACATCAAATATAGGTTCTTCATACCGAGACGATTCATTTGATACCCCACATCATGGGTTTCGGACGGAGTGATAGGTTTCCGAAGGGAGTACAAAACTGGCACGCCCCCACCCTGGAAGTTGCGACAAACACTACTTTTCAGAATTTTTCGATTTTTTCCTCTAATACCACCCTCATATTTTTCATCCTGCAAAATTTCAAGTCTCTAGTATCATGGGAAGTGCCTAATAATTTTGATGAGTCAGTGAGTCAGTAAGTCCTGTAAATCCCGATTTTCGATCGCTTATATCTCAGAACCTATTCCACGTAGAATTATGAAAATTTCCAGTAATATAATACCTCTGTAAAATTTCATAACTTTATCTTTACCTGGTTTAAAGTTATGAGAGGGTAAAAATCGACTCTAAGACCTCCCGTAATATACACACAGTATGCTTAGGCCGGAATTTGGCCTGGCGCACTAGCGTGCGCCTAGATACAATGGATCTCTTCTTGTAAAATAAAATATTTAACAGTAAATTATACACAACAAAAGGGAACAGTATTCCTTTTATAATAACACGAATCAAAGAAGATTTATGAAGGACAAGCTCATAGTCCCATATGAAGGGATTATTAATATGGATCCAGCAACTAGAAGTAACAAGATCCTTCAGAAGTATATCTTTAAAGGACTTTCTAATCTTTTAAGGTACAAAGGTCGGATGATTAGATTCCCGTATTCTGCATCTTTCAGGTTATCACTAATTTTATCTTTTCAGCTCTTCATCAATCACCGACTATAGTAACTTATTTTGCTTGTCCTTCTTTTGAAGACAAATTTCTTCTGATATAATATTAACACTTTATATCGGATTCTATCCCCTCCTCACTTCATTTTTTTTTTTAT
The DNA here is from genome assembly GCA_946811695.1 of Gonocerus acuteangulatus. Lineage (NCBI taxonomy): Eukaryota > Metazoa > Arthropoda > Insecta > Hemiptera > Coreidae > Gonocerus > Gonocerus acuteangulatus. Next base: position 139,149,514 of record OX328123.1, on the reverse strand, counting down.
TCTCTTACATTGAAAGAAAAAAGGGTCACAATTTTATTATAATAATATTAACATGGTCTCTCGTGGTCTAGTGGCTAGCGCGCTAGATTCATAAGCGGGAGATGGTGGGTTCAATCCCCACCGGCGCCAGAAATTTTCTCATCTCAGGGCTCGCTGAAAAAAATCCTGGCTGTACCCTGGATGTCGGCGCTAATGGCCAAGATTTGTCGATGCGCCGTAAAAAAAAAATAAAAAAAAAATAATAACACTTATTTCAAGCTGTCAAAAGCAAAAGAATTAGGGATGTGGAAGACCTCAGCATTATGAAAGAGAAGTTGAACTAATCTTAATGGGGAAAGATATATATTATATATATATAAGGAACAAACAAACAAACAGATAGACAGACACGTGATTTATACATATATATATATATATATATATATATATATATATATATATATGTATAAATCACGTGTCTGTCTATCTGTTTCTTTGTTTGTTTGTTTGTTTCTTATACAAATCTGTGGATTTGTATCGGTCAAAATCGGTCAAACGGTGTGCCGTTTGACCGATTTTGACCAAACTTGGCAAACAGGTAGGTCGTGACACGGGGAGTGTTATAGGCTGGGTCAAAAACTTCTACCAGCTGTCTGTCAATATGTTTGTTCGTTATACAAATCCACACCGTTTGACCAAACTTGGAATAATGGTAGGTCTTGATACAGGAAGTCTCGTGGGCTACGTCAAAAATTTCTACGAGCTGTCTGTCTGTATGTTTGTTCCTTATACAAATCCACACCCTTCTTCCGATTTTGACCAAACTTGGCACACGGGTAGGTCTTGACACGGGTAGTGTCATAGGCTGGGTCAAATACTTCTACCAGCTGTCTGTCAGTATGTTTGTTCCTTATACAAATCCACACCGTTTGACTGATTTCTACCAAACTTGGAATAATGGTAGGTCTTGATACAGGAAGTCTTGTGGGCTACGTCAAAAATGTCTACTAGTTTTATTTATTATTCACCTTCCGCCAAATTTAAATGGCATGATTTTAGGTGCTAATTTAGGTTTTACACCTGTACCTTTGTTATACGCAATTATTTTGTGATGCACCACAAAATAATTATGGCGATCAACTCTTTCCATTTTAATTTACACGCTCTCATGTGAGCCATAAACAGTTAAACACAAAATGTGTCCAAACAAATTTTTCCTGACACAAAATGGGGAAAAAATAATGAATTAAATTAGAATAAAAATTACAATAATAGTGAAGTGTTTATACTGATTCCCGTAGAATTAAAGTGCCTCTAACGGGATTTAGAGTACTTTATTTTGAAAACATATCAAGTGGTCTAAGTATTATATTTACATCAATTATGCAATAAGACTTCCTACTATTACTCATATCTCCATGTAGCCTTAGTAAGCTTTCGTCTATCTTACGTTATCACTGCTCAAGGTACTTACCTTTTATCATCTTGCCGTTCATGACTGCAGTATATATATTGAGTCAGTCCAAACTTTATAAGTAGCCTCTTCGCAAAATCGGTAAGTAGTTACTTCATATTTCCATTTATAGCAATGCATATTTCAACAAATGGAACGATAACATCTACCTTTTTTATCGAATGAAGTTTGTTCATGCTTATGAGCTCAGCTATGATCATTTTGGCAGTTTGATTATATTGATATTTTAGACAGCAAACTAAAAACCGATTGATACCATGTATATGCCGCCTAGTTATGACATGGCCCAGGTTCCTGAACGTTTGCCAGGTTATCTTCAGGCTGTACTTACTGTATCTAGCGATACGATACGTGCCGAGCTGGTATAAAAAATTGACTTTTGAGTTATTTCTGGCTTGAGTTATTCATCGAGTCAGAGAAGATACATTGTTAAAAACACTGAAATAAAAGCAAATCTGAATTGCCAGAGGCTAGGACGGATGTTGGTTGGCATGTATATTGTGGAAGTGTTCAACCGGAGCAGTAAGCTCAGCTATTTAGTGATAAGAGAACGATTCTACCAAGCTATAAATGAGCAAAATAATTTTAAAAGAATAGTGGAATAAAAAAAACTAAAATACATAATTACAGTTAAAAAAAAACAACAAAAAAACGTTAAAATAAAAAGGGGAATTTAATGGAATGGACTCTAAAACATAAACAATGACAGAAATAAATATTATTCACTGGTAACAACATGAAAACTTAGTAATTACAATGACAGGGCCCAGAATGTTGCAATATCCGACTGGCTTAAGGTCTTCAGGCCATCCTCATCTTGAATTACAGTTGTGGTCTGATTTCTGTAAAAAGTTACCTGCGGATGATGTCCAATTTTTTTTACTGGTAACTAATATATCGCACTAGTATTTCTAAAGTGACACAATTAATTAATTAATAATTATTAATTACAACCTATTTAATCTGTTAATTTTTAATAATGTCATTCTGGTGCTCATGGCCGCAGCAGTCGATACACCCAAAAAGAAAAAAAAAAAAAAAGAAAAAATAATGTCATTCATTAATTATAATTTTATTTATTTATTTCAATAATAAATATTATATTCTTTTTTTTAATTTCAGCTTAATGTCGCGGAAAAATCTTAATAATGTATATTCGTATTAGCAAAATACACATTCATCGAGAATACAGTGCACCAATTAGTACTTAAATAATTTTCAATTTTATGAGACTAAACGGTAATATAAGAGATATTAAATAGAGCCAACGGCCATAGCCACGTTGAATACAGCGGTTCTCGTAGATCACCGAATTTAAGCAACGCCGGGCGTGGTCAGTACCTAAATGGGTGACCGACCACGTGATGTTGGCATTAGAAAAGGGTGGCAACCAGTATATAGCCCGGCGCTAATAGCCAAACAGTTGATGTGCCGTAAAAAAAAAAAAAAAAAATTAAATAGAGTGTGAGGAGGGGGGGGGGGAATAGGGCTATATTTTTAAATGTTGGTTCATTTAAAAATGAATGTAGGGCTATATTTTTAAATGTAGGCTACATTTTTAAATGTGGGTAAATTTTATGAATTTAAAATAATAGCAATACTCGTTCGAATCTAAAGTAATCTACCAATGTTATTTAGCAAAACTATATAAAAAGAAAAATAAAGACACAAAGCCGATATTGTCTATATTAAAAAATATTGTGCTTAAATGGTTTTTTCTCCCTAATTTTTTTCCCCTTTTCAATTGTACGTTCTTATATATTATATGTATTAAAAAATATATAACAGTAGCACATAAATGCATGGGATTTACTGAATATAACTATAAACTCCATGTGAAACTCCATGGGAAAATCAACTGCACCCAGTAGAGTAAGTAGGCACGGCAGATATTGGTTTCAATATAACATCATGGTGAGGTGATTTTTCTACAAAATAATTTTAAATGAGATTTTAGGTTCTTTTTTCTTTAATTTAGAATAAAACTGCTTTAGCGATGAGTAAACTGAAAAAAAAAATTACAAAATAGTGTCACAAAAAGGTGTTCGCGCATGTGTGGTTGCCATGTACGAAAAAGAAGACTGTATGTTATACAGTACATTACATAGGTTTATCGGGAGGACCTAAAGCATATTTATATTCCCGAATCTAAGCAGAAGGCACTAAACGATTTTTTTTTTTTTTTTTTTTTTTTTTTTTTTTAACATTTTTCTTGAATAACAGTGCACTATTGCTCAGAGAATGTTCAAGATGACAGTGACATTTATAATAGCTCTAAGCATCCTCTTTACATTGAGCCAAGGAAGTGTGGATCCCTGGATCTCATTTAAGGTATGTACGAATTTTCTTATAGACTATTTATACTATACAAATTTCAATTTATTCTACGCACGTTCCGAAGAAATACCAGTATATTGCATTTGTATATATGTGTGTTTGTTTGTCTATTCACTCTAAAGCATTTGCAACAAAGTACTTACTGACATTTTTCTTAAAGATAATTTGTCTGAATACAAAAATAAACTCTCTAATCAGCCACCCCGATACTGTTATTTTTTGCCGGTAAATTCTCTTTTGAATTGGGCCAAATCAGTAAAACATTTTCAGAAAAGTGAATAAAATTAATTTTTTGATCTCCGGCACTCACGAATAACACACTTTTCACAAGTTTCAAAAACGTTTACGCACGTTTGAAAATCAGTCAAACTACGATAAATATCATTAGATTACCTATGGAGTAAACGAAGTCTTGCAAACTTCTATTTCATAGTCAGATAAGTGTAGTTTTTGACTCTTTCTATATTATCTTACATATGTCAAAAAATATTGACGAATCATGGCATGTTGACGGTGCCATCAGGCGAAAGCATAGTAATTTTTCTAAACAATAATGTAAATTTCTATAGAAACTGCCGAATCATAGAAGAGGAGCTTGAATTTTCTAGAGTATTGTTATCATTCCAATAAAAGCCTTCCAAATCATATCAGATGTAAGCATTATACGGAAACGCGCTAAAATGGCACAGTTCTTTTGAAATTGCCTATTTTGAATTTCATTCATATAACATTTTCTAAGTTTTATTCAAAAGGCATAATTTTGACAGAATTCCTTTGGTAAAGAGTACCTTCATGAGAAAGAAGAATTGTTCAGGAGACAAGTGTTCAATGAAAACATGGACTGGATTGTAGCACACAATCAACTCTTCGAGCAAGGACAGGTATCGTTTCAAGTCAAAATGAACCAGTATGGTGACATGGTAAGGAATAATCATTTAATGGATAATAGTATTATAGTTTAATGCAGCGGTTTCCAAACTTTTTGCACCTACGCCCCCCTTTTAGCACTTTCCTCCGAAGGAAAGTAGCTATTGAGGTTGGACTCATGACGGAAATTTTTGAAAAATTTCTTCAAATCTTTATCGATCCTACCTAGTAGACACCGAAAATGACCCCCGTTAAAATTTATATATATATATATATATATATATATATATATATATATATATATATATATATATATATATATATATATATATATATGCATATATATGTGTGTCTGTTAACACGATAGCGGCCAGAGTTTTTGTTTTTTTCGTCACGAAACTTGGTATATAGCATTCAATTAGCAAACGATTGAACGAGTTCGTTAACCACCAACGTCGGTCCACCGGAAGGGGGGGTTTACCCCGAACCCAGAACACTAATTTGACCATGTCAGCCGTAATATTTGTTATATTTCAACGAAACTTGGTATTCGTAGTGGTAATATAGGGAGAAAAGTGAGATATAAAAATGAACTAAATCGGTTCATTAGAAGGGGGGTTTACTCCAGACACACAATACCAATTCGCCACTACCAGCCGTGATTTTTGGTATATTTCGACGAAACTCTGTGTTCGTAGTGGTAATCCACAGGTAAATATGTGTTGTAAAAATAAACTAAATCGGTTCATTAGGAGGGTTTACTCCGGACCCACAATACCAATTCGCCACTACCAGCCGTGATTTTTGGTATATTTCGACGAAACTTGGTATTCATAGTGGTAATCTACAGGTAAATATGTGTTGTAAAAATAAACTAAATCGGTTCATTAAAAGGGGGGGGGGGGTTTAATCCGGGCCCAAATTCCTAATATACTCATACCGGTCGTAATTTCTGCTTTATTGTAACGAAACGCGGTATACGTCGTGGGTAACTCATGAGAAAGAAGTGTTGTAAAAATGAGCTGAATCGGTCAATCGGAAAGCGGGGGTTTAATTTGTAATATATTTCGATAGAATAGGCTGGCAGACGTAGGTTCACAAAGCCGCCGCAAGGGGCGCTTTCTACTACTAGAGTGACTGTAACTTGTTCCTGCGTTAGATCAAAATAGGATAATATGAGGTTTTTAGTATTTATTAAGTAGTGTAGTAGGTAAAATGTGTAAACATAACTCTGGAAGCAAATTAATAATTGATCAGTTACTCATTACTGAGAGAACTAGTCATGTTTTTATTTTATTTATGTAGGATATTTTAAGCAAATTTTTATGGAAAGCAGTCGACACTACCCAAATTCTGAGGAAAGTGCTTAGTTATGCAGCTCCTGCGTGACGGACTTTTTTATATAAAACTGTTTGCGCCCCCTCATTTTTCATGGCTATCTAATTTTATAAATACATGCTAATTAACTCATGATTACTTACATAATATATTTAATGGGCTGCAAAATAATATACCTAATATACATCAAATATTTATTAACAGAAAAAAAACACACATTTTTTCAAACCGAGGTGTCTGCTCACAACAACGCAGCTGTCTGTCTAAACTCCTGCGCCCCCCTCGCAATAGTCTAGCGCCCCCCTAGGGGGGCGCGCCCCACAGTTTGGAAACCGCTGGTTTAATGCATTGTATTATAGTGAAACTAAACTAAAACTCCTAAATGCTAAAATCAAAATAATTGGATTGGTGCAAAAGCGAAAGAATCAGTTTATGCACTCATGCGTATATGTATGAAATCAAAACTTTGTTGGAAAAGAGGACTATTGAGTATCCTTTATAATATTTATATATGTACATAAATGCAGGGTTATTCTAAATGATGGACCCATTTTTAAAAATCCGAATAAATAACCTTTACACCAATAGAAAGAGGAATTTTCAAAGGTTTTTTTCCAAATCTCTCTCTCTCTCTCTCACTCTCTCTCTCTCTCTATATATATATATATATATATATATATATATATATATATATATAAAGTCCGACACGCAGGAACTGCGTCATCTTAGCGCGGTTCCGTTCTTATCCCTAGTGTCATTTGGAAAGATTGAAATAGAGACCGATATTATTTTGGTTCGACCTTTCCTGAAATCCCTTTCCCCCGTAAACAAAGGGCCCGTTGTAAAGCTTTTGCCTTTACAATTATACTGATTTTGATCACTGCACGGCACTACACTGCTTAAGTAGATCCCGGGGCCACTTCCTATTAAGACATCTTGGTGGAGAGGAAGGATGATTGGTGCTGGAAGTAAGCGGAACGATTTTTTTCGCGCAAATTTCGCTTTAAAAACCATGTCCTGTGGGCGGAATCGGCTGGTTAACGAACTCGACGTTTCGAATTAGACGAAAGATTTATGTACCAAATTTCATCAAAATAGGACCATTTTTGCGGCGTCCAGAGATCGAACTTTCAAATATATATATATATATATATATATATATATATATATATATATATATATATATATTTGAAAGTTCGCGCTCTGGACGCCGCAAAAATGGTCCGATTTTGATGAAATTTGGTACATAAATCTTTCGTCTAATTTGAAAGGTCGAGTAAAACCATCATTATTTTCTGAAACGCAAAATTTTCTACTCGGCACTTCCGGATTTTGTCATGAGGTCCTTATAAGCGGGGTTACTCCCTATGGAGGGAGGGAGGAACCGCGCTAAAAATCACGTGCCTGTCTGTTTGTCCGTTTGACTATTTATTTCTTATACAAATCCACACCGTTTGACCTATTTTTACTAAACTTGGAACACTGGTAGGTCTTGATACGGGGAATCTCGTAGGCTAAGTCAAAAACGTCTACCAGCAGTCTGTCCAGATGAGGAATCTCGGTGGCTAGAAGAGTATCTACTGTTGCCGAGTGCACGGGAGCAGTGATACACTTCCGCGGATCGTTAAGATGGGACATTCACAGCTACCTTAACGAAACCCCATATGAAATAGTCATATGCAGTGAGATGTGGAGATCTAGGTGGCTAGAAGTGTATCTACTGTTGCCGAGTGGACGGGAGCAGTGATACACTTCCGCGGATCGTTAAGATGGGACATTCACAGCTACCTTAACGAAACCCCATATGAAATAGTCATATGCAGTGAGATGAGGAGATCTCGGTGGATAGAAGTGTAGAGCCTGGTCTTAATTTTTCAAGCTACCTGTCCTGCGCTGACAAAGGGATTCATGCGAAAAGCTTCGCACGTCACGGGACCAATGGGGCGGAGCTAACTCCTGTTGGAAAATGAAATCCTGAAAAATCTTCCATAAATTGAGGGAAGAGTAATTCTTCTGATATGACTAGGTAGGCTATTTAATATCGATTAATATAGATAGGATAGGTTGGATTTAATATCGATTAATATAGATAGGATAGGTAGGATTTAATATCGATTAATATAGATAGGATAGATAGGATTTAATATCAATTAACATAGATAGGATAGGTAGGCTATTTAATATCGATTAATATAGATAGGATAGGTAAGCTATTTAATATCGATTAATATAGATAGCATAGGTAGGATTTAATATCGATTAATATAGATAGGATAGGTAGGATTTAATATCGAATAATATAGATAGGAAAGGTAGGCTATTTAATATCGATTAATATAGATAGGATAGGTAGAATTTAATATCGATTAATATAGATAGGATAGGTAGAATTTAATATCGATTAATATAGATAGGATTTAATGTAGATGGGATAGGCAGGCTATTTAATATACATTAATATAGATAGGATAGGTAGGATTTAATATCGATCATTACTGCCAGCATCTACATAATTTTTTATAATTACCTACCGTATCAATTCTCTTAGGTGGTTCTATTTCATCGGGTTGAAAGGAAAATTTGAGGAATGACCCGTACATAATATTTTACAGACAGGTTAGTCTTGATCCGGGGAGTGTCACAGCCTAGGTCAAAATCAGCTATCAGCTGTCGGTCTGTCTGTTTGTTTCTTATACAAATCCACACTGTTTGACCGATATTCACCAAACGTGGCACAAAGGTAGATCTCGATACGGGGAGAGTCATAGGCTACGTTAAAATAGTATAGGACTCTAGGCACACTGTAAGCCCCAACTGTTACAGATTTGCGATATTAGATTTTAATATTGCTTATTTGGTTTCTAATTTATATTTGCTTTCCTAGATGCAGAAAATAGGTGTTTAATAATAATATTTTTTTTATTTTTATGTCTATTTATTTATTATAAATATTATATTAATTTATTCAATTCTTTGTTCATAATAATGGATGTTAAAATTTATGTAAGTATTATAAAGAAGTTAAAACAATCCATTATTCCAAGAGAATTTCATAGTAATTAATAAATACTAGTTAATTGGTTGAAAAAAAAAATATATTAAAAAAATATATAAAAAGGATGTTGAAGAACTATATATTCTTTCTGAATTTACTGAATACCTGGCATTTCGTATCCGATTTCCCGACCGAATAAGCTTCCTCTCCGTTACCAGGAATTAATCCGGCTCCAAGAGCAATTCAATTCGTAGAAGTCCATTGGAGGCTTGGATGACGTAAATTGCAATTGATGAAAAAGGAAGAATTCCTGATGCCCTTATACAGGAATTTCCTCCCTCATCCCCAATGCTGAAATCAAACCAAACATTTATAGGTCAAGCAGCTTTATTGCCTTCCAGGTATTCAAAATGATTAGTTTTGTTAATCCATTGTCTGAAGTTTGCAGTATGTGAATCACTAACTTTTATTTATTCGAAAGCCAGTCCATGAGTCCGTTCTATGTAACAAAAATTAAAACATCTTAGTTTAGATAAATTTTAAATGTGTAGAAAATATTCCAATTGAATCCCATGATCAGGGTGTAAAAAAATCATGATTTTTTAAAAAAAATCAAAAAAATCGGATTTATTTGATTTAAATCAGATTTTTTTTTTATTTAAATCGGATTTTTTTTTATTTAAATTGAATTTTTTACTAAAACCGGCTTTAAAAAAGAAATCAGACTTTTTAAATGTATCTAGTCTATATAGAGAGCTGGTTATTACCTAGTTGTTCATTATATAAACCTGTAACTAAAATATTTTTTTTATTTACAAAGCAAATAATAAAATAACTATTCTAAAGTGGTAGGTCTTAAGTGGATAATTTTGGGGGCATAGCAGAATTGACGGATCATATATACAGGGGTTGAAGTTTTCTTATATTTTGAGACCGGAATTTCTGTAAATTTAAAGACTTAAATCAACAAAAATCATTAATTTTCGGTGATTAAAGACATTAAATTTAAATGTACAGAAACTCAGGCCTCCAAATATAGGACAATTTCGACCCCTGTATATATATAATGAATTTTATAATTTTAAAACATCAATTTTAGAAATGAAGCTTTACAGAAATATTAATCACTAGGGAACAGATGTCATTGTATTTATATATTTTTTTCTCATTCGTAAATCGTAAGTATTGATGCAATTCTGCATGTTTTAAAAGTATTTAAACAGTTTTTTATTTTATATATTTATCCAAAACTCCATATTTTTACATATTCTGCCATAAATACATATGTTTGCTATATATTTTAATATTCTTTTTATTTTGTAATTGAAGAAATAAAGGAAAACCGAGAAAAAAAAATAAAACTTTACCCATTGAGTCTAGGTAACTGTGATTTTTCTAATTCCAAGAAGGTGGCGGCTGTATATGTACTATGTCAATACTAGGTACAGGGTGTCACAAAAATAATGGTCATCTGTTGGCTAGATGATTCTCCAATGTGAGATTGGAAAAAATAACCCCAATATTAACCCCTGCAAAATTGACCATGAAATGTTATTCAAGGTCAAATTTTTTTATTGCATATTTCGAAACTGCGGGGGCGAGGTTAGCTCAGTGGTAGAGCACTGGACTAATAAGCTGGAGGCCTGAGTTCAAATCCCGAGCAAGCACTAAAGATTTTTTCTTCTAGTGTCTTCGTTCATGGGTTGAATTCGGCCTCCCAGACCGTCCCCTAGGCCGACCCAGCCTTTAATTAATTTAATAATGGGTACCTTGGGTGCTAATGACTCTAGCAGTCGAAGCGGCCAAGGGGAAAATCAGGCGGCCGGAGCATAATACTGACCAAACTATCTCCCTAGTGTGTCGTATGGTCATGAATCAGATACCTCTATAGTATCTGCCCCTCAGGGCCCTCGTGGCCTGTTACGGGACTGATTTTTTTTTTTTTTTTTATTTCGAAACTACGAGTGATGAGGAAGAAAAAAGTCAAAGGCACCATAGGTCAGAAATGACTCCTTATGGTCAAAGTGACCATTAACAGAGTATGCGTGGGCCGTCAATTTGACGTTACAATTATCAAATGGTGGCTGATTTTGATAATTTTTTTTCTTTAGTATGTTCTACTAACATTGCCTTACACAAAAATACCTCGTTTGATTTTTTTAAAAAAAGAAAAAAATCTTCCAGCATAAAATAATGTAAGTATATTGAACAACGGCCCTCACAGTGGCAATCATTGGAGGACCAGAACTTCCTTCGGGAAGAACGCCTTCCTTCAGATTACAGCAAGTTCAGGAGTTGAGGCCTGGGGATCATGAGCAGAGAGCATTGTTTTGCAGGTGGGTGCTGGACATGTCGGAACATCATCCAGACTTCCTCCAGCGGATATTGTGGACGGAAGAAAGTTTGTTTTCCAACGTTACCGTCCACAGCAGGCAAAATGGACGAGAATAACTTGGTCATTTAAATGAATTTGGAGAAAGTCTGGCAGCTTGCCTCAGAAATGAAGTCCGAAATATTTAAGCTGGTGAACGGGCACAATTGCTACGGAGTGATAATCTTACTTATTAATTAATTTTTTTGATTTTTTTTCGGAAGAAACTTTTTTTTCACGGGCAAGGACAATTATTCTATCCTCTATTCTAAGAGCGACTCGAGGACTGGCTGCTTCATGAAATTCATACACGACCTGTGAAATCCTTAATGATTAATTTCAGCAATTGGTTGAAAGCTTATGGCCAGGAGCTCTTCATAAGCTTCGAGAATAACCTCATGAAGGCATTTCTGTCAATTGTAAAATATGCGTTCTGGTCCTCCAAAGATTGCCGCTGTGAGGGCCGTTGTTCAATATTCTTACATTTTTTTATACTGGAAGATGCTTTTTTAAAAAAATCAAACGAGGTATTTTTGTGTAAGGCTATGTTAGAACATTCTAAAGACAAAAAATTCTCAAAATTGGCCACCATTTGTCGATTGCAATAGAATGGCCCATGTATTCGCTGTTAATGGTCATTTTGACCAAAAGGAGTCACATCTGGTCTATTGTGCCATTGACTTTTTTCTTCCTCATGACTCGCAGTTTCGAAATATGCAATAAAAATGAAAAACATTTCAAGGTCAATTTTGCGGGGGTTATTTTTTCCGATCTCGCATTGGAGAATCATCTGGCCAACGGATGACCATTATTTTTGTGATGCCCATGGGCGTATATAGAAAATAATTTCAGAGGGGGCTGGGAAAATTTCGGGGGCTACTAACAACTTAGATCTTGGAAGAGTTTTAGCCAACTAAAACGCTATTACACCCAAAATGTAATATTTTTTATGAACTAAATGATCTTATTTAATTTATTTGTAAGGATTTTATGAAATTTTTTCCGATCAACTCAAAATTTCTGGGGGGGGCTGCAGCCCCCTCGCCCCCCCCCCTTATATACGCCCATGGTGATACCCTGTACAAAAGGCATGTTGTTAGTGGATAGCATTAGAATCATACAAGTGTAATTGAGAAAATCCAGGTTTTAGAAGGAGCTACTGTGAATAAATTAAAAATGAAGTGAAAAGACAGTCTAGAATAAACCAGTGGATGGGAAAATATCTGCATTATTGGGATATACATAGTGGCAAAACGATTAACAGTTTAGTTGAATACCACTCTTCAGAGCAGTTGATTGTAGCCTTAAAATACACAACAGAGGCTTTAGTAGATGTAAGATAAGCTTTTCTGTCATAAGCTGCTCTATTCTTAACATTTCTTTTGAGGAAATACAATATTTCAACGCTGACGAAGACTTTCACCAATTTAAAGCATTCACTTCGCCCACTACCTGCCAATCTCTTTTATCTTAAACTTAAATGGAGATTTATTTGCAGAATTAAAAACAAAGAAAGGGTCATAAAAGAAACAGACTTTGAATAGATAAGAACGGTCAAGTGAGGGTAGGCCCTAGGGACAAAAATAAAGACGAAATGTTGAAATGGCTGAGAAAAAGGCAGAACTAGTTATATTTAAGTTAAAAAAAATATATAATAAAATTTTTTAAAATAAAATCAATTGGTTTAAATCAATATTTTTTTATGAAATAAATTGATTTAAATCAATGATTTTTTTTAAAAAAATCAAATGATTATAATCATGATTTAAATCACTGATTTAAATCAATTGATTTAAATCGTTGACACCCTGCCCATGATTCTATGTACTAACCAAAAAAATAATTTAAAAAAAAAAAAAATTGTTTCACTTTTCTCAAAACCAGTTGCAGATATCGCATTAAAAATGGCTTCATTTGTTTTCCTTTGGTATGTAACCTATAAAACGAGTACACTCAAGCATATGAACTGGCCACTAGAAAATTTCTCGTTTCAGAACCCTTAGATCTCGAAAATAACTGTGGTTCATATATATACTGTGGTTCATATATATACTGTGGTTCATATATTTGTCCGTTCGCTCTCTCAATTTCGTTGACCAGTAGTATCCGTCCACCGGAACATGGCTTTTGAAGCAAATTCGCGCAAAAAAAAATCGCATCGCTTACGTTTTAGAGTTACGAACATGCTTGCAGGTACTCGTTGTATAGTTTCCATGCGTACGAAAACGAATGAAACCATTTTTAAAGCTATATCTTTAATCGCTTACGAGAAAAATTGATAAAACTAGTTTTCCAGTCTAATTTTCAGTTTGGGTATTCAGAAACGATTGTTTCAGTTGAAACTTGTTAAAGGCGTTGGGCATTTATCTATTTTATATTTAAATTGTGGCTGCGTCTGGAGGTAACGAAATATGAGAAAAAAAAAGTTTTAATAGACTTGAAACGTTTTCAGATCTTGGCACATTTTCTTAAATATCTCGAAACCTGTTAATAAATTTTCGTATGTATAAGGAAACCTTATACATACGAAAATTTATTAACAGGTTTCGAGATATTTAAGAAAATGTGCCAAGATCTGAAAACGTTTCAAGTCTATTAAAACTTTTTTTCGAAAGCTTACTAAATTCTCTACAAAAAAAAGGCCGACTCTCCGAAGCTGCGTTATTTTAGCGCGGTTCAGTTTATGTCTCTACTGCTATCAGTAAAGGAGTAGTAGCAGTTATTGGTGGAAACTGACAGTATCATGGTGACTTCCCCCCTCCTTCCTCCTCCTCAACATTCGCTCTTGGAAACACAATAACAATGTTTCACATTTTCTTGCCGAGCTTTAGTCAAATACTCGTTTTACTGTTAAATGTAATTAAAATAATCAACAAAAATTTAAAACGTTAGGTAAAGAGATACAAAAACCCGGTCAAAAGAGCAAAACTAACAATTGCGAATTTTCAAGTACTTATTTCTCCGATTGACATCGCCCCATCAAAAATTACATCAGAACCTTTTTTGTAGAAAAATATTCCATTTTCCATGATTTCCATTTTCCAAGATATTTTAGAAAATAGACGAAAGTCGCAAAACTATTCATGCCGCCAACGGCCTTAACCACGTTGAATACACCGGTTCCCGTACATCACCGAAGTTAAGCAACGTCGGGCGTGGTCAGTACCTGAATGGGTGACTGACCACGTGCTGTTGACATTAAAAAGGGTCCTGTAGATAGCCCGTCGCTAATAGCCAAATAGTTGATGCGCCGTTAAAAACGGGGAAAAGAACTATTCATGCCTGTTAAAGAAATTTTTTTTCTAGTAGGTACTTCTTTAACTCCAAACGGAACCAAAATTCACCTATCCTAGATTAGATGAATATCAAACGTCTGGAACCAGTTCCCACTGAATTAATCGTTTCTGAATACCCAAACTGAAAATATATAAATAAATTATATATATATATATATATATATATATATATATATATATACTAGCTGAACACCCGTGATTCACCAAGGCCCATAAGTATTTTTTATATTGAGTTAAATAAGATATGATCAAAATTAACACATACATAATTTTGTACAGCTTATTATTGCACGGACTTTAAAGTTACCCAGGAAACACCATGTGGAGGTAACAGTGCTTGTTTCCGTTGGATAGTAAAACAACAAAAACAAAAAAAGAATACAACAACCGCTTAAAAAGTTAGGTAAACAGAGACAAATACACGTTGAAAAGCATGAAACTAACAAAATTGAAGTTTTAAGCACTTATCTCTTCGATTGACATCCCCCCACCGAACATTACAACAGAATTTTTTTTTTTTTTTTTTTACGGCGCATCTACTTCTAGGTCATTAGCGCCGAGATCCAGGGTGCAGCGAGGAATTTTCCCAGCGAGCCTTGAGATGATAAAATTCCTGCCGGAGGTGGGAATCGAACCCACCATCTCCCGCTTATGAATCCAGCGCGCTAGCCACTAGACTACGGGAGACCCCCCCCCCCCACAGAATCTTATTGTAGAGAATTTAGTAACCTTTCGAATAGCCGCCTTCCACTTACTACGAGTTCCCAACCGTTTTCGAGATATTTTAGAAAATATACTGAGATCCGAAAACTTTGTATCACCATTCATACAATTTTTTTCCATATACTTCGTTTCTGAATACCCGAACAGAAAATTAGTTTCGAAAAGTATTTCTATCAATTTTTCTGGTGAATGGCTACAGAAGTCGCTTAAAAAATGGTTTCATTCGTTTTCATACGTTAAGAAATCTTTCGCACAAATTTCGCTCCAAAAACCATTTTCCAGTAAATGGATTCGACTGGTTAATGAACTTGACCTTTTATATGAGAAGAAGGGTTTTTGTACCAAATGTTATCAAAATCGAACCATTTTTGAGCCTATGCAGAACTTCTTAATAATTCAAACCCCCCTAAAAGTTCTTAAACATTTTAATATAAAAAAAAACTTTCTTAGCGAGTGTTTACACTCTAAACGCATTGTCCGTGAAAGATTTCAAATTTTTGTGTCAAGTGGTTCGGGATATTATTACCTCGGATGGGCCATCACCAGGGCGTAAACTCTATGAGGGACAAAATCACATTTTATTTCTAGTAATTCAAGGTCTGCCAACATAGGTGAAATTAACCTCAATTATAAATAATACTATGAAATAGATAATGTACGGTAACAGCTGTTCTGTTATCGTCCTAGCAACGCTTGCTGCCTAGGCTTGGCTGCTCTAACCAACTAAAACTTTAATCCCCTCTAAAAATACTTAAATATTCGAATATCAAAAAATGCTTTCTTAGCGAGTGCATACGTAATATGGGGAGTGTCCATGCAAAATTTCAAAATTTTCTTTCGAGTGGTTTGGGCTCAGTGAGTCAGTCAGTCAGTCAATGAGTGAGTGAGTGAGTGGTATTGGACAAATATACAGTAGATATATATATATATATATATATATATATATATATATATATATATATATATATATATTTGAACCACCGTTATATTATTCATCTATGGGATCTGAAACATCTGGTTTTGTTGGAGACATAAAAGTAAAAGGGAGCATTGACTATTCTACGAAGGACTTCGGATTGGAATGTTTGTATTCGTTGTATGTTTGAGTGTTTTGCTGTTCCCCGTAAATCAAGTCCGTAAGTCCAGATAGGTCTGATTATAGTTTTGTAAATAGTGAGTTTGTTTTGTGTCGTAAGCTTTGAAGTAGGTCCAAGTAGACGTCGTAAGAGTCCAAATCTCCTGTTCAGCTCTTGCCTTTTTAGTCGTGTGTGTGGGTTCCATGTGAGTCTGCTGTCTAGTGTAAGTCCCAGGTAACGCACCTCATTAGATACAGGAAGTTGACTGTTGCATATGAATACTGGAGGGCAAGTGCTCTTATTAAGAGTAAATGTTACGTGACAGCATTTTTCAGGGTTCACTGTAATTTTCCACAAGTTGCACCATTTCTCGACAGACTCAAGGTGCTCCTGTAATTGCTGGGAAGCTGTAGAGGGATCGGGAGAAGAGGAAAACATGGCAGTATCATCGGCGTAGGTTGTTATATGTGTAGACGAGTGGATAGGGATATCTGCCGTATACAGGAGGTAAAGGACAGGACCTAGGATGAGTGGGGATATCTGCCGTGTACAGGAGGTAAAGGACAGGACCTAGGATGGAAACATAATAGATAACTAGAAGAACAATGTGGTATAGGAGCGCTTAGATTAGAGGTACTTGGGTACAGATATAAGAATCTAAGCGCTGCTATATCTAGTTATTGAATTATGTGTTTTTTTTTCATATAAAAAGAAACACACACACACACACACACATATATATATATATATATATATATATATATATATATATATATATATATATATATATATATGAATATGTTAGTATTAAATCTGTCCTGCTTTTTTTTACAGCCCTGATGAAGGCTTGAATTTCAAACCGAAACGTTGGCAACAAAAAAAAAAACATTTTCACATGTAAAAGGTAGTTTTATTAAGAAGATTTGACTGAACCCTGACAATCCCTTTAAAATTGTCCTTTTAGTTCATTTCTTCAATGGATTTTTGTCTCAGTTTACCTAACGTTTTAATTGTTTTTGTTTATTATTTAACAGTAAATTATTATTTTAGTAAAACAAGGTAAAAAAATGTGAAACGAAGAGCGAACGTTGTAAAGCCTTAAGCCTTCCTTTCTCTTTGGATATTTTATTTTATATTTTTCACAAAAGATAAAAACCTATCAGTAACTGCTTTTATTACTTTACTAATGGTACGAGGGATATGATCGGAATCGCGCTAGGATGACGCGGCAATAATGCCTTAGAAGGCCAAATTTTTTGACCGACGATTTAATTACAATTTATTATACTGAATGAATAGCAGGTTATGGCACATACATAATTAGAGGTTTACGGTTTACTTAATAAAAACATTGTCATCGGAACTGTATTGTTCAGAGAAGGAAGTAGGATTAAATTAGAGACCTGAAAGTAAACGACTTCTGTATGTAAAAGGTCATCTTTTAGAAACTAATATATATTTTTGTGAGTGTGGGTGTGTGTATTCTTACCCTTTCTTGTAAAATTCTTTGTTTTATTTATGACATTTTCATTCTACAGGGAAAATTATCAACTCCTTTCAAGTTATTTTATTTGTCTTTAGCCATTGTTCACATATTTGTATATTTTTAAATTGCACAGTGCTGATAATATAAAGGTTAATGTTTACTAGACTGAGGAAGAATTCCGTGATGTAATGCTGACTGCGAACATGAGCTTGTCAACTGCTGAAGGAAGCACCTTTCTGCTCACATCCATTGCTGGAGATGTGCCAGAGAGGGTGGACTGGAGGGATTCGAAGGCTGTATCCAGGGTGAAGGATCAGGGGAGCTGTGGATCCTGTTGGGCTTTCAGCACTGTGAGTTTAACAATCTTATTATGTAATCAACTGTTTGGAGAAACGTTAGTACAGGAAGGTTTCTTCCGATGCAAATATAATGTGTTAGTCGGAGAGCTGGTAACGTACTTTTCATGAAGTTTTTTATGCAACTTGAAATATTGCTATAATGTACCTCTTGGGTTGATAAGAAGGAAAACATGTTTTGGCTAGACTTACCGTGGAACACCAGGTACTCCGCATAAAGGAAATGTGCAAAAACATATTGCCCAAAAATAGTGTTTTATTCAGAAGCCAACTATCATTAATGAAAAAAAAATGCAAATTAAGGCAATTTTACTATAAATAATAAATAAGGCAGACACTTTTAAGGGAGTTAAAATGTAAAATGTACCTAGTTTTAATTCTTAATATTAAATAAAGTGCTTTATTCACGCTGCAATTTAAAAAGTGTCTTCAATAAACATAATTGAAAAAAATTACAAAAGGGCAGACACTTTCGTTGGGTGTAATTATCAGGAAACATGAAAATAAATGTTGCCTATGATAGACTGCAATAATCTGCGTGTAACCGTAAAAGTGTATGAGAGCACCGCGCAGTTGTGGTTGTTCTGTGCTCTCTTATTGGTTCTTGCTCACATGATCTTGTACAGCTGTCCTCCCGGTTTAAGTGGTAATGTGAATAAAACTCTCATTAAATATTAGAATAAAAAAAACATTTTTTTTTTACATGTTATCTCCCTTAAAAGTGTCTGCCTTATTTATTAATCGTTGTAAAATGGTGTTAACTTTACATTAAAGATAGTTAGCTTCTGAATAAAACTCTTTTTTTAGGAAATATTTTTTTGCACCTTTCCCCCATGCGCAGTACCTGGTGTTCCACTGTAAGTCTAGCCAACACATATGTACCTTCTCATCTACCCAAGAGGTACATTATAGCAAAATTTCAAGGTGCATAAAACACTTCAAGAAAAGTGCGGTTAACGGCTCTTGGACTAGGTAGTTCGTCATGAAGACGGTAATTGCTCTAATATAAAGGGCTTGGACTGCTAGAAAATATTCTGATACCATTTGATGGAGACCGTCTTCACTGGCATTTATTTGAGTCTTATGATGTCTTGAGGATAGTTTGTGGAGTAGAGTCATTGTTACTAGAGATAGGTGTAGAAGAGCTATGCATTTATAAATGTTAGTCTCTTTTTAGGTCGCTGCTATTTTAGGGTTTGACTCTGGAACTGTGTGGTTTTAGGTTAATTTTCTAAAATGACATGTCTCGATATCATTAAAAATATTAATACCAAGTCATACCTTATCAGAAAATTATAATGTATTATACTATTCACCTTGGCATTTAAACAATTTATCGTTGTATTATTAAGTTTGTATAAAAATTACTTAGTATATATAATGTGATAACATAGCTAAAACATTTCTAAAGGAGAAATGTTATAAACTTTATTAAAAAATAATATATTTTAAGATTATAAATTATAATTATAAAGTAGAATAAGACTAATTTCAGTAATTATTTAGGCACCTTATAAAATATGTATACAACAATTTTTATATTAAACATGAATAGAAGTAAATTACTGAAATACGTGGAGTTATAAACTTAATTCCAGGTACATAGATAATAATGGACAGAAAAAAAGCTAGGAAATTAATAATTTAAATATCGTTTTTAAATAAGATTTGGTTATATTATAAGAATTACTTTAAATGTGGCTAGTAGATTATAAATGAGGGCCCCAAAAATCAAGGGGTCTAAGTGACATTTTTGAAAAAAATGAGGTGATAAAGAGGTACATGTGATTTTCTTGAGTTGCTGCCTCCTAGCTTGTTTACTCTTAAGTATTGTCACTTTAGTAATATTAAATCCAGAAGGAAATTAAGAGGCCTATGTGCGGATTCTCCAATTCTTTTGCATATTAATCATAAACCGGATGATGTACCTTTTGTATCATCAATTATAAACAGCTAAGGACCTGGGGATTCGTCTAGTATGATGGGAACTGTAAAAATTTACTTTTTCCTATTGCCACATAAGTTCAACTTTGACTCCATTTTCCTGAAAATATTGAGTTTGTTACTTCGACCCCTTGATTTCTGGGTTCATCCAAATGCAAGTACTGCTTTAGGTGAAATATTGAAGCTTGATATCTGTATGTACCTGTAGTCACAAAATGTTTTATATGTTGATCACTTTTGGATTAGAAAATAAATTAGAAATATTCTCATTTAACTATAAAATAAAAGTGAAGGTCGACTTGAGTGTAATTAGTAAATTTCGTTCAGTTATTTCCCACAGAGGAAAGAATTCGTCTTGTGCACCGAGTAAAACACTCCAATCGTCATTACACGTATGTGTGTTGAAATACTTTTGGAATTGAGTACAAAAAATGCATGTCTGTTATAGAATGCAAGGATCGTGTAAAATGTTGAATTCGGTGGTTGTGCTTTATTTCCATTGTACGTTTTAGCGCGGTTTCTCCCTATCTCCATAGGGAGAACCCGCTTATGAGGTTGACCTCACGGCGCGATCCGAACGTGCCGACCAGAAACTTTCTCGTTTCAGGCCCCATAGATCACGAAAATATAGGTGGTTCAAATTTGTATATATATATATATATATATATATATATATATATATATATATATATATATATATATGCTCGTCTGTTCGCGCTCCTGACGGCTCAAAAATGGTCCGATTTTGATGAAATTTTTAGTGCAAAAATCTGTCTTCTAATTTGAAAGGTCAAGTTCGTTAGCCAGCAGAATCCGCTGAAAGGAAGATGGCGTTTGGGGCGAAATTCGCGCAAAAAAAATCGTAACGCTTACGTTTTTGAGTTCATATGCTTGCAGGTACTTCTTTTATAGGTTTCTTAACATAGGAAAACGAATGAAACCATTTTTAAGGCGATGTCTGTAACCGTTTTTGAGAAAAGCGGAATCCATGTTTTCGCATGTCATTATTTTATTGTGTGTACTTAAAATCGCGGGATTCAATTGAAATTGTTTCTACATCTTGGAAATTAATCCCAACTGAAATGTTTAAATTTTGGTTATGTTTGGAGTTGAGGAAGTATGCGAAAAAAAAAATATTTTATTAATAGACATGAAAAGTTTTCGGATCTTCATACATTTTTAGCGCGGTTCCTCCCTCCCCCATAGGGAGGAACCCCGCATATAAGGTTGATACAATAAAACAATCCGGAAGTGCCGACTAGAAAATTTCGCGTTTCAGAACCTCTAGAGACCGAAAATAACGGTGGTTCAAATTTGTGTGTATATATATATATGTATATATATATATATATATATATATATACATATATATATATATATATATATATTTGTCTGTTCGCTCATTTCTGGCTTCCCTAATGTTCCGATTGTGATGAAATTTGGAAAAAAATCCGTCGTCCAATTTAAAAGGTCAAGTTCGTTAACCAGCAGAATCCGCCCACTGGAAGATGGCGTTTGGGGCGAAATTCGCGCAAAAAAAATCGCAACGCTTACATTTTTGAGTTCATAAGCTTGAAAGTACTCGTTTTATAGGCTTCTTGGGCTAGGAAAACGAATGAAACCATTTTCAAGGCGATAGCTTTAACCGTTTTTGAGAAAATTGGAAAAATAGTTTTTGAATACCGTTTTTGGTTTGGGTACTTAGAATCATGGGATTCAGTTGAAACATTTTCTGCATGTTCTACTTTCATTAAAACTAATATGTTGAAATTTTTGTTACGTTTGGAGTTTAGGAAGGGTTAGAATAAAATTTTATTAACAGACATAAAAAGTTTTGGTAACTTTGTATACTTTCCTTAGTATCTCGAAAAAGGTTGAGAATCTTGGGAAACGAAAGATGACCATTAGAAAGCTCACTAAATGCTCTACAAAAATGGTTCTGATAAAAGTTTTGATTAGGCGATGCCAATCGGAGAAATAAGTGCTTAAAACTTTAAAGTAATTGATTTCGCTTATTCGAACTGTTCTTTTTGTCTTTGATTTTGGTACTTAGAATTATGGGATTCAGTTGAAACTTTTTCAGCATGTTCGAATTTTATCAACACTAATATGTTGAAATTTTGGTTACGTTTGGAGTAAAGAAAGGGTTAGAATAAAATATTTTATTAACAGACAAGAAAAGTTTTGGTAACCTTTTATACTTTCGTTAGTATCTCGAAAACCGTTGACAATCTTGGGAAGCGAAAGGTTACCATTCGAAAGCTTACTAAATGGTCTACAAAAAAGGTTTTAAATAAAACGATGTCAATCGGATAAATAAGTGCTTAAACTTTGAAGTAATTGATTTCGTTTATTCGAACGGTTCTTTTTGCCTTTTTTTATTCCTTGTTTTTTTTTTAATTGCTTATAGTTGGATAATGTATTTGTCAATAAAACAGATTAAGTAAAATAAGTAAAACAATTCATGGTTAGAAATATAGCTTGCCAAGAGAAAGAGATTTTTTTTATCTCTGTTTACCTTTGTTCTTAATTGTTTTTTTTTTCTCGGTTTGCCTTAGTTTTTAATGTCTTTCTGTTATTTTTATTGCATTTTTTTTCAATAAAACATGACAAGTAATTGAGAAGCGTGTTTGTATTTTGAATTGACTTTGAGAGTCTTGCTTTAGATTGAAGAATTTCCGCTTCTAACCTGTGGGTTAACAGTTTTCATGAAATAATAATAAAAATAAAAAAAAGATTAGTTCTATTTTAAACTTTCGAAATGACAATATGGATGAGAATGAATCCGTCTTAAAATGACGCAGTTCCTGCAGAAAGAGAATGTTTAGACTCTTTGTAGGGTCGGACATTTGCCCGGGTCGAGCTACTAGGCAGGCTTCAGGTAGGTTTTATTGCACTTCATAAATCAAGATGCATCCTAGGAGAGATGACAGATATTGTACCTGTAGGAAGTCATAAAGCCAAATGCTATAGTAGAAATATAATTATATTTTGTGGTTGTATGTGGCGTAATACATTAAAAAATAACATAATAATACTTTCCCATTTTCTTGTACAATTTTATTTTGTTTAATTGCATTTAACAGTAAAATGAGTAGTTTAGTGTTTTTAATTGCATTTAACACTAAAATGGATACGTTAGTAAAGCAAGTTAAGTCAATTAGAAACAAATTCGTAGTAGAGTCTTCGTAGAGTGAAACTTGGGACGGCGGAAAGAGTAATTTTCGCTTAGAATAGTTTCTTGTGCCTTACCGACAATCTTGCTTTTCTTTGGAATATGTGTTTACATTAAGAATGATCTAAACAAAGTAATAACTGTTTCTATTCTAATTATACAAAATGGCACTAGGGATATGAATGGAACCGCGCTAAGATGATGCAGTTCCTGCGAGTCGGAATTTTTTCGTAAATATCTCGATAACGGTTGGGAATTCGTGGTAAGTGGAACGTGACCATTCGAATGCTTACTAAATTTTTTTACAAAAAAGATTCTGAAGCAATATTCGATGGGGCAACGTCATTCAGAGATATAAGCGCTTAAAACTTAAAAAGTGCTTGTTTTGTTGTTTTGAAAGGGTTTTTCTCTTTGTTTATCTCACTTTTTAATTGTTTTTTTTTTTTTTTTTTTTTTTTTTTTTTGTTTTTTTTTGCGGCGCATCTACAACTTGGCCATTAGCGCCGTTTTTAATTAGTTGTTTCTTCTTTTAAATTGCATTTATCAGTAAAATTAGTATAGTAGTCAAATAAGCTAAAAAACGGTGAAAGGTATAGGTAATACGTTTGGAATAGCTGTGGAAATCAAGATGGCTGTGGCTAACCATGATGCCGTATACATAGGTTTGTTTTGAATTCTCCTGTCCATATAACCTTCCTCCTGGTACAACTGAAGTTCTCATTATTTCTTATTTTATAGAAAGATTTAACCCAAGAGAGATTGAACTTTTATTTGCCATGAAGCACATATTTAAGGTTGATTATTACAGTGAAACGAATTTGCTAGTAAAATAAGGAACTTAAAATCACAACGCATTTTTGGTTATTTGGAATAGAGCCTGCTGAGCAGTATTCGTAGAGTGAGTACGTTTTTAGTACATAATTGTATTGACTTATTCAGCCTTTCTCAAGAATGAGGATTAAGAATTATCCGCTTCTGTGTTAGTTGGCTACTGTCAGTTTCCTGTTATTTGTGATGACTAATCTACTCCACTTTTTCAAGATATACAGAACCGCGCTAAGATGACGCAGTTCCTGCGAGTCGGACTTTTTTTACTTTATTGCCTTATCTTTGAGGCCAGAAATGTTTCAAGCTCAACATTTAAGAACAGTTCATTCTTAATGCGTATTGTTTTTTGAACTCACTTCGCAACTTTAGCACAAAAAAGCAACTTTTTTAAGTAGAAGTTAATGTTTCAAGAATTAGGTCATCTAAGGCCGGCTTATAGAACTTTATATATTCAAATTTATATACTACTTCTTAATACAATTTTATTAAATACTAAATCAAAAATTTGAAAATTTATAACAAAATGGCCTAAACTATAGAAAAAATAAAATGGAAAAAGTGTGAATGAATGATTCGTTTAAAAAATGTAAAGATTTATTGCTCCCAGATTCATGTTGTATAAAAAAAATTGTTATTGCCCAATTATTTTATTTAATTTTCTTGAGTAATTAGTTAATTTAGTTTTGTGGATTCCAATTAATTAATTCCTGAATCTATTCCTTCCGCTAAGTTTCAAAGCTTTTCCGTTATTAACCTTTTCGGGTCTCCTGGTACACCGTATGTACCAGAATGTTGACTATCAGACTAAATACTTTTAATAAGGTCTAATTTGGTTCACACAAAAATGGTTATGTTGGATTTATTAATAGCGACCCGATGTTTCAGATCGGATCATTGGAGAGCATGAGTTTCCTAAAAAGCGGTGAGATGTTGACACTGAGCGAGCAGCAACTTGTTGACTGTAGCCAGAGGTACGGGAACAATGGCTGCAGAGGAGGACTACCAGAAAGAGCTCTCATGTACATTAAGAACAACGGAGGGGTCGAAAGCGACACTGACTATCCTTACAAAGCAGCAGTATGTACACCATCATTATGTTTCACTACTCAAAGATAATAATTAGCGGTTGTAGAGGTTAATGAATGGCATTAACCTGTGATTTTTTTTTCAATAGATATTGAGGGTATTCTGTGTTTCTATAAAATATCCTAATAAAATTAATTTTGTTTAGAGCCTTCTGCTCAAATTCAGGAACATAAATATGCTTTAGATCCACCCGACGAACCTATGTAAAGTATTGTATAACGGGGTCTCCCGTAGTCTAATGGCTAGCGCCTTGGATTCATAAGCTGGAGATGGTGGGTTCAATTCCCAACCTCCGGCAGGAATTTTATCATCCCACGGCTCGCTGGTAAAATTCCTCGCTGCACCCTGGATGTCGGCGCTAATGACCTAGATGTAGATGCGCCGTAAAAAAAAAAAAAAAAAAAAAAAAAAAAAAAAAAAAAAAAAAAAAAAAAAAAAAAAAAAAAAAAAAAAAAAAAGTATTGTATAACATACAGTCTTCTTGTTCGTACACGGCCACCGCGCATGCGCGAACGCCAGAGGATTCTTTTTGTGAAATAAAAAATAATCTTTGAAAAACTTTTTTCTAGCGTTATTTCTTTTCAGTTTAGTCATCGCTAAAGCATATTTATGCTAACAATAAGTTCTATCTATCAATACATACATTTTCATAGACTCATAAAAGATACAATTAGAATCATACGGACTAAATGACACTCAAAAACATTAAATAATTTTCCTAAAGGCTTCAAACAGTTCTATTTCGTTTTTCAAATATCAAGCGCTTGGGATGAGCATAATATAAAATAAATTCTCAAAACATTGGGCTAATATTATATACAACAAAAAAAAAATAAACTAGGAAAGTAATTTGAAAATAAATTATTGAGCAAACAATATCAGACATAGAAATTCTAATAGCTCATTTGAAATCAAAGTCTAAGACGCTGAAGTTAGTCTCATCTTAAAGATAATTTTTTTTTTTTTTTTTGCGTCTTTCTCGAAAACGAAGCGAAAACGAGAAAATCGCCAAAGGACTTTTTGACTTTGTTTTTCGATTTCCCATCGATACACGAAGTCTGTCGGTTTAAGACTGGGACACCCTAAATATATATATATATATATATATATATATATATATATATATATATATATGTATGTATAGTGTAGACATGTCTAAATTAGCTTAAAGAAGTTAAGCTTCTTTAAATCCGTTTTAGTTAATTTTTATTATCTATTTTTTACATCAGGACAGGATATGCAGATTTGACAAAAAGAAGATCGGTGCTAAGATTGCTGGATTCGTTAAGACGAAAAGAGGTGATGAGAATGAGCTGCGAGGTGCAGTAGCTACCGTTGGTCCAGTATCAGTATGCATCGATGCGACCAACAACTTCAGGTTCTACAGCAAGGGTAAGTCTTACAGGTTTTGATAATTTATAGCAGAGATTCTTGAAGTTGGATCCACTGGGGACCGGGTCCATCTGAAAGGGGCGATTCAACTAATATCGGTGGAAAGTATAGCAGAATGGAAAAATGCAATATAAGTTTTAGCTGGTATTCTCCCTCCCTCAATTGGTAGAATATCTGCTTATGTGGCTGACCTCATGACGCAATCCGGAAGGTCAAGAGTAGAAACTTTGACTTTGATAGCCCGTCATCTATAGGTTACTTTTAATAGGAGTTGTACCAGTATAGGTTAAAATTCCTTGTCAATAATAAATGTACGTTAAAATTTAAAAATTTATGTTTCTCAGATGTCATTTGGAAACACCTATTATATTTGCGAGCGTTGAGTGTGCCTGGGGATGCATATGGGTGAGGAGGCAGTGCAAGGGTTATTATTTCCTCCTCACAAGGGTTAGTGGGGGGGGGGGGATATTATTTCCTCGGATGGACCATCACTAGGTATAGCGTAAATTCTATGGGGGACAGTTTATTTCTAGTAATACGAGGACTACCATCATAGTTGAAATTAACCGCAATTAAAAATAATACTATGAAATAGATACAGTACGGTAACAGCTGTTCTGTTATCGTCCTAGCAACGCTTGCTGCCTAGGCTTGGCTGCTCTAACCAACTAAAACTTTAATCCCCTCTAAAAATACTTAAATATTCGAAGTTTAACCCGTACCAGTAAAACCGGTAAAATTTATGTTTCCAAGATGTCATTTGGAAACACACATAGGTGAGGAGGCTATGCAAGGGTTCAGGATATTATTACCTCGGATGGACCATCACCAGGGCGTAAACTCTATGATGGACAAAATCACATTTTATTTCTAGTAATTCAAGGACTGCCATCGTAGTGGAAATTAACCTCAATTAAAAATAATACTATGAAATAGATAATGTACGGTAACAGCTGTTCTTTATCGTCCTAGCAACGCTTGCTGCCTAGGCTTGCATGTTCTAACCTACTCAAACTTTAAACCCCTCTAAAAATACTTAAAAATTCGAATATCAAAAAATCCTTTCTTAGTGAGTGCCTACAAAATTTAGGGAGTGTCCATGCAAAATTTCAAAACTTTTTTTGTTTAATTTTGTACAGCTTATTGCTGCACGGACTTTAAAGTTGCCCAGGAAACACCATGTGGAGGTAACCGTGCTTGTTTCCGTTGTAGAGTAAAAAAAAAAATACAACAACCGCTTAAAAAGTTAGGTAAACAGAGACAAATACACGTTGAAAAGCATAAAACTAACAAATTTGAAGTTTTAAGCACTTATCTCTTCGATTGACATCGCCCCACCGAACATTACAACAGAATCTTATTGTAGAGAATTTAGTAACCTTTCGAAAAGCTGCCTAGGCGGGAATAAACGTTAATAGCAAAAGAACCTTCCATAGCGAGTATTAACACCCTAAAGGGAGCATAATATCAAATTTTTATGAAAGTGGTTTGGGCTGGGCGATGATAGGTCCCCGGTATAGGTGCAAGGCTATACCTATTCCGTTGTCGAAAAAATTAAAAACTCTTGGGATTTTCGGATAAATTCCTACATATCTTCGAGAATTCGCAGTAAATGTAAGTAATCGAATCTAATGATTTATAAAGTTTCTAGAAATAAGGTTCTTATGTGATTTTTGATAGATCGTTGTCAATTGGAGTAAAAGGTGTTTAAATGCAATAATTTATACTTCGAATAATGCCAGTTTCCTGTTGTGCAAAATATCGTACTTCTCTTCGAAATTTTATTCTACAATTTTAAAGGCGTTTACCTTTTTTAAGAAAGATTAAGCCAAAACATTAGCTTTTTCCGTTCTAACGCTTACAAATGATACCAGGGATAAGAATGGACACGCGCAAACATTACGCAGTTCCTGGGAGTTTTAGCACGGTTCCTCCCTCCCTCCCTCCATGGGGAGGAAACCCGCTTATGAAGTCGACCAGATGACGGAATCCCAAGTGCAAACTAGAAAAGTATACGTTTCAGAACCCACAGATCTCTAGAATATATATATATATATATATATATATATATATATATATATATATATATATATATATATATATAAACAGGGTGACATTTTGAGCAGTTATTTCTCTGATTGACATCGTCTTCTCGAAAATAAAACATCTATGTTTAGATGAATGCCAAACGCCAAGAACCATTTTTGAGCTGAATAAATGTTTTCTTTAACACAAACCATAAATTATTTAGGAAAACTATTTGTACCCACTTTTCTAGTAAACCGTTACAGATATCGCTGATAAGATATAAAACCTATAAAAAGCTTAAATGCAAGCTTATTAATGCAAAAACTTCAGCACTAAGTTTTTTTCCGCACGCATTTTGCCTCAAAACCATATTCCAGTGGACGAATTTCCCTGGTTAACGAGCATGACCTTTCAATTAGAGTTGTAAATTGTATTAAAAATCGGTCCAATTTTTACTCCGCTGCAGAAGGAACAGACTAATTAATATATATATATATATATATATATATATATATATATATATCTTTATTATGAGATAAAAAGATAAAAATGCACTTGCTTTATTATTACATACAGCTCGTCAACTTAACAATTGTTCCTCTCCTTCACCCTCGTTATTAATGCCTGAAAACAATACAATCCTAGTTGCTATGAGGCCTAAATCAATTATATACATACATTTTAACAGTACCTCCTGAAAGAGCACGCATGTTTTTTTTATTTTTTTTTAAATAAAAAACATATAAGTAATAAATTAATAAATAAATAATCCTCAATGGCTCACGTCTAAAGTTGATGTAGGAACCCTTTAATATCCACAAGGTAAAGCAGACCCCTTCCACCAAGTTGCTTCAAACTCTTGGCAAAAGCACCCCTCCAACTCAATGTACAGTAGGTTCCCTCCACGTCGGAGACAAACATCTCCCCAGTGTCAAACGGACGACAGGACTCCCATCTGCGCGTCCACACTAGACACCTTACCCCATTTTTCCAGTATTATACTAGGTGTCCATAGCCGACCATCCGTTCTCAGGACTGTCTCGAGGTGAAACTCGTACCCCCTTCAGGCTGTTTCCCGGTCGACGCCTCCTTATTGCGCCATGATGTCAACCTCACAAGTGGTTTTCCTCCCTATGGACGGAGGGAGGAAACGAGTTAAAAGTTCATTTACTAGATAAATAGAATTTTTAGGAATGTATCGTTAATCTACAGCTAATTTGAGAACCAGACTTTGAGCCTCAATATAAACACATGATAATGAAAGGACTTCTTGACAAGACTAGTCCCTGAAGCCATTATACAGGATAGGCAAAAAATAAAAATAAATAATTTTTAAAACCAACATTTTCTGCTTTATAAATGACATTAAACACACATACCTATATATACATACATACATATATATATATATATATATTTATATATATATATATATATATATATATATATATATATACATGTATTTAGGAATACATAAACTATATTATAATTTCAGGAATTTTCAATGACCGGACTTGCAGTAGCCAGTCAATTAATCATGCAGTTCTGGTTGTTGGCTATGGAACCGAGAATGGACAGGACTACTGGCTAGTCAAGAACTCCTGGGGAACATCCTGGGGAGATTCGGGATACATCAAGATGTCAAGGAACAAGAACAATCAATGCGCCATAGCTAATTACGCTGTTTACCCGCTTGTGTAAAGTTTTAAATAAAATGTTCTAACAGAATTATACAACTCATATTAATCCCACGAGTATATATCTTTAAGTGTAGAGGTTGAAATTGAACACTCTCCAGAGCTGAGGTCTTGACTTGTTAAGTAATCCGACAAAATACTGTTTCAGGAACAGAATAAGTCCTGCAGGCATAAGGGGTCTCATGCTGAAACTTAGCAAGTTGTACGGTAAAACTCGCATCTTACACAAACTTAGACCATAAGGGGCCTCTCTCTCTCTCTCTCTCTCTGTCTCTCTCTCTCTCCCTCTCTCTCTCTCTCTCTCTCTCTCTCTCTCTCTCTCTCTCTCTCTCCCTCCCTCTCTCTCTCCCTCTCCCTCTCCCTCTCCCTCTCCCTCTCCCTCTCCCTCTCCCTCTCCCTCTCCCTCTCCCTCTCCCTCTCCCTCTCCCTCTCCCTCTCCCTCTCCCTCTCCCTCTCTCCCTCTCACTCTCAATTTGAAAGGTCAAGTTCGTTAACCAGCAGAAGCCGCCAACTGGAAGATCGCGTTTGGGGCGAAATCCGCGCAAAAAAAATCGTAACGCATACGTTTTTGAGTTCATAAGCTTGTAAGTACTCGTTTTATAGGCTTCTTGGGCTAGGAAAACGAATAAAACCATTTTCAAGGCGATAGCTTTAACCGTTTTCGAGAAAATTGGGAAAAAAGTTTTTGAATACCGTTTTTGGTTTGGGTACTTAGAATCATGGGATTCAGTTGAAACATTTTCTGCGTGTTCTACTTTTATTAAAACTAATATGTTGAAATTTAGGTTACGTTTCGACTAAAGGAAGGGTTAGGATAAAATATTTTATTAACAGACATAAAAAGTTTTGGTAACTTTGTATACTTTCCTTAAAATCTCGAAAAAGATTGAGAATCATGGAAACGGAAGAATACCATTAGAAAGCTTGCTAAATACTCTACAAAAAAGGTTCTGATGAAAGTTTTGATTAGGCGATGTCAATCGGAGAAATAAGTGCTTAAAACTTTAAAGTAATTGATTTTGCTTATTCTAACTGTTCTTTTTGTCTTTTTTATTCCTTGTTATTTTTTGATTGCTTATAGTTGGTTAATGTATTTGAAAATAAAATAGGTTAAGAAAAGTAAGAAAAACAATTTCATGTTAGAGATATGGATTTCCAAAATATAGCTTTTCAACTGCCTAGCGGGGTCCTTCCTAGGGAGGGTTGGCCGATCCATCCAGGTAAGATTGTAAATGATGACCTTTCTAGAAATGTGGACCCAAAATAATAACAGCTTCTATTTTAATGATTCTAAATGAATCCAGGGATGAGAACGGAACCGCGCTAAGATGATGCAGTTCCTGCGAGTCGGACTTTTTTCTCTTTATAATCAGTTATTACACCAGTTGGTAAAGAAGTGTCGACACTTATAGCTTGTGATAGAAATATATATCACAGACAGAAATTCTTCGCAGTTAAGGGTGCGTTAACACTTCACACTTCTCGCAGGATATATATATCAAGATATATATGTGTGGGTGGATATTCTCTTGAAAGTTTACATTCTGAGAGAAATACCTAGACGTTTATACCATGGATATCTATACGAAAATTCTGGATTTCTTTCATTTTGCGATAAATGTACGGCCCGTTTACACTTGTACATATATATATCCTGTGTAGTCCATTCTGCTTGCAATGAAGAAAGAATCGAAACGCAAAATTGCGCCTGTGTAATTATTATAAAAATGTAGGAAATAAAAAAAATATTCTGCATGGGTTCGAGAATGGATTTTGAGACGGAAAGAATTAGGTTTCTTCAGTCAATTGATGTCCGAGCTCTGTATCGAGGATCCAGCGAAGTTATCGATTTTTTAAGAATGAAACGAGCAGATTTCGAAAAGCTTGATCGTAAAAAAGGTCCTCTTATATCAGAGCATGATACAAAATTCAGAAAGGTTATTAGTGTAACAGAATGAATAGCTCCTGCTTTACGATTTTTTAGCATCGGTGAGTAGGTATTTACTTGATGAAATACTATTTTATATTAAGAAATTTTATTAATATGAAACTGTACACTTCTATCTTTCTACGTAATACGCTTAACGTCCCACAGCTCCGGTTTACTTTGGTCGGTTGGTTGGATTGGGCTTTAGGGCAAACAGCTTCCACAGGATGATTGCCCGATCTAACTCAGGTCACACTGACACTCGTGTTTGTTTCTTCTCGGAAAAAATATACTTATGGTTAAATATATATTTTCTTTTTACTTTCTTTACTAGTATAGAAACATCTTCTATTTCCATGAATTTTATTGCTTAAGATATACGCACACACACACGCATTTATATACATGCACACAAACACACGCTTATATATATATATATATATATATATATATATATATATATAGGGTGATTCAGGTCTAAGTAGCCAAACTCTAGGAGGCGATTGGAGACATAATTTCCAACAACAAAGTTCATTTCAAGTATGGTCCGATTCCGAAAGGAAAAGGAGCTATACCCATTTTTCTGTTTTTTTAACGTAGTCATGATTTTTAATGAATAAGAAAGGTTTTCTCAAAAACTATTCAAAATAATTAAATTCTAATTATGCCATCATAAAATAGACAAAATGCATAAAATACATTAATTTAATTCACTAAAACCATTATTAAAAGATACTTTCTGGGGGTCCGATAACGCACTTCTGTTTTTATCAATGAATCAGAGTACTTTCGCGATTTTTTTCCTCAGCCCTCTAAAGGACTACAGATTCAATACTTACAGGAAAACTTCTTCATTTAGTAAGCATTAAATCTATGAAAATGAAGTGGAGGTTTATTAGGGAATAAATTGAACGATTGGCTCCATTTTGTTAAAAAAATGTGGAATGTAGTTTTGTTACTTTCAAATACCGTGTGAGAAGAAATTAAAAATTATTCATTTTTTAATGGCCGAACTGTGGGTATCCATTGTCCATTTCGTAAGCAATAAATATAACTGAATGAAACGATCGGAAAAGTTTTTCATTTGAGAGATCTGTTACATTGTAACACCATGTAAAAGATAAATCAATGAAAATTTGTTAAACAAAAAATGTAACAGATATCCCAAATGAAAAACTTTTCCAATCATTTCTCTCAGTTACTTTTTATTGCTTCTGGACTGGACAATGGTTACCCATAGTTTGGACATTCAAAAATGAATAATTTTTAATTTTTTCACAGAAGGTATTTGAAAGTAACAAAACTACATTCTACATTTTTTTAACAAAAGGGAGCCAATCGCTCAATTTATTCCCTAATAAACCTCCACTTCATTTTCATAGATTTAATGCTTACTAAATGTAGAAGTTTTCCTGTAATTATTGAATCTTTAGTCCTTTGGAGGGCTGAGGAAAAAGATCGCGAAAATACTCTGATTCATTGATAAAAACAGAAGTGCGTTATTGGACGTCCATCATTCAATTTATCCCCAAATAAACCTCCACTTTAATTGCATGGATTTAATGCTTATAAAATGTAGAAGTTTTCGTGTAAGTATTGAATTTGTAGTCTGTTATTGGGCTGAGGAAAAAAATAGGGAAAAAGCTCTGATTCATTGATAAAAACAGAAGTGCGTTATTGGACGTCCAGAAAGTATATTTTAATAATGATTTTAGTGAAATAAATTACTTTCTTTTTAAAGGAAATTTTGTCTATTTTACGATAGCATAATTAGAATTTAATAATCTTGAATAGTTTTTGAGAAATCCTTTCTTATTCATTAAAAAACATGACTACGTTAAAAAAAAAACAGAAAATTGGACATACCTTCTTTTTCTTTCGGAATCGGACCATACTAGAAATGTACTTTTCTGTTGGAAATTATGTCTACAATCACCTCTCAGAGTTTGGCTATATATATATATATATATATATATATATATATATATATATATATATATATATGTAACTTAAGTCCGTATCTCACTTATATATGCATATATATATATATATATATATATATATATATATATATGTATATATATACATACATATATATATATATATATATATATATATACATATATGCATATATATAACTTAAGTCCGTCTCACGCTTATAAGTTTTTAAAAAGAGATAATAGACTACCAGTCCAGTCAACGAACAATTATAGATGGAAATGGTTTCCAGTCATTGTATTGTCCAAAATATACTCCATTATGTAAATATAGGTAGTACTGGACGTATAAATAGTACGAAATATATCATTTTTGACCTCTGACCAGTTATTCACACTCAATTATACATCATCTTGAGCATTATATTGGCAATGGTTTTGTTAAGACCAAGTGAGTGCGTATATAAAGTTTGAAAGAACATACATAAAATATTATTGTAATATATATTATTGAATCGAATGGAATGCTCTACAACCTCATAACCGACATTTATTTTTTGGGTGCATCGTTGAAAAGATATCCGGTCGAGAATAGAAAAAAGTGTGTTTTTTCCCAAAATGACAGACTTTCAAGAGCGGATATTTTGAAAACTAAAGATCTCGAAAAACGTTATTGAATGGAACTTGTAGGAAATTTAATCAACTTTTATTTGTTATAGAATAGTCATGTTGCTAGGACGCAGGGTTTCCGAGATTTAAGTGAAAACCCGAAAAATGGGCGAATACTCCCCTCCCCCCCGGCTTGAAGGCTAGGGGCGAGGACTTTTGATATTTTCACTTCCTATCCAGCCCAAACAAAGTTACGAAGTCAAAAATTGTGTTCCAAAAATGTCCACCTATAGCTGTTTTCAAGTATTCGTTGCCTGGACTGTACAGACAGGTGTGAGCAACACAAGAGCTAGACAGTAACTAACTTTATTCTATCCTGCCGGGGGTTATATATCCGCCCGGCTGTTTGTTTACATTAAGCTGTCCTCTCTTCCCTTTGACATCCCCCTCCCAGTTTCCGACAATCCCCGGAAGCTCACAATAAATAAAAAGAAAAAAAAATACAGAAGGGAAATCAAAAATCGTACAATCTAAGAACTAATCTAATACAGTAAAAAGAATATAACATTGCCATAAGAACACATACTAAGATAATAAGAACTCAAAGGAAAAATAAATTAGCTCTTACTGAATAATAGGTATACTGTACCGCAATCTAAAAGTTATACTACAAAAAAAGAAATACAACATTGAAAAAGAAATAATTATTAAGAATAGCTGACATATATATATATTACCAAAAAGACACAGCTCATTCTTTTGAGTCCTGAATATGGCCAGCTGGTATATTGAGCTGCTCGAGATGAGCGGTCTTGTATCACTCAGGTTGATCCTGCGACCTCAACGTCACGATGTTCCTCTCCCGAATCGCAACGACCATATACGGTCCTTCATATCTTGTGGGTTGTTTTCCCCGGTTCGTGGGAATTTTACGGAAAACTACATCACCGATTTGTAGCGGTCTCCTCGGATCTCTCAGTTGGGTGTTGTGACGTTGGACTCTGGTCTGTTTCTCTCTCCGGCTGTTGTCCTGCGCTTTCTTCTGGACTCTCCTCTGGTTCGCTCGCAGGTGTCTTTTTGCTGCAACGGCTCCGTCATGCCCTGCTGAGTCCCGCGCGTCCTTGCTGAATTTCAGGGTGCCAAACAGGACTTCGAATGGCGTAAACCCTGTGGAGGAGTGAACGGAAGCGTTGTATGCGACTATTGCTATTTCCATTGCTTCTTCTCCTGATACGTTGCGATCTGCTTGTAAAATTCGTAAATTTTACGCAGATCGTTCGCTGATCGTGCCGTGCAGCCGTTCTCTTCCACCATGGCACTGCGTTCTGCCGGGGGTCGTGATATGTAGCTCTGTATTCCATCGTTGCAAGAGCTCGCGCACTGCTTCATTCTTGAACTCCCTTGCGCCATACGTAACCAGCATCTCCTGTGTCCCGTAGATCTGGCTCCAACGTAAGAGCCTGCGGACAACTTCCTGAGCTGATTTAGTCAGGACTGGTACATCCATAGCTACTTTGCTGAAGATATCTACGAACGTCCCAAAACCCAAAACTCTGTTTGCCACGTGAAGACGTCTGCTTCTACTACCAGTAGCGGGCTCTGTGGAGTGAGGGTTTTCGCCTGTTGTGCCTATGGTGGACGTCGGTCATATTTCGTCCGATTACAAATCTCACAAGCCGCAACCACCCGACTCACTGTTTCTGACATCTTCCGCCAATAATAGTTTCTGTTAAGGTTGGCCAGGGTCTCTTTGACTCCTCTATGATTAGTCTTGCCTTGGTGTTGGGCTAACGTGAGGTCTATCTGCAGCTGGGGGTCTGCTACGACTTCTCCTAGGCGCGTACAGCGAACGAAGATGCTATCTAGCCCAATCCGATCCTGAGTCCACAGTCGTGCGAGTTTCTCCCAGAATGTCGTTGCAACGGACACGTTGCATTTCCGACGTACAGGAATGTCGTTACTCCCGGCACGGAGGCGTCTTCCAGGAGGCGACCAATGGCATCATCTCCCGCTGTTATCGGGTCGCGCACTGTGCAACGTAAACTGGATTTCGTTTTCCTGCTGTATGTAATTTGTGGGGACCCAGTCGTCGTAGATTTCCATATAATGTGCCTCTTCTTCCCGACGATTACATCGTCCGATTCGGCCATGGTTCGCCCTCGTTCATAAGCAGAAACCGTGTCTTCACTAACTACTGTGTAGGCATCCTGTTCAACGGGGCCTTCAGGGGCACCCGGTTCCTCTTCCGGGTTCCAATCCTGCAAAAATTGCCTGAGGAACTGGCGCTGTTGTTCTTCCGCTGTCGTGAGAGCGTTCGTATATTGAAGGTACCAGAGCCAGTCAGCCACCACATTGGTCTTCCCCGGGGTATAGGTCACCTTAAATTTTTACTGGAGTAGCCGTTCTTTCCAGTGCTGTATTCTCGCCGATGTCTCTTTCAGTCCTGCGACCAACTGGAGCGTTTTGTGGTCGGTCTTCACGAGATACGGGCGGCCGTGAAAACACATATTTCTCTTTAGATTTTTCAAAACTTTTCATGATTGCAATCTAAAGGGTGCTGGAATCACAAAAGCCCTTATGGAGTGGCCGAAATTCCAGCTGTATCAAGTCTTTGAAATCCAACACGGTGCTATTGTTATTCGCTGACTTTATTTTGATAGATATAATTCACTGCGATATGTTTTTGTTGCACTTCTATTTCATTTTTGTAATATCTGAATTCTCTCTTCTGATTTCTTAGACAGCAACATTGTTTTTCTTCAGAAAAATATAACGTTACTCCATCTAACTGCACATCAGACTTTACCTGCCCATTAACTTTTATTCTTTTAGGATATAGAAATGGCGCATATGTAGACTCTTTGCATGGGTGGCTGTTCACTAAAAGTAACAACGAAATAATTCTAATGTGTCTGAAGGATGCAGAACTTTTCGAATATTGCCGATTTTACACGGATATGCATACAATTTCCTCTTATACTCAATTAGAGCGGAAAGAAACTTTTTAAAATAAAATCAGACGAAGATAAACGTGCGCATGCACATTTGACAGGATTTTTTTTTTTTTAATTTATTTGTGAGCACCCGCAACGAAGGCGATTCGCCCGGAAGAATTTTGAAAGAAAATACATAAAGTGAAAAGACAGGACTGTACTAAGGTAGGAAGGCGGGATTCCCGCTTGGGAATCAGGACAATTGGTAGACCGGCCGACTGCACTGATAAATCCCTGGGTTCATTGGTAGAACGGCCGGTTGCAGCGATAATACGCTCGGCTGCACTCATACACGTCACCAAGACCTTCATAATGCCAGGCGGATGCGTGCATTATTCCGATACGATTTTACTATTGGAATAGGTTTTTCGTCCGGTCTGTTTTCCACTCATCACTAATCCCGATGATAAGAGTTTCAAGGGATTAACCTACCTTTCCTCTAGCTCCCTCTGCATGTATTTCTCAATATGTATCTCACTAGAATCGATCT
This sequence comes from Gonocerus acuteangulatus, assembly GCA_946811695.1. Classification (NCBI taxonomy): domain Eukaryota; kingdom Metazoa; phylum Arthropoda; class Insecta; order Hemiptera; family Coreidae; genus Gonocerus; species Gonocerus acuteangulatus. Next base: position 139,111,110 of record OX328123.1, on the reverse strand, counting down.
ATTGATGTTGCATTAATCAATGCTTTTGTTGAACAATTTCTTCTCGATCGTACCACAGTAGGGAGTCAAACAAAACGTTTCAGGATTTTTCCATTTTGGCCTTTAATCACACCCTAATGCCATCCTGTAAAATGTCTCTAGCTTCTCGTGAAGTGCTTAATAATTTTGATGAGTGAGCCATACAAATTCCGATTTTCCATCTCCATTATCTCAGAAACGCTTCAATGTAGAATTATGAAACTTTTAAATTTTACTCTCATCTCGTAGTGTGATACCTGTGTAAAATTTCATGAGTTTACCTTTAACTTGTTCAAAGTTATGGAAGGTAAAAATCAGTTCTAATACGTCGTGTAATATACACACAGTTGGCCTAGGCTGGAACTTGGCCTGGCGCACGGTAGCCCAAAATCATTAGCTGCCGGGCGCCTAGATCCTGTTAACACGATATTTCTTCGAGACGACACTTGGTATATGACATTATCAAAGCAAACGATTGAACGAAACTCGGTAAACATATGTCATGGCCATCTAAAGAGAAAGATGTCTTGTAAATATAAGCAAAATTGGACCCATCTACAGGGGGGGGGGGGGTTAATCAGGAACGAGATTACTAATTTTCTAATACCGATTGTAATTTCTGTTGCATTATAGTGGAACTCGATGTACGTGGTCTGTACCTAAAGTGAAAAATTTGTTTTAAAAAATGAAGTAAATCGGTCTATTAGAAGTCTGTGTATACTTCCCATTCTGTTGAAAATACGTAGAATTAAGCCTCCAAACCGCCTCGGATATTTGTTATTACTTGTACCACTACGAGCGCTGAACATAGGCACTGTATCCGGTTCCTTCGTTCTTTTCCGTTGTGGGATTTTATCTTTTCACATGTGGATTCTTTCATTGTTCATTAAGATCAAACAATACAAATTATAAGTTTTGTGTATGTAGATTTACCACGCAAACACAACACAACGTAAGATAATTAATTAAAAAATGGATAATTGGAACCGTTGCCCATTAAAAATGTAAAAGAGCAGAAAAATTCTTTATTTTAATTTATTTTATTCAGGTAATTTAAAAAAAAATATTCAGGAATGCAGTCTACACTACCCACTTTCTGAAAGGTGTGCAGGTACTGCAAAACAGGGATTTTCTTTATTATTTTAAACATCTTTATCATAATAAATCACTTACACTGCTACGTAAAATCTGTAGACGGATGAAAATTATCAAAGAGAGAATGATAGGATTGCCCTTTTTTTAAAGATCCTAATACTCATACTATTGAATGGTCCCTATTGACTGCAAGCATCCTGACATGGGACTTTACTCGAATGCTAATTCTTACTTTAGAATAGTAATATTGCGAACAAAGGTATTCCGAAGCAGTGAGACCCACTTAAAAAAAAATAAAAAGGGATTTTATGAAAAACGTAAGCAGGGAATGTGAACTGGGCGCAGAACTGAGGATTTTCGAGACTGAAATTTCACCTAAAATATTGGGTGAACGAATTGAGCTGACTGCGTGTGATTAGGTGAATGGAAAAAGACCAGGAGAGTCAACGACTCAACAAAGGTTAGCAATGAAAAAGATATGATTGGCTGGAAAGATAATATTTTCCAGTATTGGGCCACGATACATGGATTATAACTTTCATTATACCAGATTGATATACAGACACTGTATTTTAGTTTGATTTTTTACAGTTAGTCCGTACAATACACATACAGAAACGAATATTTAAAGTATATAAAATGAAAAGTTCTGACAGATATAGCATGTACAACCAATAGTAATATATTAAAACTACAAAGGAAAAGGCACCTCAAACGGGAATTAAACAAAATAAAAATGAACCAAAGTATATTTAATGATTGAAATTAAAGTTAATTAATAACTCAATGAATAATGTTTTATTATAATTATAGAATGCATCAATATTTTAAAAATACGTGAAATGTTTATAACAATTTTTGGATAATTTATCAAGCGAATATTCCATAAAGTTATTTAAAAAAATATTTATTTATTGAAATTTTACACTATTTTTTTAAACGTCCATTAATAAAATTTATAAATGGACGTTTAAAAAAATTAGTGTTATTTAATTTAATTAGTGTTATTTAATTTAATTAGAGTTATTTAACATCACTAATTAGTGGAGTGGGTTAAATAGGCTCTCAAAAGTGTTTGCCAGGATGACGCTTTTTGTTTTCTTGACTACTCCCTGTATAAATGGAACCCTAAGAGAAAAAAACTTAAAAAGCAAAGTATAGTTGCCAACTATATTGGGTAGCCCACTACACAAAATAATGATAACAAAAATGCAACAATTATAAAACTAAGTAAAACAAACAAAAGCAATTTGTAAATAAACAAAAAACAAATAAAGCTATGAACGTAATGGCAAAATTATAAATGCAAATTTTAAACGAAAGAAAATGAAAATACTTCTGGTTATGGGAAATAAAAAAAAAATGTTAAAAAAGTAAATAAACAAATAAAATACGGGACTTCAGCCATATACATATGTGGCTTTGAATTATAACCAGGGAATCAACGAGAATTCAGCTATGATTCCTAATTGTTCCTCGCTGATTCCCGTTTCCTTGAGGAAAGCTGTCGTCTCCTTCGGGATGGAACCGAACCATAATCCCTATAGGCTGTATTCTCTGAGTCCATAACTCTCATGGCATTGTGCTTTATAATAGGTCAAGCACTTGTTGTAGATCGGTTGCTTCTCTAAATTTATCCTTTCGTCTTGTTTATCATCGTTGCCTTCATATCGGATAGTCGGATCTAAAATTTGAGCAATTTTGATATTTCAGTGTATCAGTGGAGAGCCTTCGTCAGCGATGCTGAAAACTACTTTGTAACCTTTTTCTTTTAGGAGTTAAATGCGGGTATGCTTCACATTATTATGTTCGCAACTTGCCAGCTCATGTGCTGGCGTTTCTTTCTCTTCGCCACATATACGACAAAGGAGACCAGCCACTCTTGGTTCACTACTAATGCCAAGAACTGCTCAAAGCGGTGAATTGTTCATATTCATCTTCAATACTTTAATCCATTCAGATCCGAATACTACCTTGTCATATATGAACTTGTTTGCGTTTCGACAATCCTTGTAGTGCTGGAAAAATAATTAATTAAGAAGACATACTTCAACACTGAACTTTACGGAGGAGATTCCCACGAGATGTCTTTATAAACTCTAAAGCTTCATAAAATATATGTTCTTTCGAACGAATGTTGCTGTTGATTATCCGGTGTTTTTTTCATATTATAAGGTCTACTAGCTAGAGTTTTACAAGAATAGCAGAGACCAAATGTTATTCGAAAAATAATTGTAGCCACTCGCGATTCCTAAGAGAAAAATAATATACAATTATGGAAAAGTTTTACAATATAGAGACTAATAACAAAATTTCTGTTGAGATACAAGGATCAGCTTTATTCAGAAATATAGTTTCAGCTATCTCATTCAAGTTGTTAAAATAGCGAAATTAGTTTTTAAATTCCTTTTTTAAAGAAACTCCGTTTAGGGGAAATATTGTAATTACAAAATTAATAATTGAACAGTTGCTCATTACGAAAGTAAAAGAGAACTATTCATGTTTTTACTTTATTTATATAGGCCCTTTTAAGCAAATTATTTAGTAATGCAGTCTACACTACCCAAATTCTGAGGAAAGTGCTTAGTTATGCAGCTCCTGCGTGACGGCCTTTTTTTTTCCTATCGATAACTCAAGACTTTAATTCATGAACAAAAAGGATTATAAAAAAATACTTTATGTATTGCATAATTGACAAATAAAGATAAATAAAAAAAAATTAATATGTGATTGAGGGGGTCTCCCGTGGTCTAGTGGCTAGTGCGCTAGATTCATAAGCGGGAGATGGTGGGTTCGATCCCCACCGGCGGCGGAAATTTTCTCATCTCAGGGCTCGCTGAGAAAATTCCTGGTTGCACCCTGGACGTCGGCTCTAATGGCCCAGATTTATGTCGATGCACCATAAAAAAAAAAAAAAAAAAAAAAAAAAAAAAAAAAAAAAAAAAAAAATATGTGATGAGTATTAATACATCAATGACAATTTGATAATGGGTTTCCTAATTATATGAGTGCTGAAGAGGAGAAAAATAAGGGATGTATAACAATACCAGTATGATTGAAATTAATCCCAAAACCAACAAAAATCAATTTCATCTTACCTAATATCGGAATGAGATGAGGTTAATATAATATAAAGCCTTCATATTTATAATCCATTACATTTTTGACACATCAAAGTAAAATGTTTACAATATTTATGATTACATTATTTGATATTTTTTTATTCCGCTGTACTTAAAAACACCATAACCTTAAAAAAAATCATTTAATTCGAATCGGAAGTGATTTAAAATCCGAAGACATGCGCAATATTATCTAAGATGGGAAGCATGTAAAATGATTCTATTTTACCTCTCCTTTTTTAATTGATCTATCTATTTATTTATTTTTTCCATATTTGTCCTCTCTTTTCTCCTAAATTTATTTGTTTTACTCCTAACGTGAGACAGTAAGGGAGAGGGGTGTCTACTGATCCTCACGGCAATTGAACCAGTCGACTTAAAAAATAGAAAAAATGAATGTTCCTTTTGGAATTACATTATAATATATTAAACTATGACGTTTAAAACATAGATTTCATATATATATATATATATATATATATATATATATTTTCCACTTTTTCTTGTTTGTTTTTCTGGCAGGGGGTCGATAAAGCAGTACACTCTTTGTTCACATTAACTGCTTTATTTGTTATGTTTCGCCCGACATGTTTCGTGCCTTTTCGCACCTCTTCAGGGGCTTTCCTTATTAAGAAGTCCTCTCGTCATGTTGTCTAGCTTGAGTCAGGCGTAGTACTACGAGAGGACTTCTTGATAAGGAAAGCCCCTGAAGAGGTGCGAAAAGGCACGAAACATGTCGGGCGAAACATAACAAATAAAGCAGTTAATGTGAACAAAGAGTGCACTGCTTTATCGACCCCCTGCCAGAAAAACAAACAAGAAAAAGTGGAAAATATATATCGGGTCATCTTTCACAAGAATTAAAATATGTATATATATATATATATATATATATATATATATATATATATATATATTTACTTTATAATATCAAACTATATTAATAGTAAAATAATACAATAATATCAAAATAATATTTTAATAATTTATTATTTATTAATTATTGCAGAACCGTCAAACAGGGTCTATAAAATCATCAATCCCAGGGGCAGTTAAGCCTAACTAGGTTAAAAAAATACTTAGGAAAATAAAAATGTAGTGTTTGTTTTTTTGTTTCTAGCACTTTAGTTGATGATGAAAATAACTAAATAGAAAATATAGTCTTAAGTATTATTATCTTTCAAGTTCAACAATCGCATGCTACTTGAAAAAAAAAACCAAGATCAAGTTAATACCGTACTCACTCACAAATACACGCCCTTTACTACTGGCTACATCAGATAACAAAGTTAAAAAGTATCCTGGGCGCGGCAAAGCTGTCAATTCTACAAAAACATTTGAAACATTAGAAATAGAAGAAAAAAAAAACATCGGAAAGCAGTCGGTCTCTACTTAGTTGAATCATTAGACGCGGTTGCACATATTCATAATTTTTGAAAATTCCAATTGTTTCTTGACTAAATTATGTATTGGGAATGATAATATACAAATATATAATTGCCATGCCATACAAAGAAATCATTATCCTGTTTTAATTCAACTAGAAAAAATGCCTTAAACATTTTTTGGCTCAATTTTCCCCCTCCTCCCCTAAACATAATGTTGTAAGATTTTTTAAGATACTGTCAGGTCAACATCAAGTAAAGTACAAGACACCGGGGGGTATTTAAACCCCGGGGGGGGGGGGGGGTCTCATCACCCATGGCGTCAGAAGTAGTGTTGTGAAAGAGCGCGCCTTTAAGGCAAGAAGGCGCGGCTCCTAAAAGCTCGAGCTCTCAGAGCTTAGGCAGGGCTCTAAAGAAGGCGCGAGTCTTGAAGGCTCGGCTTGGTAGAAGGCGCGAGCCTTGAAGGCTCGGCTCGGGAGAAGGCGCACGCTTTGAAGCCTTTTACTTTTCATTTCCAAAATGGCGGAAGGCGGGCAAACAGCTGTTTCATGAAATATACTTTGGTAGATTCGTCCAAAATTGTTTCCACCACACTGAAATTATTCGCTAGCATTTAAATTTATCATGACATCGATAAACTAGATTATATGGATCACTAATTGGTTAAAAATAGTAACTTTTTCTAAAAAATAAATTCTGTTAGACGGTGATGGCAACACTGTCATACTTCTTAACTGTATGACACTGTCATACTTTTATCTCCCTTAAATAATAAAAGTCCATACAATTTTTCATGCAGATTTTAATCCATAAGAATACAGAATTTAAAAAAATCAGCTAAATGAGGCACTTTATTAAGCGTGTTCATTAACGTTATAAACTGAACTCTGCTGAATTTTAATAAATTACAAATGAAGCAAAATAAGAATTATCAGAGATAACAGCTAAATTACCTCCCTTTGTAAATAAAGATGCCGTTAAAAATTTATATTTATTATTGTTAAATAAATGGTGAGATATGTCACCAAAAAATGGAAATGAATAAAATGTAATAATTAAAGAGTAAGTAATTATTGTATATAGATAATCTAGTAAAGCACTAGAAAGGGTTTGACTATAACCGTGCTTGCCGAAGCTCTACCTTCCCAGGGCTCCAAGGCCGAGCCTTCAAGGCTCGAGAGAGAACCTTGCCGAAACTTCAGGGCTTGATAAGGTTAGGATGGAGCCTCACTCCCGAGTCTTCATGGAGCCCTCAGAGCTCGGGCTGTAGAGGCTAGGTTCAAGGTTCAGGCCTGAAGCTTTTAGTCAGGGCTCGCTTTTAACAACACTAGTCAGAAGTCAATAAATAAATAAAAACAAATGGGTAATAGGTTGAGCGTCACTCTTTTGGGATAAATGTAACCTTCTTTCATGATAACGGAATGTCATCGAATACTAAACTGATTTTCCATTGATTAGCTATTGTGGGAAGCAGCAAGGCACCCATTGCTTCTGTAGGAGGCAATGGTTGCTTCTCTCCATATCCGTGGTCTTACAGGTCATAATTACTGCATATAACACTGATGTTACTGCATTGGCGGTGATAATTGTTCTTCCTTTACTCTACTTTACCTTTCATAATGAGGACGCAACTAACTCGTTATCTCTCTTCAAAATGGCAACAATTCTCGAAAGCATTAGTTTACTCTTCTAAGTTTTTATTTCTAAACATAAATAAATGAAATCAAGGACTACTTCCAGACAGTTTTCTCTCACTGGAGCAATCCAAAGATTTGGTAAAGATGCTACCAAATCGTTGGATGTTTTAACTTGAATAGATTGTGCTCATCTAAGGTTGGCACTAGTTCTGCAGCTGTTTGGGATTCAAACATTTTTTTTTTTTTTAAACATTAAAATAACGCCAGCATTTTACTGCAGAGGTACGTGCTAATCCACTTGGTTTACATTACCTCTCCGTTAGGTATGTACGAAACACACCTAATACTGATTAAAATCAGTATGCAGCCCACACTTGAACAAAATATTAGAATATTAAAGGAATAAAAATACATAATACAAATTATAAAACTTACACATCACACACACACACACATATATATATATATATATATATATATATATATATATATATATAATATATATATATATATATATATATATATATATATATAAAGGGTGTCCCGTAAATGTCTAGTCATATTGTGAGGGGTGATAGAGGACCCTCAGGGGAACAAAAAATATTCTATGACGATTTCCCGAATTCTCGCGCCTAAGGGAGAAAACGTCGTTTTATTGTTTTTTCGAGACAAACGTGGTTTTTAGAAGAATAATCGTTGTAGCTCCGTCCCAGGTGGTACTACTAGAAAGGGGGTGAAACCTATCGAAAGCTGAGTAAATCTGCTATAAGACTAGTTGGGAGTAAACGAAAAAATGAATGAATGTAAGTATGTATATCTTACCAAAAGATAGCTATTCTAAATTTCCTGACATTTTATTGATATTTATTTCCAGCGTTACTCCTCAATGGGCGGGGTCTGTGATTTCCGGGTTTTAGAAAAACTTTCTCATTTAACCAGCTTTCCATTCATGTATGACAACCCTGTGTTATTGAAGTAGTTGAACGGTTTAAGAACAAAAGTTTTAAAAAAAACATGGATCTGTGAAAAGAAAATTATATTTTTTTCTTCTGTTTATTCAAAAAGCTGAAGAGAAATATTTACTTTTAAAAATATTTACATAAATATTAAGTAAATATTTACTTATAACAATAAAAAAATTACTTCCACGAATATAAAAAAATTCCTAAAACAGTAAATAAATAAAATACACATTTATTTTGAATTTATTAATTGAGGTAACTAATACTGGGTCCAGGAGTTGGCCATTAATGAACCCCAACCATAAATTAACCTCAAAAATTACTATTTTTACCTAGATCACGCATTTGAACACATTTTTACAGGTATTTATATTTTTTTAAAACAAATACTTTACCTTGAATTGATACTGATGGCTATGCTTGTGAAATTCACTAGGATTCTCGTGAGCCCATGCGTTGTTGTTGTGGTAATTCAAAATTCTATCCCTCATAAATAATACATACATAGTCCTGTAAAAATGTGTTCAAATGCGTGATCTAGGTAAAAATAGTAATTTTTGAGGTTAATGTATGGTTGGTGTTCCTTAATGGCCCCCACCTGGACCCAGTATTAGTTACCTGAATTAATAAATTCAAAATAAATGTGTATTTTATTTATTTACTGTTTTAGGAATTTTTGTTATATTCGTGGAAGTAATTTTTGTTGTTGTTTTAAGTAAATATTTATTTATTATTATGTAAACATTTATAAAAATAAATATTTCTCTTCAGCTTTTTGAATAAACTGAAGAAAAAAATATAATTTTATTTTCACAGATCCATGTTTTTTAAAAAACTTTTGTTCTTAAACCGTTCAAATACTTCAATAACACAGGGTTGTGATACATGAATGGAAAGCTGGTTAAATGAGGAAGTTTTTCTAAAAGCCGGAAATCACAGATCCTGCCCATTAAGGAGTAACGCTGGAAAGAAATATCAATAAAATGTCAGGAAATTTAGAATAGCTTTCTTTTGGTAAGATATACATACTTACATTCATTCATTTTTACGTTTACTTTCAACTAGTCTTATAGTACATTTACTCAGCTTTCGATAGGTTTCACCCCCTTTCTAGTAGTACCACCTAGGACGGAGCTACAACGATTATTCTTCTAAAAACCACGTTTGTATCGAAAAAACAATAAAACGACGTTTTCTCCCTTATGGGCGAGAATTCGGGAAATCGTCATAGAACATTTTTTGTTCCACTAAAGGTCCTCTATCACCCCTCACAATATGACTAGACATTTACGGGACACCCTGTATATATATATATATATATATATATATATATATATATATATATATATATTCTATAAATGCCATTATATTTTTTAATATAATCCTATACATATTATTGCATAATTATGTGAATGTGAATTACATGTTATGTGAATAACTGCAATAGTGTAATTGAATCGTTTATTTCAGAAACCCGTCAAATGCACTTTTTTAAATTTTCGGAAAACTAAAAAAAACTTCCTAATTTTAAAATTAGTAAAGGTTTTGGGTTGGGAAAAAATTTAAGTGCTTATTATTGTATTGCAAAAACAAATAATGCTTGGGGTTAATTTTTAAACTTATGGAAGTTTTTTTACTTGACGGGTTTCTGCAATAAAATTAATATATTTATATAAAAAAAAATGTTTTTGACAATAAAATTGATTTTGAAAAGTAGTTGAATGTTTTAAATAACATTCAACATCAAAGAAAATAATTTGAATATCAATTAAATATGGAACAGAAAGTAAATAAATAATCGAACTTGATAAAATAAAACATATTGTCAATGGACTTAAGCCAAGCCTATAGTTTGAGGTTTTATTCTACTTATCGTCATACTCTAGATGGATTTTATAGACGGCTGGGGTCGTAGGCTACTGGAGGATTTAGCCAAAAAAAACATTCTTAGCCTGTAGTTTGCTTGGCCAACTTCTTCAGATCATTTATTTTCTTTGCGTTGATCTCTATCTTTCCAGATGGGCATGCGATCATTATTGGCAGCTTCTCAACTTGAGAAGGTTTTATAGTGTGAATGTTGAGGAGATGAAACAGTCAATAAAGGGCTTAATAACCACTTTTCCTAAGTCAATTTTGTTCAAATGTAAATGAATAGGTACTTTAAAAGGAATACTGCCTTCTTTTCGAATTCTGTTTACCGAGTTTTCATCTGAGTTGACAGTCTACTTGTAATCATGTGGCCGGCAAGTATCAAAAGCATAGAGCTTCTGTCGTTTATTACTTGGTACTTGTCGTTTAGTAAAGCCTCCTTGATTTAAGAATCATCTCAACATACTGATTTGGTGTGTAAACTCTGTCAAATGTTCGATCAACACGTTTGATGCTGCCAAAATCACAGGTTAACAATGACTGGGAAGTAGTGACGACCACTTTCGAATATTCCTCTCTCACAAAGACTCTTCCAGAATCTTAGCATACTGATTTGGTGTGTAAACTCTGTCAAATGTTCGATCAACTCGTTTGATGCTGCCAAAATCACAGGTTAACAATGACTGGGAAGTAGTGACGACCACTTTCGAATATTCCTCTCTCACAAAGACTCTTCGAGAATCTCAGCATACTGATTTGGTGTGTAAACTCTGTCAAATGTTCGATCAACACGTTTGATGCTGCCAAAATCACAGGTTAACAATGACTGGGAAGTAGTGACGACCACTTTCGAATATTCCTCTCTCACAAAGACTCTTCGAGAATCTCAGCATACTGATTTGGTGTGTAAACTCTGTCAAATGTTCGATCAACACGTTTGATGCTGCCAAAATCACAGGTTAACAATGACTGGGAAGTAGTGACGACCACTTTCGAATATTCCTCTCTCACAAAGACTCTTCGAGAATCTCAGCATAAAATGATTTTTGTTTTCCCTGGAGTACCATAACTGAAAAGAATTAGATGCTAGTTCCACTTCGAAATTCAGTTTTCAAATAATGTAGAATCATGGAGCAAGCCCCTTCCGTGGATTTATTGGCCTCACTTTACACAAAAAGTGGTTACATCTATAGTCAAATATGAGCACGAAATAAGACTAACATAACATTTACTGCAGAAACCCGTCATTTGACGGGTTTCTGCAATAAACGGAAATTTAATGACAAAATACAACCTATTTAGAGGATTGATATTTCACTTGTTTCTGCATAAGACGGTGTGTCTAAAGTTGGTCATTCATAATCTATAATAATATCATTTTTCCAAAAAATGTCAGTTTACGGTTTCTGAAATAAACGATTCAATTAGAAGTCTAAGTAATATTTGATGCAGATGTTCATAAATACTTAAAAACCTAAACCCTTTTAATTATTAAATTATAAAAAGGATTTTATTTCCTGGGGCATTTCTGTAAACGAGTTGTTCTGGACGTTCTGTACACATTCTTAAATATCTCGGAAATTAAATCTTGGACAGAGAAAGGGGTTCATTCGAATAGCTAGCAATCTGTTGCTGGAAGCGGAGTTTAAAATTTCGAAATGTTGATTCCGTTCCTTCGAAGAAGAAATATTAAAGAATTTCTATTCTAACCTTTCCTAATCTGACCAAATAGATTCATTATATGGAAACACGCTAATATAACGCATTTCGAGTCTCTTGATAGCTCTATGTATACCTAGAATATACCGGGAGCTAGTTGAATGAGCCTACTCATCCTGAGTCTATTAACATGAAGCAATCATGTGTTCATTCCGTCATATGCTAATGGAGTCTGGTCCCCCCTCCCTCTGAAACTGTTGTTTGGGTGTAAGTGGGAGTTGTAGGGGCGGGGGTAGGTCACCGGGTGACCCTGGTGGTGGGGCAACAAGAACGGCAGTAGCCCGCAGTCTGCTCCAGAGTGAACATCATCACTTCTCTATTAACAACTCTTACGAACACACCAGGTCAGTTCTCTAAAACTTATCTTAGTGTACACTAGATTTTTTATAGTTTCAAAATATCAATATAAGTTTTATTCGTTATGCCTTAATGTATATTATAAAATTCTCGCTCCAATATTCGACATTCAAGTACCTCTTATAATTTAATTCTGTATATTTTATCAATTTCACTAAATTCTACTAAGAGCTGTTTGTAAAAGGAGTACCAATCTGCATATACATATCTAATTAGTCATTAATTATTTATATCATTTAGAAATAATAGTTACATACACAACAGCATCGAGAGCACTTGGACAAACGTAGGATCGTCCGTAGGGCTAAAAATTAGAGGAGCATAAATGCGGTATTATTAACTTTCAGTGTTTAGACAAATTCTTATCTAGTTTATTTAATGTTTAAAATTTATTTGTTGTGTTTTTTATCGATTTTTTTTATTTTTAATTTAATTTATTTATTGTTTTTATTTTTTTTTTCTCAATATTTCATTTAAGTTTGTCACGTCAAGCGTGAAAAAAAATATAATAATAATAGATCAATTGACGAGAAATAAAATCTAGAAATAAGTATACGAGGGGTATCGCAAGTAGATGACAATGCTTAAGGCGTCGAAAACAGGCAAAAAATATAATAATAATAGATCAATTGACGAGAAATAAAATCTAGAGATAAGTATACGAGGGGTATCGCAAGTAGATGACAATGCTTAAGGCGTCGAAAACAGGCAAAAAATATAATAATAATAGATCAATTGACGAGAAATAAAATCTAGAGATAAGTATACGAGGGGTATCGCAAGTAGATGACAATGCTTAAGGCGTCGAAAACAGGCAAAAAATATAATAATAATAGATCAATTGACGAGAAATAAAATCTAGAGATAAGTATACGAGGGGTATCGCAAGTAGATGACAATGCTTAAGGCGTCGAAAACAGGCAAAAAATATAATAATAATAGATCAATTGACGAGAAATAAAATCTAGAGATAAGTATACGAGGGGTATCGCAAGTAGATGACAATGCTTAAGGCGTCGAAAACAGGCAAAAAATATAATAATAATAGATCAATTGACGAGAAATAAAATCTAGAGATAAGTATACGAGGGGTATCGCAAGTAGATGACAATGCTTAAGGCGTCGAAAAGAGGCAAAAAATATAATAATAATAGATCAATTGACGAGAAATAAAATCTAGAGATGAGTATACGAGGGGTATCGCAAGTAGATGACAATGCTTAAGGCGTCGAAAACAGGCAAAAAATATAATAATAATAGATCAATTGACGAGAAATAAAATCTAGAGATGAGTATACGAGGGGTATCGCAAGTAGATGACAATGCTTAAGGCGTCGAAAACAGGCAAAAAATATAATAATAATAGAACAATTGACGAGAAATAAAATATAGAGATGATTTTATTTCTCGTCAATTGATCTATTATTATTATATTTTTTGCCTGTCTTCGACGCCTTAAGCATTGTCATCTACTTGCGATATCCCTCGTATACTCATGTCTAGATTTTATTTCTCGTCAATTATTCTATTATTATTATATATTATATATTATATTATTATTATATTTACGAATTAACTAACTTTAATATAAGGCGCCGCAGGATAATTTGCAGCGAAACTGAATGTAAAGTAGGTGAGTCCGGGTCCAAATAAGATGATGTGTTAATTTTCCAAGAAAAAAGTTTCGACCTTGATCAGAGAGGAAATATTTATAATTTGTAAGCTTATAATTTTTTTAAAGTTATTTATGACCATCTGCAACGTAGCCTATTCGGCCAATAAATTAAATATGCTTCCTATCGTAATATTGATATTTTATTTTCACATATATATATATATATATATATATATATATATATATATATATATATATATATATATATATATTTAAAAAAAATTAATATTTTTATTCGAATACGTTTGTCCCAGTTTTATGATGTTTTTGGTTCATGTTTCAGTAAGAATATTTAATATTATGAAATAAACATTAAAAGGGCAATTTTCGGTAGTTGTAATCTTTCTTTATAAGACTATATTTTTAAAATTATATTCTTTACACTTTCTTTGATTTTTTTATTATTTTTAAATTTGGGCTAAAGTAGCCCTTAAGCTTGGGTAACATTGTCCCAAACCAAATATTCCTATAAAAAATCACTGTATTTCACTTTTGGATTCAACTAACCCGCTTGTTTTGAAGGGAAACAACTCACAGACATATATACATATGCACTTTTTTTTGTTAAAAAGATAAAAAATGGTACGTAATTGACAAATTCTCTTTTTATTTTTTAAGGTCGTTTTTTCTGACCTAATGGCTTCCAAACAGTCGTTTAAGTTTAGCTTCCGATGATACTCATGATATTTTCTATTTTCTGAATTTTCTTGTTATTTTACAGAATTTTTTAAAATTTAGATTGAAAATAATAGTGCTGGTATCTTATATATTACGGAGAAAAAAAGTAAATATTATATAAAAATATTAAATATCGTTTTTCATAATATTCAAACATAATTTTAGTACCAGGGGCTACTTTGGGCCACTTTTTTCTTGGGAATAAGTAACCTGATATTTAAGAGTTACCAGTATCGTATTTAAAATAGATCTATATTCAAACTGGAAATACAATTAAGCAAAATTCCAGTAGATATCCTGGTTAGGGATGATATTGGCTACAATATTCATTTGTAGCTAAAAACATCTATTGTTCTCCTTGTGCAGACGGAAGTTTGAGGAGGACAGAAACAGGTCTTTTACAATAGGCTGTGAACAACGTCTACTACGACCTAGCGGGGATCACTAAAACTATTAAACTCTCGGGCCTTCTAGCAGGTACTCAGGCCTAGCGGAATCCTGAGTTAGTACGTGAATCTGACAATATCAGCTGCTGCTACACATGATGCAAACACTTTTTTGTTTTGGGACAAAGTTACACCCTAGGGCCAAAGTAACCCACTTTTACGTATATTTAATGTATTGGACGAATCATAAATAATTTTTAAACAAATGATGCGATGATTTAATATTTCCTCTCTGCTGAAGTTCCAGATTACAAATCTCCTATTCTTCTATTTGTTTGAAAAGGGGCAGAAAAACAAAACCACTTAATTGACTAAAACTTTATCCTGAATCTTGATCCCGAGTTCATCCAATGCTATTAAGCTGTCATTCAAAAAGTATGTTAAGAATGAAATTAAACTTAGGAATGTAATTGGCTTCAGAGGAAATATGTTTTCTCCAGAGGGTGAAAAAAAAGAAAACTAATTTCTGTAAGGAAGCAATCCTTTTGAAGATGGTTCAGTTCAAGTACTTTTGATGCTTAACTTTGATATAATCCCAAGTACAAAGGCCAGCAATAGGAACCAGTAACTAGGCCGCATCGTCTTCCTCCTTTAATTCATCTTTTCACAGCATTCATGCTTCAATACATCCTTCATCAATCTAAGCTATATTTGGTTTCCGCCTTTTTTTTTTTTTTATAATTGCCTCTTATAGCCTTCTTTTTATTAAGAACACAACCCTTAGGCACTGGACTTCTCAAGTTATTAAGAACACAACCCTTAGGCACTGGACTTCTCAAGTTATTAAGAACACAACCCTTAGGCACTGGACTTCTCAAGTTTTCAACATAATTTTCTACGTTAATGTAAATGCAGACCTCTTTAGATTGCTTTTCCTCTGAAAAGTTTGATTACATAATATTATAATATTTATTCGATATGACATTCCCCAATAATCTTGGCTCATCCCAATGATTAAAACTGTAACGTTAAGGAGGAAGAGTCCTCATTTTTAGTCCGTATTTTCCCTCCCTTCATAGGGAAGGGCAAATACGGTGTTTTTTTTTTTGTTTTGTTTTTTGCTTCTTTATGATTTTATAAGATTTTATGTTTGTTATTTTGTAATGACCTGAAACATATTAAGATTATTTCAACATATGCCGCCTTCCAGATGCAGATTCATGTGTATTATATATATATATATATATATATATATATTCTTTCACATAAAAAATGTCGTTTTATTATGATACCATGACGACATCCTGACCATTTCTACCACCCTAAAATTATTTACATTCTAAGTTTTTCAATTGAAACTAGAAATAAGAACTGAAACGCGCTAAGATGGTGCAGTTTCTGCCAGTTGAACTTTTTTAATTGTGTTGTCCCAATATAAATGTATAGATAATAATACATATATTTAAATATTTAAGCTTTTGAATACTAAAAGTACCGTTTTATAAATTTATTAGGTCAATAAGCTCGTGCGCATTAAAAGCATGAATGGAATTAGCTATGACACACTTCGACACTTTGTTCGCTAGACAAATGTATTTGTCGCCAATTTTCGTTAACACCGGATGCATATTAGTTGCAATAAACAATAAATATAAATAATTAATATATTATTATGTTTTTTTTTCAAATTAAGGAAAGTTTTGTATTTTCAAGAAGATTTCCCTATACCAGTCCGTAAGTCCAGATAGAGCTGATTATAGTCTTGTACATACTGAGTTCGTTTTGTGTAGTAAGTTTTTTTTTTTTTTTTTTATTATTATTGATTTGAAGGGTGCGTTCTACCGCGGTAGGTCATGGTGTAGTAAGTTTTGAAAAAGGTTTAAATGGTCGCCGTTGGAGTCCATATTCGCTGATTAGAATAATGGCGTCATACCCCCTCTCCTAGCCACCCCAGCTCTCTACCCCCACCATAGCTCTCTGCCCCCACTACATGGAGGGGTTGAGAGCTAGGGATGGGGGAAGTCCCCGCCTCCATAGACTACCCCCTCCGTGGCTGTCTCCTTTACGGTCCGCCTATCATGATAACCCCAGGGATTCTGACAGGAGCCGTCAGTTGAAGCCAAGCTACCACTCAACCCTCATCTGCCAAGCCTGCAAGCCTCCTTCCAACTCTCAACTGCATTTTATTTGAAGCTGCCCTTCCAGCTCCCAACACTGCATTCGCCCATCTTTGGCAAGGTAACAAGCTCTCTCTCACTCACTCACTCACTCACTCTCTCTCTCTCTCTCTCTCTCTCATAAGTTAATATATGTTCTTATGCTGAATTCGTTGTAAATATTACACAATTTTGTAATTATAAAAGTATTTCTTAACAAACAGGAATAGAAAGATATGAAATAAAATAAATTAAAAAATAAAAAAAACTGTTTTATTTTATTTTTTTTTTTATTTTTTTTTTTTTTTTTGTGCATCAAGTACTTTTGTCATTTGCACCAAAAGGTTATTGTACTCGTTTCTGTCATAGCTTTAGATTTATTACTCGATTCGTAAATATTGATTATTCTTATTTAAATTCAGACGAGGATATTACAATTGAGATTGACATTTTTTGACGGTCATTGTGATGGGGGAATTCTCTGGAAGTAAAATCGCGCTTTTGGAACTAGTTCAGTCTATTCCATCATTTTATAGATAATTCTCGAGAAAGTAAATTAATTGTATATATTATTGTAGTATCTAAGGAGTAATAATTGTCTCTTGGTCTCTACACTAGGAAGATTAAACCATTTAATTAACATGTAATTACAACATGGTTTTCTAGTAGCTTAAAAAATATGTTTATTTTCTAAGGACTGAGAATTGAATCGCTTATTTCAGAAGCCCGTCAAGTGATTTTTTTTTTTTTAATTTTGGGAAAACTAAATAAAAAATCTTCATAATTTTTAAAATTAGTAAAGGTTTTGGTTTGGGAAATCAGCGAAGTTTTTCTTATTGCATGGGAAAGACAAATAATGCTTGGGGTTAATTTTGAAAATTAGGAAGTTTTATCGAAATTTAAAAAAGTGCACTTGCCGGGTTTCAATTCAGGAATATATTTCTAACCTACAATGTGCCATTAATTGATTTCTCTGCTAATAAGGCGCATTGGACGAAACGCTTGGATACATGTCGACTATTTTTCGATGTAGAATCACCAGAAAAAAAATGCTCCAGATCGGTGACCCCCATCGCTGTATACTCCCCTTGTTAGTTGGCTGACATGTTTTAATTTATTTATATTTATATTGTAAGCTAAATAGTGCTGTGGCTGAGGGCTATTGTAACTACAAATAGCTCTGTAAAGAGGGTTATAATTTGAGTTGGACGCCTTGTCAATGTCTAAGAAATAGAGGTGGTTCTTTATTTTTCAATAATTACATTTTTCGTAGTCAATAAATATGTTTCCTAGGAAAAATCAAAGAAATTCTCTTCAATATAGTTATTTGATGCTATTTGTTTGATTTTGGATTCCCAATTGAAGCATATATCACTCCTATAGGAATCTAATTCTAAGAGCCTTTTAAGGCATTTGCGTGATAATCGGCATTCAGGCATTGAGAGTATAATTATAATTATACTCTACACAGATCTACAAAAATAATCTTTCTGAAATTTGATTTGATGATTTTGGTCAATCTCTATGCTCCTTGGCGTGCTGAAGCCGAACATGAGGTCAGTCCCTCTCTATCACGTAAGGAAATTGTTCAATCTCAAGTAAGGGCAGAGGTACTACCATTAAAAGAAAACAGAATTGGCGAATAAGAGTTTTCATTTATTTCCATGATCTTTTAGTTATTTCAATGTTGTTTACTGTACAAAATACATAAATGTGTAGAAATAACAGCTTCAGAATTAACAGTGGCATATTTAGTTATTATTTTTATGAAAACGTATTTTTTTCTCTTGAAAATTTCTCCGTGTTCGTTTCCGGCTGTAGGACTCTTCTGATGATTCACGCTGCAGCATCCAACAATAGTCAGCCATCATGTTTACGTTCCATTTGCCCTGATACCTACGTTCCATTTCCTGGATGTCCTGATGGAACCTTTCCCCTTGTTCTTCACTTACTTCCCCTAAGTTTTCCGGAAAATAGTCCACATGCGAATGTAAGAAGTGAACCTTCAAACTCATGTTGCAACCTTGTAATTGAAATTCCTTCAACATGCGTTCCACGATACTTCTGTAGTTGGGATCCTTCACGTTACCAAGGAACTTCTCAACAACATCTTTAAAAGAATTCCAAGCTTCCTTCTCCTTCTCATTCATGGTCTGAGTGAAATGTGGATCTGTGAAAAGTTTCCGAATATCTGGGCCTACAAAGATCCCCTCTATTAGCTTTGCATCACTTAATCGTGGGAACTTGGAGCATAAGTACTTAAAACATTCACCTTCTTTATTTAGAGACTTTACGAATTGTTTTATCAGCCCTAGCTTTATGTGTAGAGGAGGTAGCAAGATTTTGTCAGAAGGAACCAAACTTCTCCTAATTACATTTTTTTGGCCTGGCAACAGAGCTCCTCGTGATGGCCAGTCTTTGTTCTGGGAATTTCTGTCTCGGCTATCCCATAAACATAAAAAACAAGGGAACTTGGTGTACCCTGATTGCTGACCTAAGAGCATAGTAAGTACTTTCAAGTCTCCACATATCAACCAGTTATGCTCATTATAATGAATTCGTTCGAGAACTAATGACAAATTTTCGTATGTTTCTTTTAAATGTACCGAATGGCCAACTGGAACTGAAGCATAAGTATTGCCATTGTGCAACAAAACAGCCTTTAGACTTCGCTTTGATGAGTCTATGAATAGACGCCAATGAATCGGGTCATATTGTACACCAAATTGACCCATCAGACCAAGAATGTCTTTGCAATAAATAAGATTCTCATCCAGAGCAAAGTAAGGAACAAAAACTGCTTCACGGTGTCGATACCATGAAAAAGAAGTGCCTGGCTGTAATAAATTTTTGTTTTTAAGACGGGAGCCAAGTAACTGAGCTGCATCTTTTGGAAGTCCAAGATCTCTCACTAAGTCGTTCAACTCCTGTTGAGAAATAAGCTGAGGTTCATCTTCTGAACTGCTTGCTTTGAACTCACTGTGTACTTCATCGCTCTCCGACATACAGTCTTCTCTATTAGCTTCCCTATCTATACTGCCCAAGTCACGAGGGGGCTGAGGACCTGTCAATCCAGGACCGTGTGGTACCGGACGACTAGCAGATTCCACATTAGGGTAGTTAATGAGCTTATGATTTTTGGAATTATAGCGTTGAACATGACAATTACAAAAGTAACAGTCATTAACGTGGTTTTTTTGCTCCCTCCACATCATTGGGATAGCAAATCCGAAAGATTTTAACTCTCCTTTGTACCATAAGCGAAGTTTTTCTACGCAGCTATGGCATACTTTGTGAGGAGCCCACACTTTATCTTGATCTCCTATTCTCAAGCCAAAATATGCATAATATACATTTTTGACAAAACCTGTTATATTTCGTTGGTATTTCTTAACTGTGTACTCACCACAGATAAAACAGAAGTAGCCTGGACTGGTAACACAACGACGATGAGACATTTGGTCTAAATGCACTTTCAAACCTTAAAATACGTTCTTAATCACTTTGACACAACTAAGAGACCTCAGTGAATGTGTTCACTTCAGTTGATACTACTGAACTGAGAGAATGAACATAAATTTAGCTCCAAGTTCCTGATACAACAGGTTCAATCTCGTTTAGCTTCAGACGGTGACATCTCAGACCAAACAAGTACGTTCCTGTCTGAACAGGTCGTGCCTAGACACCCTCAGGCCTACAACATCTACTGAGGGAGTCATTGCCTACATCACCTAGCGAAAGATGTCTGTTTATAAAAAGAGAAATCGTTTGGAAAAAAAAAAAAAAAAAACCTACTTCTTTACACCAAATTTATGTGTATAGCAGGTATATTATGTTCTATGGATTTGAAAAAAATCTGTACGTGATAGAGAAAAACGGACTTCATTCTCGGCCTCAGCACACCGAGAAACACAGAGATTAGCCAAAATCATCAAATCAAATTTTTGGTTGTAGACCTGTGTTATCAATTGCACACAAAGTATTAAAGTGCCCAACAGCTCTAGATATTATAATTTTTGTCAAATAAGATTCCACTCAGCCACGAAGAAAAATGTTATCACATCACATAAAGCTCGGGAGCATTTCTATGGAGTAGACTCAAAATTGTGAAAATATATACAAGATGAAATAAGACAGGAGAGACCCTGAACAGTTTAATAAAGCTCTGGCATAGTCGAAGGCGAATAGCTGCTCTGTCACAAGAAGGCAATTTTATTCCCACCCTACATATATCATTCAAGTACCAATTTACCTCAAATACATTCCCTACCCTAAGAAAGTCCAATTTATACAGAGAACAATAACAGAATTTCCCTAAGAAATTGACATTCATGAGGTTTTTAATTATAATTATCGTTCGTTCCTTTCTTAACTCGATGAAATTTTCTTTCAAGCAAAATACATGTTCCTTTCCTCTGAAGTCCACTTACACCAGACAAAAGTCTTATACTCTTTGTGAGTGCATATTTTCATTTATTTATTGAAGCATCAAGGCAAGGGCGGTATGATCTTCAATTTAATTATTGTTATTAACAGTTAAAAATAAAAAAAATCATAAATAGTTTTGAGCTTTTATGTTTGTATTGAGCAGCTGATTCATTATTTTTTTTATCGCGGTTCCTCCCACCCTCCACAGGGAGGATCTACTATTCTAGATATGATTATTTTAAGATATATATATATATATATATATATATATATATATATATATATATATAGAGAGAGAGAGAGAGAGAGAGAGAGAGAGAGAGACAGAGAGAAAGAGAGATATTTGATTTTTTCACTTGGTATATGTTCTTATTTTCTTTTTTCAGGATAAAAACTCCCTTGCTGCATAACAAATTCTCTAATTATTAATCTAACTTTGAAGTTCCTGTGAAGTTTTAAAATAGATTTTCGTTCTGTGAACGGTAGGTTTAAATTTACACTTCCTTGTCAATCACTCAAAACCGTTATCGAACGAACACACCGTTCCATGCCTAGCTTACAAATTCCCGCTACTGCCTTCTTCTACTTAGTGGTTTAGTTTGATCTTGCACGTAAAATTACTTATAATGATGTGATTTCCTAGAAACCTATCATATATATTCCTATAGAAACACAAAATCATATATACTAACTGATGACGAAGCTGTAATATTGAAGTCCTTGTAATTGTCAAAGGACCTGTGCGCAAAGCAGGACATTCTTTGCGCAAATCCCAGACTACAGATTTAAATTAGCTAAAAAACAAACATTTAAATCTTGAAATACTTATTCATATGGTTCAATATACAATATTAAATTAGTTTGTAAGAGCCACACAATAAGCCAAACGATAATAAACATTGTGTTTATTATCGTTTGGCTTATATGGCACCGCCGCTCCCGCAATTGTGCTAGCTGACCAAGAAGCTCTGACCATGCGACTCCCCGCACAGATAGGAAGTGACAAAGATACTCGCGCGTTCCTCCCGCACTGGTGCTAGCTGACCAAGATACTCTGACCACGCAAATCCCCGCACAGGTGCGGACTGGCAAAGACAATCCCGCATTGGTGCTAGCTGACCAAGAAACTCTGACCACGCGACTCCCCGCACGGGTGTGGACTGGCAAAGACACTCCCGCGTCCCTCCTGCACTGGTGCTAGCTGACCAAGAAGGTCTGACTACGCAACTTCCCGCACAGGTGCGGACTGGCAAAGACACTCCCGCGTTCCTCCCGCACTGGTGCTAGCTGACCAAGATGCTCTGACCAGGCGACTCCCCGGACGTGTGTCGACTGGGAAAGACAATCCCGCGTTCCTCCAGTTTTGGTGCTAGCTGACCAAGAAGCTCTGACCGCGCGACTTCCCGCACGGGTGTGGACTGGCAAGGGCACTCCCGCGTTCCTCCCGCACTGGTGCTAGCTGACCAAGAAGGTCTCACCTCGCGACTTCCCGCACAGGTGCGTACTGGCAAAGTCACTCCCGCCTTCCTCCTGCACTGGTGCTAGCTGGCCAAGATGTTCTGGCCACGCGGCTCCCCGCACGGGTGCGGACTAGCAAAGACACTCCCGCATTACTCCCGCATTGGTTCTAACTCACCAAGGAGGTCTGATCGCGCGACTTTCCGCACGGGTGCGTACTGGCAAAGGCACTCCCACGTTTCTCCCTCAATGGTGCTAGCTGACCAAGATGCTCAGACCACGCGACTCCCCGCACGGGTGCAGACTGGGCAAGACACTCACGCGTTCCTCCCGCACTGGTTCTAGCTGACCAAGAAGATCTGACCACGCGACTCCCCGCACTGGTGAGGACTAGCAAAGACACTCCCGCGTTCCTCCCGCACTCGTACTAGCTGAACATGATGCTCGGACCACGCGACACCCAGCACGGGTGCGGACTGGCAAAGACACGGGTGCTAGCTCACCAAGAAGCTCTGACAACGCGACTCCTAGCACTGGTGCGGACTAGCAAAGACACTCCTGCGTTCCTCCCGCACTGGTGCTAGCTGACCAAGAAGCTCTGACCACGCGACTCTTCGCACGAGTGCGGAATTGCAAAGACACTCCCGCGTTCCTCCCGCACTTAGGGGGGATGTCAAAGACCCTGTGTTTTCTCAGAAATTCATGAATATAAATGATTTCACGCGCCTTGAGCCTTTTATTTTCCGTTCGCATCTATTAGGACTAAGCTCACTATTGAGTAAAAGTTCGAAGTAAACTCCGTGTGAGACGTACACTACAAGCTATGTTGGGCAAACATAAAAACTAATACTTAAATTAAAACTACATTCTTTTTTTTTTAATAAACTAAATCTAAACTAAAAATTGCAACATAAAGAAAATCTTAAACTAAAATTAAATTAACTAATGGATATTAGTTGACCTAAAACGTACACTAAATCATTGGTAATTGATTAAAAACTGAATTAAAGCCTTATTTTAGGTTAGTTTAACAAAAAATAACGTGAATTATATGTTATTTCGATAATTAAGTAAATTATTAAAACTAATAGAACTTGTGTTCATTTGGTTTCAATTAGGGTGAATTTTAACCTCATTTTTCCCCTATTATAGTTAATAAAAAAACACTCTTTATTTAAACAAAAATACTTACATACCTATTTTCAGTTCTGAATCAAAGTAGGTAATAAACTAATTAGTGAATTAAAAACTAAAACTAAACTTTTCTTTTATTGATAATTACAACAATATGATTTACATATTTCTAGTAATATTGCTGGTTCTGTTACAATGACTTTGTGAGGCATGATGTGGGAATATGTAAAGTTACATAATCCACAAGAATAATACTTTTTAAGAGAAAATTGAAACAACTGTAAAAAATTAAAAGAAAATATAACACATTTTGTGCACTGCAGATGTTAAACAAATTGTCTCTAGGCCACCTCCGCTTCAGTCTTCTGTGAGGATTTTGTGGATTTTGGAACGAAGATATAGAATTTACTAATGGACTTGGATGGCCAGGGAGATAGGAATGGAACTTCTGATGGACTTATTTGGCCAAGGATTGGATAAAGGGGATATTGAAGTCATTATGCAGGGTTAGGTTTGAAAACGTAGTAAGGAGCATTGAATATTCCTCGAAGGATTTTGGATTGCATTGGTTGTTATCTGTAGGAATTGGAAGGTTTAGTGGAACCCCAGAGTTCTAGTCCATCAGTTCATATTGGTCGGAGTACGGTATTGTATATAAGTCGTTTGTTAGTCAATGATAGTTTCGAGCATTTATTCAATAAGCGTGATAATCCTTCCTGCCTTTTCTGTGTTATGTGTGGCTTCCAAGTTATCCGTTTGTCTAGTATCAGTCCTAAATATTTTACTTGCGATATCTGCGGAAGTATAATGTTTTGGAGGGTTATTGGTGGGGAGCTTGACTTACGAAGTGTGAATGTTGCATGGATAGATTTTTCTGCATTTACTTTGATTCTCCATTTGTTTAGCCATGGTTGAAGGAGACTCAGATGTTTTTCGAGAGTATTAGAAGCAAGAATTGGATTTTGGTTGACAGTAAGGATAGCAGTGTCATCAGCATACATGTGGATGGATGTTTGGGGATGGGATGGGATATCAGCCGTATAAACCAGGAACAATAAGGTACTGAGAATTCCACCCTGTGGGACACCGGCACGTTGGGGGAAGACTGGAGATATGAAGGTGCCGTAGGATATCTGGAAAAACGATCGGAGAGGTAGGCTTTCACTATAAGGTAATATGTTGAAGCTAGGGTTTCTTTGAGTTTAAACAGCAAGTCCTGGTGCCATATTCGATCGAAAGCCTGAGCTACATCAAGAAAACCGCCAGAGCAATATTGCTTATTCTCGAAGGATGAGGATATGCTGTCGACAATACGGTGGTATTGGTGGATAGTGGAATGGGAGAGGAGAAAACCAAACTGGGAAGATGGGATAATAGGATCCAGGAGTGGATAAAGGAGTTTAAGAAGGAGGTTTTCGAGGATTTTACCCATTATTGGAAGGAGTGAGATGGGACGATAGGACGAATGTTGATGAACAGGTTTACCAGGCTTTGGGATCATCCGGATAACTAAACATTTCCAGAGAATGGTGAAATATGTCGTTCTTAGTAAGGCATTATACAAGTAAGTTAGGAAGAGGATGACTTTTGACGGGAGTTTATTAAGAACTTTGGGAGTGATGAGGTTGTATCTAGGGACTTCTTTGGAGGAAGATGTTGGACGGCAACTTCTTCAGGATTAAAAGGTTTTGGTGGGAGTGATAGTTAAAGAGAAGTGTCCAGTTGAATAGAGACAAGGAATGCCATGTAAAACTAAACTAAAATCATAAATTTAGGTTATTTTTGCAACAACTGTTTATTAAGAAAATACTCCAAGACATGATTAGTAATTTAACAGATCTAAACGCAAAACTAATAATACAACGTGAGTTTATTTTTAGTTAGAATGAATTGACGTTAGTTTTTTTTTTTTTTTTTTTTTTTTTGTGTGTTACAACCCAAAGGGTCATCAAACACAGTTATTTGGGCATCATTTGTTGGAGCTATTTAATTTTAAAGTATCAGGGACCGAGATAACAGACAGAGGGGCAGGCAGAATCCCCTCGGCGGCACAAGGACGCTACTCTCCTATATTTCATGATTTTCCTGACGTTAGTTTTGCCCAACACTGAACACAGGCCAAATATATTCCGCCTGACCCGCACAACGTATGTGTAATGAATACAGTTGTCAAAAGATAATTATTTGTTATTATCATTATTTCGCATCTTCCTTTGGTCAAGTCGCTATCTCGTTGGATTCTCATGCAGGGGAAAATAATTTAAAAATGTCAGTTCTATAAAAACAATTCCTTTGTAAAATGGCACAAGTGAACATGTAAAACTACTGGGCTATAAACATAGATCCCATGAATCTCTATGTGTTCCATCACTCAACCTGAAATGTTCTTCTTGTCAGAAAATGAACTTCTAATAAAGCAGTAATCACTAATAAAGTAGAAATAACTCTTTTAAAGTAAATGTTCCTATTATATAAATTATAAATAAGCAATAGGAGCTTCTTGCCTCTAATAATATAGAAGTTAGGCTGCTTACCCTCCATCAAGCTTAACTCAATTAAAAGTTCTGTCTTCTAGTTTTAAGAGTGTCAGGGCGTAAACTCAGGCGGACATTTTATTCATTTCAACCTATTAAAATGTTTTCGTAAACATTAAGCACAGATTACATTAAATCATGTTCATTCATCTTCAGAAAAAGTTCTTAACCTTTGGAGGAGTTCCTGTTTTCTTCACCAACTGGTCAGTTTTGTATCGGAAATTTAGAGAATCATGTATCAATATATTTGAAGATCCTTTGTACCTGCAACGAATAAAATGTTAGAGAAATGTACTTTCTAACAAAAAAAGATCAGTAAGAATTCCGACCCCCGAACACAGCTATTTCTGTTGGAAATATTCAACTATTCAATAATCATAAGTCGAGGAATGGTTCGGATTCGACTAAAGAAAACGTAGAAGAATCTACATCTTAATCATATTGGCATGTCTTTGACAGCCTTCTTCAGCTCAAATATAAATATGAAAAACTACAAACGAAAACAATAAAAACACAATAAAAATTAAAGATAAAGTAACCGTGGTAAGAGATAAAAAACAGAAATGTTCAAACCTTTACCGGGAGGGGGGGAGGGGTTTACCCTGGACTCAAAGTATTATATTTTTTTTTTTTTTTTTTTTTTTTAAATAATACGTTTATTTAACATCTGTACATTTTAAAGTACATTGGTTAAGTTTGCTCACAAATATGATTAATGATATATACAAAAGTTGATTAATACAACTGACAACAAAGTAAAAAAAAAAAATAAAATAAAAAAATAAAAATAAAATAAAAATAAAAAAAAAAAATAAAATAAAAAATAAAAAAATAAATAAAATAAAATAAAAAAGAAATAACAAAATAATTTAAATGTAAATATATGAATAAATGGTAACCATAATAAAATAAATGAAAATAACTAAATAATAAATAAGTAAAGACGAAGAAAAAATAATAATAATAATGACAAATAATAATGATAATAACACTTATGGAAGAAGCCAATCAATATTGGTACTTCCTAGTTTTGGAATATATTTTTTTCTCCACTAGTCATTTAGCTGGTCACGAGGCCAATGTCTCTTGAGCCTTCTAGGCGGGTTTTGTGGGTGGGTTTGGGAGGAAAGTGTTTGTGCTCTGGGATTGGGATGGAAGGACAATTTGGAATGAAAGGTTAGGAATCGGGATTTTGCCAGTTCTTGAACGAAAGGGATGTTTAGGTCATTATGAAGAGTTTTATTGGAAACGTAAAAAGGAGCATTGACAATTTTGCGAAGGACTTTGGATTGGAATGCCTGTATTCTCTGTATGTTAGAAGTTTTAGTTGTTCCCCAGAGTTCAAGTCCGTAAGTCCAAATAGGTCGGATTATGGTTTTGTATACAATGAGTTTGTTGTGTATTGTCAGTTTTGATGAAGGTCCCAGAAGTCGTCGTAAGAGTCCGTATCTCCTGTTCAGTTCCTGTCTTTTTAGTCGGGTGTGAGGGTTCCAAGTGAGTCTACTGTCCAGTAATAATCCCAGGTAGCGCACCTCGTTGGATATGGGGAGTTCGTGGCTGAATATGACGACTGGTGGGCAGGCTCTCTTATTGAGGGTGAATGTAATGTGGCAGCATTTTTGAGGATTCACCTTAATTTTCCACTTGTTGCACCAGTGCTCGATAGACTCCAGGTGTTCTTGTAGGTGAAAGGAAGCAGTTATGGGATCAGGAGAAGAAGAAAAGATGGCCGTATCATCAGCATATGTGGTTAAGTGGGTGCTGGGATGGGTGGGGATGTCTGCGGTGTACAAAAGGTAAAGGAGGGGACCAAGAATACTTCCCTGTGGTACTCCGGAGGAAATGGGATGGGAACTAGACAGTGCGGAACCAGATCTTACTTGGAAGGAGCGGTTAGATAAATAGGACTGCAGGATTAGGAAATATGTGTGAGGAAGTATGCGCTTTACTTTGTATAACAACCCCGGGTGCCAAACACGATCGAACGCTTGGGCGACGTCGAGAAAGGCACTCGTGCAGTAGTTTCTACTTTCAAGCGCGTGGGATATGGTGTCAACAACGCTAAAGCATTGTTGGATGGTTGAATGCTGAGGACGAAAACCAAATTGGTGATCAGGTAAGGAATTGGGAGGGATCGTGGACAGAATTCTTTTTAGGAGAAGTTTTTCAAACACTTTGGACATGATTGGGAGCAAACTGATAGGACGATACGATGATGGAATCTTGGGAGATTTCTGGGGTTTCGGTATAAGGATTATTATTGAGTGCTTCCATGGATTTGGGAAGTGGGTGGTTCTTAGGATTGAATTGAATATGTAGGTGAGGAAAATAATTGCTTTGTGAGGTAGATTTTTTAGGATTAGGGCTGTTATAAGGTCGTAACCGGGAGATTTTCTTGGGATGTGTCTGATAATGTATTTAACTTCTGCAGGATGGAATGCTTTAGGTGGAAGGGAGAGTGGAAGAGGGCTATTCAGGTAATCGTGTATTTCTAGGTCTTGGGAGGAGCTGGTTTCTGGGTGAGGGGAAAAAGTGGATTCCAGGTGGGAAGCGAATAATTCGGCTTTGTCTTCATCACTTCTAGCCCAAGTTCCGTCACTGCGTTGAAGAGGTTGAGGAACGGAATGGAATTTTAGGATTTTACGGGTGGCTTGCCAGAGAGAGTTGTCTTCGGTGGCAAGTGATTGGAGGTAATCATTGAAGGATTCAGATCGGAATTGGGATAAGGCTTTTTTTAGGAGGCGAGTAAGTCGATTGAAGGAAGTGTGGTCAGATGGGTAACGAGTCCTCTGCCAACGAGCTCTTGCTTGGCGCTTAGCTGACAAGAGATTAAGGATGTGATCTGGGAGTTGAGGCTTAGGGTGAAAAGGAAGACGAGTTCTTGGCCTGCTTGAGCTCAGAGCACTGTCTTGTATGGCTTTTGTGAACATCAATACAGCCTCGTCCACGTCGGATGAGGTTTTCAGAGGAACGTTGAGGTCTATGAGTTGAGAGAGTTGTTGACGAAACAACTCCCAGTTCATAGGCCCTGGTGTGAGAGTGGGATTGCTGGAGCGTGGTAGAGGAGAGGTATTCAGGACGAGTAAGATGGCTGAGTGATCGGATGAGAGTTCAAGCAGTGACTGAGTTGAGTATGATATACCCCTTAGGCCAGAAGTGATGAAGAAATCGACAAGGTCGGGAGTACGAGAGGGATCGGTTGGCCAGTATGAAGGGGAATCAGAGGAAATGGAGTCATAATTTTGGGATTGAAGGATGTCATACAGAATTCTGCCACGAGGATTGGTGAGACGGCTTCCCCATCTGGGATGTTTCGCATTGAAATCAGCCCCTATGAGAAAGCGAGGACCAAAGGATTGGAATAGAGTGAGAAACTCAGGAGGGTAGATGGTGAAATTTGGGGAAAAATACGCCGCAGAAACAATTATATTGTAGGAAGAAAGGGAAAGGGAGATTGAACTTACCTGCATGCTATCTGTCGAGAAAGTGGAATGTGAAAAGTGAGCCAACGAACTTTTCACCATAACAGCAGCTCCATGCCGGGAATCGGAGGGATGATCTGCCCTGTAGCACCCATAGCCTGGGATTGAAAAGTAGTTTGTGGTAAGTAGGTGTGTTTCTGTAATCAGTGCGATGTCGATGTTTTTTTCTGTAAGTAGGAGTTCAAGCTCGAGTCGTCGTGAGATAAGTCCGTTAGCATTCCATAGGATTATGGTGAGGGAATTGGGATTAAAGGAAGTCATTTAAGAAGTTTCGGAAGAATGTCGGATATTAGGGAGGTCATAAGGGAGATAAGAGGAGTTAATAATGTTTCCAACTTATTTAGGAACGAGGAAAAGAGGTTGAAGGGATCTTGGGGTGTAGGAGTGGGAGGAACAGGAGGAGCATTAATAGGCTTAGGAGAGGAAACTGATGGGATATTCTTCTGGGAAGTTTGGAAAGGAGGTGTGAGGTTTTGTGCTGAGGTTGAGGTGGTTGGTGGTTTTTGTACTGGCATTGGATTGGGTTGAGGACTTACCAGCACATTCTTTTGCCTAGAGGAGAGAAGAGAGGCATACGAGACGTTTGGCCTCCGAGGTGAAGTAGCTGACGTGGATGGCTGAGTGACATCCTTGCTGGTTGAAGCTTGTGGGAGCCGGGAAGCGCTGCTCGTTCTCTGTCGTTGAGTCCGGAGAGTCCTTAGAGCCTTGTAGACATCGCATCCTTTATAATTGGCTGGGTGATTCTCTCCACAGTTGGCACAGGTTGCTGGTGCGTCTTTAGATTTCGTGCAATCTGCAGACTTGTGCTGTTCGCCACATTTCACGCACTTAGGTGCGTGCTTGCAATAGCCTTTGGAGTGATTATATTCCTGACACTTGTGACATTGCATCAGTTCTCGTCGACGACGGGGCTCTTCTACAGATATCTTTGTGTAGAGAAGATATCGCTCCTTAAAAATTTCCCTGCTTTTTTCAGATTTTTCTAAATCCACGAAAAATAGTGGCAGTTGTGCTTTAGTTGTCGGGTGGCGAACATTTGTTATTCTTCTAACATTGTAGCCTTGATCCTTTAGGGCATCTGCTATATCTTCAGGAGGAGTGGAGTAATGAAGATTACGTATTACCACTCTGTAAGCTTTCTCCTCCGGTAATTGATAACAGTGATAGTCGGCTTCCATTTCGTTCAATTTTTTAATAATTTCTCTGTAGGCATCGCTATTGATAGCACTGATCGCTATATCGTTAAATCTAGCTCTACAGGAGAATGATTTTTCTCCAGCAGCTTGGCTGAGGCGAGTATAGAGGTTTTTGTAATTCTTGATATTTCTCACATAGATGTTGGGCGGCTTCTGATTTTCATTTGTTTTTGCAGGGATAGTTTTATTAATTTGTAAAGGGTTTTGATCATCTGTAACTTTTGGTCCTCTTTGTTGCTTGGCTTTAGGGGAAAGGTTTGAGGTAGTTTTCTTCCGAAGACGTTTACGTCTTCCCAGGGTAAACAAAGTATTATATATACAAATATATATGAGCGTTATTTTTTATGGTATTTAATCATAATTAAAATTAATTATTGTAAGGTTTTATTATTATACAAATTTATTATTATTAAGTTTAATTACTGTTAGAATTACAAACAATTGTGAGAGGCATTAAAATATTTATATGTTTCGCGACACATATTATACGAATCGCGAGTATGTGATTTAGGTACCACGTGCTTAGGCAGGAGAGCCTGGTCCGGCATTCTTATTCCTATAGCCCATACGCAAGCGACTCTCGTTATGTGCGTGTATGCCAGTGGCTTTTAATGCCTTATTCTCCGCTTCCCTTGGCGTTATAAGTTGTTCTTGGCATTATTATTCCTATAGCCGGCCCATGCGCAAGCCACTCTTGTTATGTGCGTGTATGCGAGTGGCTTTTAATGCTTTATTTTCCGCTTCACTTGGCGTTATAAGTTGTTCTTGGCATTATTATTCCTATAGCCGGCCCATGCGCAAGCCACTCTTGTTATGTGCGTGTATGCGAGTGGCTTTTAATGCTTTAATTTCCGCTTCACTTGGCGTTATAAGTTGTTCTTGGCATTATTATTCCTATAGCCGGCCCATGCGCAAGCGACACTCGTTATGTGCGAGTATGCCAGTGGCTTTTAATGGTTTTAATTTTCTGCTTCCCTTGGCATTATAAGTTGTTCTTGGCATTATTATTCCTATAGCCGGCCCATGCGCAAGCGACTCTCGTTATGTGCGTGTATGCCAGTGGCTTTTAATGGTTTTAATTTTCTGCTTCCCTTGGCGTTATAAGTTGTTCTTGGCATTATTATTCCTATAGCCGGCCCATGCGCAAGCCACTCTTGTTATGTGCGTGTATGCGAGTGGCTTTTAATGCTTTATTTTCCGCTTCACTTGGCGTTATAAGTTGTTCTTGGCATTATTATTCCTATAGCCGGCCCATGCGCAAGCGACTCTCGTTATGTGCGTGTATGCCAGTGGCTTTTAATTCTTTAATTTCCGCTTCACTTGGCGTTATAAGTTGTTCTTGGCATTATTATTCCTATAGCCGGCCCATGCGCAAGCGACACTCGTTATGTGCGAGTATGCCAGTGGCTTTTAATGGTTTTAATTTTCTGCTTCCCTTGGCGTTATAAGTTGTTCTTGGCATTCTTATTCCTATAGCCGGCCCATGCGCAAGCAACTCTTGTTATGTGCGTGTATACCAGTGGCTTTTAATGCCTTATTCTCCGCTTCCCTTGGCGTTATAAGTTGTTCTTGGCATTATTATTCCTATAGCCGGCCCATGTTTGTTATTGGACCTTTCTGGACGCTTACCTACCCGGCGAATGGTGAGATACTTCCATGATTCCCTCAATTCTCTTCCAAAACCCTCTTTCCATTCTTCTCACCTTTCATTGCCGTATACCTGGAGGTGGATGCCCTGAAGGTAAGGCTAATTATTATTATTTTCACAATTTGTTTGGGTTGTACCCATATTTCATCATATTTGGTCCTTTGCTTCTATCCGAGCTCACCAGAGCAACCACATTTTTTTTTCTTCCTTAATAATATCCCACAATATATATATTTTTTTTTTCCTTCTAAAAGTACCCCTTTTAGAAGGCCGTTTATTGTACTACATGTATCATTTAAGGTACAGTATATCACATGTATGTAACATATATATATATATATATATATATATATATATATATATATATATATGTATATACAATTTTTATTGCAGGTCATTTTCGGTGTCTCCTAGGTAGGATCGATAAAGATTTGATGATTTTTTTTAAATACTTCCGTCATGAGAGCTACCTTAATTGCTACTTTCCTTCAGAGGAAAGTTCTAATAGTTACCCTTTGACAAACTGACAGAAGGTAGCCTACAGATCAATACACTACTCAAACATTTAAAAAAACACTTTTGATTTTTTTTTTTTCTGTTATTTATTCCTCTAATTATAATTTATTTTCTTTTTTTTTTTTTTTTGCTTCTTTCTTTTTTTATCATTTTTTTTATATCATAATTTTTACTTTTAATGTTGTCTGTCATTTAAAGCGTTTGTCGCCTAACCAGCAGAACTCTATAAATTAAACAAATAAAGTTTTATTGCAACAGAAGTTTGAGAAAGGCGGAAAAGATACCTGGAAAATAAAAAACGTACCAAAAACGAGCGAACACCAGGGAAGAAGGAAATGTTTTGTTACACTTGATACACCTTTTCCTTAACTATCCACCTTCAATTAGCAGCAAGATAGGGAAGTAATTAACAAAATCGGCTCTCCGATGGAAAAATTCTGGGAAACAACAAATCAAGCAATTAAAAATTTGAAGACAAGTTTATAAAAAGTCCGACTCGCAGGAACTGCGTCATCTTAGCGCGGTTCCATTCATATCCCTAGTGTTATTTTGTAGACTTAGAATAGAAACAGTTATTACTTTGTTTGGATCATTCCTAATGTAAACAAATATGAAAAAAAAACAAGATTTTCGGCTAAGGATGAAACTATCCTAAGCAGAAATTACTCTTTCTGCCGTCCCAAGTTTCGGTCTACGAAGACTCTTCTACGAATATATTTCTAATTTACTTAACTTGCAGTGCTAACATATCCATTTTACTTTTAAATGCAATTAAACAAAATAAAATTGTACATGAAACTGAGAAAGTAGTGTTATTTTTTATTGAACTACGGCCACATTCAACCACAAAATATAATTATATTTCTAGTATAGCATTTGGCTACATGACTTCCTACAGGTAAAGGTAACTGTCAGCTGTCCTAGAATGCTTGATGAGAACAATGAATCTTGATTTATGAAGTGAAATAAAAGCCTACCTGAACCGGCCTACTACCTCGACCCGGACTGACCCTACACGGAGAATATTTACGTTTTCAGTTCTGTTACAGGTTCAAAGAATTTGTATTTATTCCCCTGTTTTATTGAGAAATACATCCTCCTCCTAGAAGCAATAACAAAATAACAAGAAATAAAAACAGACAAAAAGAACCGTATAAATAAACGAAATCAATTATCGTTTATCAAACTTCTAAGTTATATGTACTTATTTCTCCGTTTGACATCGTCTAATCAAAACTTTCTTTAGAACCTTTTTTATAGACCATTTAGTAAGCTTTCGAATGGTAACCTTTCGCTTCCCAAGATTGTCAACGGTTTTCGAGATACTAACGAATGTATAAAAGGTTGCCAAAACTTTTCTTGTCTGTTAATAAAATATTTTATTCTAACCCTTCCTTTACTCCAAACGTAACCAAAATTTCAACATATTAGTGTTGATAAAATTCGAACTTGCAGAAAATGTTTCAACTGAATCCCATAATTCTAAGTACCAAAATCAAAGAGAAAAAGAACAGTTCGAATAAGCGAAATCAATTACTTAAAAGTTTTAAGCACTTATTTCTCCGATTGACATCGCTTATTCAAAACTTTCTTTAGAACCTTTCTTGTAGACCATTTAGTAAGCTTTCGAATGGTAACCTTTCGCTTCCCAAGATTTTCAACCGTTTTCGAGATATTAAGAAATTATACGAAGTTCCCAAAACTTTTTATTATTTCTGACAACAGAAAATTGGTCTCATTTTACCTATCCTGTTTTACACACACATACATTTTCCTTACAAATACAACATAAGAAATTACAAAAATAAAAAGCAATAAAAAACCAAGGGAAAGAGACAAAAATTACAAAAAGAACGACAAAAACCCGTTCATAAGAACAAAACAGACGTATTTGAAGTTTTAAGCACTTATTTCTCCGATTGACATAACCTAATCAAAAATAGTTTTAGAATCATTTTTGTAGAGAATTTAGTAAGCTTTCAAATAGTTTCAATCCACTTACCACGATTTCCCAACCGTGTTCGAGATATTAATGAAAGTATACGAAGTTTCCAAAACTTTTCATGTCTGTTCATAAAATATTTTATTCTAACCCTTCCTTAACTCCAAACGTAACATAACTTTCAACATATTAGTTTTAATGAAAGTAGAACATGCAGATAATGTTTCAACTGAATCCCGTTATTCTAAGTACCCAAACCAAAAACGGTATTCAAAACCTATTTTTCCAATTTTCTCGACAACGGTTAAAGCTATCGCCTTGAAAATGGTTTCATTCGTTTTCCTAGCCCAAGAAGCCTATAAAACAAGTACTTACAAGCTTATGAACTCAAAAACGTAAGCGTTACGATTTTTTATGCGCGAATTTCGCCCCAAACGCCATCTTCCAGTGGGCGGATTTTGCTGGTTAACGAACTTGACCTTTCAAATTGGACGACAGATTTTTGTACCAAATTTCATCAAAATCGGACCATTCGTCTTCTACCTAGAGAGCGAACAGACAAATATATATATATATATATATATATATATATATATATATATAAATATATACATATATATATATATATATATACAAATTTGAACCACTGTTATTTTCGGTTTCTAGGGGTTCTGAAACGCGAAATTTTCTAGTCGGCACTTCCGGATTGTTTCATTGTATCAACCTTATAAGCGGGGTTCCTCCCTATGGGGGAGGGAGGAACCGCGCTAAAAACCATCTGTTCATTAAAATTAAAGAATTTTTAGCGCTTTCCTCCCGCCCCCCTCAGTCATGTGAGGTCCACCTCATAATGCAATCCGGAAGTCCCAACAACATGCAGTTAACGTTTCAGAACACACACATAAATAAAATAACGGTGGCTCAAATCTGTGAGGATATATATATATATATATATATATATATATATATATATATATATATATATATATATATATATTCGCTCCCTAGCTTGCTCTAAAATCAATTTGAGTGACATTTCATACAAAAATGTGTTCTTAGCCTTGTAGGTTCACTTTTTATAGATTCATTAACCTATCGAAACAAATGCGTTTTAGTTTACCAAACTACATTTTAGTTTGAGTACATAGAAATGATAGAATCATTTGTAACTTTTCGTAGATGTTTGACATTCATAAAAACTACCTTATTCCTTATTTATATTATGGTTAGGTTTGATGTTAAGGAAGCTTTACGAAAAAAATTATTCCATTAACATGCATGAGCATTTTTGGGATTTTATTATATTTCAAAAGTTTGCGAAATCGTGCTAAGTCGAGAGTAACCATTCGAAAGCTTACTAAAACTATTCTAAAGACTTTTTCAATGGACCGGCGCAAATGGCCCAAATGTCGATGCGCCTTAAAAAAAATTTTAAATAACATTTTCAATGGACGATCTCAGAAATATAAAAAAGTATTTAACAACTCAAAATTATTGGTTTCTTTGCTTTCAATGGTTCAATACGTTGGTTTTCCTTAGTGAATTATTGCTTGATGTTTTAGCACTTTCTTCCGAAGGAAAGTAGTAGCTATTGAGGTTGGACTCATGACGGAATTTTTGAAAAATTTCTTCAAATCTTTATCGATCCTACCTAGTAGACACCGAAAATGACCCCCGTTAAAATTTATATATATATATATATATATATATATATATATATATATATATATATATATATATATATGTCTGTTAACACGATAGCGGCCAGAGTTTTTGTTTTTTCGTCACGGAACTTGGTATATAGCATTCAATTAGCAAACGATCGAACGAGTTCGTTAACCACCAAAATCGGTCCACCGGAAGGGGGGGGGGTTACTCAGAACCCAAAACACTAATTTGACTACGTCAGCCGTAATATTTGTTATATTTCAACGAAACTTGGTATTCGTAGTGGTAATATAGAGAGAAAAGTGAGGTATAAAAATGAACTAAATCGGTTCATTAAGAGGGGGGGGGGTTTACTCCGGACCCACAATACCAATTCGCCACTACCAGCCGTGATTTTTAGTATATTTCGACCAAACTCGGTATTCGTAGTGGTAATCCACAGGTAAATATGTGTTGTAAAAATAAACTAAATCGGTTCATTAGGAGGGAGGGGGGGGGGGGGGTTTACTCCGGACCCACAATACCAATTCGCCTCTACCAGCCGTGATTTTTGGTATATTTCGACGAAACTCGGTATTCCTAGTGGTAATCTACAGGTAAATATGTGTTGTAAAAATAAACTAAATCGGTTCATTAGAAGGGGGTGTTTACTCCGGACCCAAATTCCTAATATACTCATACCGGTCGTAATTTCTGCTGTATTGTAACGAAACGCGGTATACGTCGTGGGTAACTCATGAGAAAGAAGTGTTGTAATAATACCAACAAGGATGAGGAATAAGGAAGTGTTGTAAAAATTAGCTTAATCGGTCAATCGGAAAGCGGGGGTTTAATTTGTAATATACTTCAATAGAAAAGCCCGCCAGACACAAACCCGCCGCAAGGAGCGCTTTCTACCACTAGAGAGACTGTATCCTGTTCCTGCCTTAGATCAAAATACGATAATATGAGGTTTTTTGTATTTATTACGTAGTGCAATAGGTACCATGTGTAAACATAACTCTGGAAGCAAATTAATAATTGATCAGTTACTCATTACAAATTTAAAAGAGAACTATTCATGTTTTTATTTTATTTATGTAGGATATTTTAAGCAAATTGTTCTGGAAAGCAGTCTACACTACCCAAATTCTGAGGAAAGTGCTTTTAGTAGTAAAATGAATTTTCTAGCAAAACAAGTTACTTAAAATGAGATCGATTTTTCGGTTCTTGTAAAGAGCTTTCCGAGCAGAAGTCAAAGAGGCCGAGTAAATAATTTTTGCCGCTTTAAGTTTTCAATACATAATGCGCCGAAATATAACTTTTCCAAGATGACACAGTTCTTGCGAGTATGACTTCATTTCTGTAGAAGCCATCCTAGGAAATATAAGAAGACACTGAAAGAAGCATAATGATTTCAGAAATTGCCTATGCAAACCCGCAGGACTTTCCAGGCTTGCGGGCTCCTCACAATGAGCTTTTCAAGGTACCTATCGGTAATATTTAGGACAATTTATTTGATAATACAAAAAAAAAAAAAAAGCCAAGCCTTTCTGTTCCACGTGACAGCGCACTCATCGCAATAAATATGGAATGTCGGTACACTCCTATAAATGTTAAAATATTTGTGATTAAAATTTATGAGGAAAGACCCTAAATGAATTTCCCATCAAATGTCTTAAACTCTGTTTGCCTATTACCCATTTATTTTATTTTTTATTTTTTATTTTAAACAAGAAAAATTATACAAACAAAATTACTATCTCAATTTTTATTGAAACTAAATATTTTTTCGACAACTAATTCACAGGAATGTTTTTGTCAAAAATATTCAAATGTTCCAAGTTAAAATGCATAATTACATTAACTTTCACGATTTAACATTATTTACTAATGCATTATCACATAAGTGAAATGTTCTTTATTTATTTTCTTTTTGTTTCTCAAAACTAAGGCGATTCAACAGCAGAGTTGTAAATTATGAAAAATGTACAGAAAACAAAAATTCAGAAATTGAACCGTATAAAATAAGAATAGGGCATAGATTTTTGCTTGCAGAAGTTGGCTTCAGTTTCTCAATCAGTTGTATTTATATTTCATAGAAGCTAGTTACATAAGTCTATACAAATTCGTTCATCGGAATTTATATTAAATCTCTGAGGTTGAAATGTTTGAGGACTTCAAATATTTGTCTGATATAGTGACTGTCACCTGTTAGTAGTTTGGGGAATTTATTTCATGACTAGACGTAACGCATAATTAAACTGTTGTATCGAATAATAATAAAATTGAATTAAATGGAGTCTAATTTAAATTCTCTAAATCATTAGGATTTTTTTTTTCATCATTGCCACATTGATTGGTATCCACAAGGTCAATGCAGTTTTCTCAAACTCCTTCTCGAAAAGAAAGATTTTTACAATGTTGTTTGACACATTTGCGTACTCAATCCGTGCGGCAGGATAAGATTCAACACTTTTTAAACTCCATGGTAACTGATAAGCTAAGAGCTGATAGTAGCGTTTGCTCATAAGAAAGTAATAGCAGAAACTAGGTTTACCTAAGGTGCAAAAGACAACCCACTAAAGGCTATCCGGCCACGCGACCTAATAACCAGACCTAACCTAATAACCAGATTATCTTATAAAATGCCGGAAAAATTGAAATAATATGTGATGAATTAAAAATTAATAATTTTAAGATTTTCAGGAATAATTTAAAACGGCCAACGTTAGCAATCATAATTACGCATGCCAAAGTTGAATGCGCAGGTTCCCGTAGATCACCAAAGTTTAGCAACGTCGGGCGTGGCCAGTACCTGAATGGGTGACTGACCACATGCTGTTGGTATTAAAAAAGGGTGGCAACCTGTAGATAGCCCGGCGTTAATAGCCCAATAGTTGACACGCCGTAAAACACGAAAACAAAATAAATTCAAACGATAATATTCACCCATACTTAACGGGTAATTCTACCTTGTGTGGCGCTAATTGTCTGTGCGACGGGAAAAAAAAGAAAAAAAAAAAGTTTTCTCCAATTTATGAATAACATCAATTTTTTTTAAATTTTCATTACATTTGGTGGTAAAATATCCAACAAAAAAAAAAAGTTTTAATTCTTCAAAAACAAAATGGTGGCGCTGTTTCTGGCGAACGGAAATTCTCTTTTTCACGGGTTATAGTCTGCAGACGGTATTTATTTCAAAAAGAGTATTAATAGCAAGGGTTGACCCTTATAATAATAAAAAAATATGAGATTTATAATTCCTTACAATATACAAGGTGAAAAAAATATACAAATATTGTATTCTAAATAGTTTAAAGAATTATTTAAAATACAATATTTGTATATTTTGTTTTTAACCTTGTATATTGTAGGGAATTATGAATCTCATATTTTTTTTATTATTATAAGGGTCAACCCTTGCTATAAGAAGGTAAAGGTAAAAGAAGAAGAAGGTAAAATCTAGAACAGTACATTATAAAAAATGGTCATAAAATCGTTATAATTCAATATATCGCAAAAATCCTATGGACATTGCTAGTAAATATCATTAGAAAGCTGCTGATAAAATGCAAATTTTATCGGGACACAATTGAAGGTGCTAGTGTACCGCCCGACGCATAAAAGATAGTTTTTAGGAGAAAAAAAATGTCAAACTTGAATGTACTGAAAGTATTTTTTTTTTTAATAATTTCTTGCGATATAGATAATCAAAATGATTTTTAATTTTGAAATTTATTGAAGCAGGAGTGGTGGCAGTGAAGACCGGAGTCTAAAGGCGCATTTTAAAAAAACTCTTGGATATTATTAGCACTTTCCTCCGAAGGAAAGTAGCTATTGAGGTTGGACTCATGACGGAATTTTTGAAAAATTTCTTCAAATCTTTATCGATCCTACCTAGTAGACACCGAAAATGACCCCCGTTAAAATGTATATATATATATATATATATATATATATATATATATATATATATATATATATGTGTCTGTTAACACGATAGCGGCCAGAGTTTTTGTTTTTTCGTCACGAAACTTGGTATATAGCATTCAATTAGCAAACGATTGAACGAGTTCTTTAACCAACAAAGTCGGTCCACCGGAACGGGAGGTTTACCCCGAACCCAAAACACTAATTTGACTATGTCAGCCGTAATATTTGTTATATTTCAACGATTCGTAGTGGTAATATAGAGAGAAAAAGGAGATATAAAAATGAACTAAATCGGTTCATTAGAAGGGGGGGTTTACTCCGGACCCACAATACCAATTCGCCACTACCAGCCGTGATTTTTGGTATATTTCGACGAAACTCGGTATTCGTAGTGGTAATCCACAGGTAAATATGTGTTGTAAAAATAAACTAAATCGGTTCATTAGGAGGGGGGTTTACTCCGGACCGACAATACCAATTCGCCACTACCAGCAGTGATTTTTGGTATATTTCGACGAAACTCGGTATTCGTAATGGTAATCTACAGGTAAATATGTGTTGTAAACATTAACTAAATCGGTTCATTAGAAGGGGGGGGGTTTACTCCGGACCCTAACTCCTAATATACTCATACCGGTCGTAATTTCTGCTGTATTGTAACGAAACGCGGTATACGACCTGGGTAACTCATGAGAAAGAAGTGTTGTAAAAATGAGCTGAATCGGTCAATCGGAAAGCGGGGGTTTAATTTGTAATATATTTCAATAGAAAAGCCCGCCAGACGTAGGATCACAAAGCCGCCGCAAGGAGCGCTTTCTACCACTAGAGTGACTGTATCCTGTTCCTGCGTTAGATCAAAATACGATAATATGAGGTTTTTTGTATTTATTACGTAGTGTAATAGGTACCATGTGTAAACATAACTCTGGAAGCAAATTAATAATTGATCAGTTACTCATTACAAATTTAAAAGAGAACTATTCATGTTTTTATTTTATTTATGTAGGATATTTTAAGCAAATTGTTCTGGAAAGCAGTCTACACTACCAAATTCTGAGGAAAGTGCTTAATTATGCAGCTCCTGCGTGACGGACTTTTTTGGAATAATTAAGGAGGCATTTGCGCTCATAAAAAATAGCAAAAAAAGTTACAAGATTATATTATAAGAGTATTACTTCTTAATGACCCTGAGAGACGGCTAGCAGCGAAATTTTCTATGTCTTTTCTCTTAGCAAATCAATAATGAAACACCTCATTAAATATTTGTAGCAGTAATTTATTCTGTAATCCGATTGTCCAGAATCTCTGCTAAGGTTTTTTTCTTCTTACTTTTTAATGGGATATTTAATAATTCTTCAATTAACAATTCCTAAGTTTTAGGTTATATTTTTAATAATAATTCATGTAGTTGTCCTTATCGCTCGCTTACGGATATGAAGAAATCTGAAACAAAGTTAGAGTCTCCTGAAATAATGGCTCGACATTACAGGTTATAGTAATAATGAAGATTAACAGTAAGAACCCCGAACCACAGGAAGAAGAGATCAGGAAAGGATGGAATGACGCCATATTTAGGACTATAAGAGTCATTAAATGTAATTATTATTTTAGTATATATTTTCTCCGACATAAACATCAATTATTCCAATTTAGTCCTTATTATAGACTTATAAACATTTTAGCTATTTTTATTTATTTTTTTTTTTTAACGGCGGATCGATTTCTGGGCCTATAGCGCCAACATCCCTGGTGCAGCGAGAAATTTTCCCAACGAGCTGTGATATGAGAAAATTCCTGCTGCCGGTGGGACTCGAACCCACCATCTCCCGCATAAGAGACTAAGGAATTAACCACTAGGCCACGGGGAGACCCCACTTTAGCTATTGGTGTAAGTTAGATTATATTTGATGGACGTATAAATAAACTTTAAGTTTTAGCAAAATCAGTCTTAGAGGAGAAAGAACAAAACAAGATAGTCCCTTATTAAGTAATTAATTGACAGTTCAACAATTTGTGTCATATTCGTATTTTATTTTTTTTGGTACAAAATTCTGCTTTTAGTTGTCTTCAAAAATGAATGAATGAATGAATGAATAGCCTTTATTGTGCGATATTAATAATAATACAATAGTAATAATAATGCCAATACTTATTTGATAATCGTAATAACAATAATAATGCTTCTTTGATAATAATAGTAATACTTGTTTTTAATAATAATAATTACAATGATAATGCTTCTTTGATAATAATAGTAGATAATAACAGTAATAATAATAGTAATACTTGTTTTTAATAATAATAATAACAATGATAAATTTTCTTTGATAATAATAATAAAAATGATAATACTTCTCTTTGTAAATATAATGAAAACAATAATAACAATGATAAATGTCTTTTATAATAATAACAATAATGTTAATACTTCTTTTAATAAAATCATAGCGATAACAATAATACTTCTATGCTGATAATAAATAAATAAATTCTTCCGCACAGACCTCCCTTTCCGGGGTAATGGTCTACGCTTTCCATGAGTGACCAGTTCTACCGGAAAGCGGGGTGCGTAAAGTTCTCCTCAAGTAACTTCTTCCATACTGCTCTGTCCTTAGCCTGTCTCCACCAATGAGGGCCAACCCATTTTCGGAACATGTCTCGCCATCTCTTCCTCTGCCGTCCTCGGTTCCTCTTCCTCCCGTATGGTGTCCACTCCGTTATCTCGGAGGTCCATCTTCCATCCCTCTGCCTTAGCAAGTGTCCAGCCCACATCCACTTTAGTCTGTAGCAATGGACTACCACATCCGTCAAACCAGTCCTTGCCCTTAGCTCTGTGCTACTTAAACGGTCGCTCCTTCTTGTGTTTGTAATTACTCTTTCTACAGAGTGCTGC
Source organism: Gonocerus acuteangulatus (assembly GCA_946811695.1). Classification (NCBI taxonomy): domain Eukaryota; kingdom Metazoa; phylum Arthropoda; class Insecta; order Hemiptera; family Coreidae; genus Gonocerus; species Gonocerus acuteangulatus. The sequence goes on along the minus strand of OX328123.1, from coordinate 139,067,237 downwards.
CAAACTAATAACTTATTTTCATCCGTCTTCCTCAACGACCAGGACTGGGCGCCGTAGGTAACCACTGGAAGGATACATGTGTCAAAAATTCTTCAAAAATGAAAGTTTTAGTAAATAATTTGTAGAACAATATGTGGGTATACTGGATAGTTATTGATATTTCAACAATATCAGAAGGTATTTTTATTTTTATTTTAGGTTAAAAATTAGTATGTTCAATATACAATTTGGAAGCCTGGTGGCCGTGAGTATTAAAGCGTAAGCACTTAACACTCCGTGCCAAGGGTTGCAGGGTTCGATTTCCACTATGAGATGGTGGCTTTTCTTTAGAAAAAGGAAAAAGATAACCCGTCCTAAAAGTCTTAGTTAATAATAATTGACGTTAACATTTTAATAATATAAAAATAAAAATAATAATATACAATTTGCATACTTTGTGTTCGGTCTCAGACCCCACACCTCTCTCAGAGAGCTCAATCACCCAAACCAGTACATATTTACCCTCTATGAATGTATACTAATCACCCACAGTCAAAATCATGAAAATAAAAAATGGTTTGGGAACTTTTCTATGCCCTTCAATATTGGATAAAAGTGACCCAATTATCAATAAACAAATTTGTCTGTTTGAGCTCTATTAGTCCTCGAAAATACATTAGAATAACCCCCAACTCTACCTCCCATTACACTCATTGTCAAATGAAATGTCTTCTTGGCATTTTGGGACAAATCTTCGTAAGAAAAGAACTACTTTTTTCATATTATCATAATAATATAATTCACCAAACGACTTCCGAATCCGATTATATCAGTGAACGGCTTCTGTTAAAATGATACAAATAATGAGAAAAAATAGTTGTAAGAAAATTCACAAACTTCAAAATTTGTGACGGGATGAGGTGCAATAGTCCTATTGGTACGGGGACGCTGTATCCACATCCGAAGCGATCTGAGAGGAAATTAAAAAGGGTTGCCGTGTAGACGGGACTGACCTAGGAAGATACTGGCGGAGGAGCACCTTAAGTTGAGGGACAGGACGGAGGTACCTTAAAAACCACCCACCCGTCCCAATAGAAGCACTGCGACCGATACAGGGTTAACCTCCGTCGTTACTGGTAATCATTTATATTTTATTTGACGTGTTTCTGACCTTTCAGATTTATTCTTTTTTGGGGGATTTATGTGGCGTAGGTGTAAAAAAATAGTACTTCCTTTTTTTTCTTTTCGTACCATTTTATTTGTTCATTGCCCTACATGTTTCGTGGCCTTAATGCCACCTCCTCAGGGGCGAATACATCCTAAACAATTTTGATTTTTGATTTTAGTCATTCAAATAAAATACTTATAGCTAATATGTTATTCTAAGTTAAGTTGTAAAATTTACATCCAAAATGTTTGTTAACATACAATAAAAAGTCTTAAATGTACATACCCCGCATGTGGTGAGCTCCCCACCCATACTCAGACTGAGGCAAGTGAGTCATTTGTGTCAAGAGGCTTATAAATCAGCTGATTACAATATTTTCAATAAATCGATTATTTTCTAATAGTATTATAAAATATTTTATTTAAAAATTTGATTTTTGTTTTCTTATTTACTGAATTTCTATTGTTTTTTTATTATATGAATATTCTATTTTATTTTTCCCTTAACGTTATTTCTGTCCTTGTCAACTATCACTATGTCGTCAAAGTCGAATGTTTGTTTGTTTTTAAATGCATAGTCGGTAAGTGCTGTTTTATTTGCTTTTTCGTCAATATTTTTGGCATGTTGTATTCTATTTTTTTAAATCTACGACGATTCCCCTGCGACGAAAAGAAAAAAAGAAAGTACAATTTTTTTAGACCTTCGCCACATAAATCCTCCAATAAAGGTAATAATTTATTATATATTTTAAGGAAAATAATGGTAGGACTCCTTCTTCCTTAAAATTAATCATTTTCTTAATCTCCTTTATTACGACATAAAATAGTATGCAAGCCCGCAACACTTTTAAGCTTTGTAGGTTCATAAGAATCTCAAGCATTTTGACGCCCTCCCATAGATATACAACAGAAATATACTAGTTATTTTTTTTTTTTTTTAGATACTTCCATACCATTAGCGCCGGGCTATCTACTGTTTATCTCCCTTCCAAAATATTCATGGTTCAATTTACTCAGCGGACTCTGAATTAAAAAAGTCCGACTCGCAGGAACTGCATCTTAGCGCGGTTCCATTCATATCCCTAGTGTCATTTTGTATACGTAGAATACAAGCAGTTATTACTTTGTTTAGATCATTCTTAATGTAAACACATATTCCAAAGAAAAGCAAGATTTTCGGCAAGGCACAAGAAACTATTCTAAGCGGAAATTACTCTTTCCGCCGTCCCAAGTTTCGCTCTTCGAAGACTTTACTGCGAACATCTTTCGAATTGACTTAACTTGCTTTACTAACATATCCATTTTAGTGTTAAATGCAATTAAAAACACTAAAATACTCATTTCACTATTAAATGCAATTAAACAAAATAAAATTGTACAAGACAATTTGAACGTAGTGTTATATTTTAATGTACTACGCCACATATAACCACAAAATATAATTATATTTCTACTATAGCATTTGGCTGCATGACTTCCTACAGGTAAAATACGTACTCTCCTAGGATGTATCTTGATTTATGAAGTGCAATAAAAGCCTACCTGAAGCCTGCCTAGTAGCTCGACCCGGGCAGGTGTCTGACCCTACACAGAGTGTTCTCTTTCAAATTCTCTTTCAGCAGGAACTGCGTCATCTTAAGACGTATCCGTTCTCATCCATAGTGTAATCCATAACTTAAAATAAAACTAAAAATCGAACGCGCCTGAATTTTTCTAATGTACAGTTTAGTAGGCCAGATCAAGGAAGAACGAAGACATTTTGAATATATATTCAAATTTACCAAAATTAAAGCATGTAGTTTACTACCCTTTACGGAATCCCAACAACATCTAACCCTTCAAATTAAAAAATATTTTATCCTTTCCTATAATTATAATGAAATTATATTACATAATTTTTATGTATTTTCGTGTTCATATTTAACAGCAGAACATTCATTTACATGAGAACCATTTCCGAGGAAATATAATCCTTTACAATGTAAATAATCATCATAGCTCTTTCCGAAGGAATCTAGTTATTGAGGCTCCCCCCCTTCATGGAGAACTTTTTGAAACATGAATTTAAATCTTCACCCATCCTCATACAAGATACCGAAAATGGTCCCTGCTTGAAATTTATCAATATATATATATATATATATATATATATATATATATATATATATACTAGCTGACCCGGCGAACTTCGTACTGCCTAAGAGTTGATTCTTAATTTTTTATTTTTTTTAATACGTATTCTGCTGTTTGGGACACCGGGTCCGCTAGTAAGATAAAAAAAAAAAAAAGAAACTTAATAAGTCAACAATTACGTTATGTCAAAAAAAATTATAAAACACTTAAAATTTTTTTAATAGTCACTAAAAAATCACAATGAAAATTACAATATCAGATTTCTTATTATGATACCTACTTATTATATTTCATGTTATTTTTATTTATTCTAAATTAAGTTTAATTTTTATTGTAGTACTTTATGGTACACGATATTTTTTGTTTGATTACCTGGTGCGTAAACAAACAGAGGAGATGGTTTTCCAGGCAGGTAACAGGCAACATACAACCATGCGAGAAACATGGGTTTTCTAGATTAATACCACAAACACTTAATGACTGCCCTGGGATTTGTATATAGTCAAATTGAGTTCATACGTCCAATAGCAACAGTTGTAGGCACTGTAATCAATTGACGGCAGCTCAATTCAAACTTGCACCATTATTCACGGGTCTGTCTTAACCGAATTCTTTCACGTTCATTGCGATCTTCACGTTCTTGGGCAGTACGATTAGATTGATAATTAATTTGATGCGTTGCATTTCGGGTTCTTCTGCCTAAATGTGTCCGGCGTCTTATAGGAGGCATATTTAGTAAGTCACAAACACACAACACTTTTGTAATATTATAGATGCACAGGAAAGAGACGTTTACATTTCATATAAATATGAAATATAAATATATGGTATATAAATATACCATGTATAAATATACGATGGTATATTTCCCCTCCACTAACAGATAATCTTTATTGTATGGTATTAAAGTTCAAATTGACCTTTAAGTATTATTACGAATCTTTTCTATGGGAATATAGAAAAATGGGGTCTTTTTTACTTCGTTAACGCAAATATAAACCCGCCGGGCCTCAACATGTTCTTATTATTACTGTAATAGTGAATTTTTGCTTATACACAAATAACCTAATGCGTTAACTATTAAAAATATTAAAATTCAAAACAAATGTTATATTGAAAAATGAATTTGCGATAACAAAGTAAAATCGACCCGAAAAGTGTTGTTTTTAAACTTTTTCAGGCAATTTTTTTAATTTTTCTCTCCGTAAGAACTATCCTCGTACTATATTATAAAAAAAAAATTCGCGAAATCGGTTCAGTTGTTCTCAAAATTTGCGCTTACCAACACATTTAGCGATTCATTTTTATATAATAGATACACAAATACGTTAACTGTTACAAATATTATAATTGAGAACATATGTTTTTATTTAAAAATGAATTTGCGTTTAGGAAGTGAAAAAGACCCGAAAAGTGTTGTTTTTAGACTTTTTCGGGCAATTTTTTAAAAATTTTCTCTCCGTAAGAACCATCCTCGTAGGTCAAGGAATATTATAAAAAAAGAATTAGCGAAATCGGTTCAGTTGTTCTCGAGATTTGCGCTTACCAACACATATAGCGATACATATTTATATAATAGATACACAAATACGTTAACTGTTAAAAATATTATAATTGAGAACATATGTTTTTATTTAAAAATGAATTGCGTTAAGGAAGTGAAAAAGACCCGAAAAGTGTTGTTTTTAGACTTTTTCAGGCAGTTTTTTAAAGTTTTCTCTCCGTAAGAACCATCCTCGTACTTCAAGGAATATTATAAAAAAAGAATTAGCGAAATCGGTTCAGTTGTTCTCGAGATTTGTGCTTACCAACACATATAGCGATACATATTTATATAATAGATACACAAATACTTTAACTGTTAAAAATATTATAATTGAGAACATATGTTTTTATTTAAAAATTAATTTGCGTTTAGGAAGTGAAAAAGAGCCGAAAAATTTTGTTTTTAGACTTTTTCAGGCAGTTTTTTAAATTTTTCTCTCCGTAAGAACCATCCTCGTACTTCAAGGAATATTATAAAAAAAGAATTAGCGAAATCGGTTCAGTTGTTCTCGAGATTTGCGCGTACCAACACATTTAGCGATTCATTTTTATATAATAGATATTACGGCGCTTCGAACTAGGCCATTAGCGCCGACATCCAAGGTACAGTGAGGAATTTTCTCAACGAGCAGTGGGATAAGAAAATGAACCCACCATCTCTCATTTATGAATCTAAGGCGGTAACCACTAAACCAGGGGAGACTCCCTGTATATATATATATATATATATATATATATATATATATATATATCATATGTGTAAATGTGTCTGTTAACACGATAACGACATACATTATTTATGCTTATTAAAAACGATTTAAAGAGTTTAAATTTAATCAGCAAAATGGTCCATCCGGACGGGGGCTAAATTACTAATTTGTCAATACTGGCCGTAATAGAAATTATATTGCAACGACACGTGGTGTACATGGTGAGAATCTAAGGAGAGAGGTTGTGTAAGAATAAAGCAAATCGCTCCATTAGGAGGAGGGGTTTACTCCGGACCCAAATAATAATAATTACCTTACCCGTACCGGCAGGTCGTTTGATTTCCTTGCAACGAATCTCGATAGGAACGATTCCCAGCCAATGAGAAACCTCATTGCGAAAAGTCCTACATTAGCGCGTTTCCGTTCATATCACTAGTGCCATTAGTAATGGAAGAAGTCACTCCTTCCCTTGACATTTCCCCATTCAATGTCACATTCTCCAATTACTGCAGTTGGAGAAAGGATGTACATGGATGTTTATTTTCCTTCATTTTATCTCAATTTACCTATATCCCATAACCTCAGCGTTCGGCCATTCCTTTACGTGCCAGCTTTAAGGCTACGAGTAAGTATCTACTTATTTTTCACTTCTATCCACAGTGCTACCAAATATATGTAATAATTTCCATTTATGTGGAGAATGTTTCGTCTAATGTATGAGTGGTCTCTGTCCTGTCTCCTTGAGACCACGTTTTTTTCTGAGTTCTCTATTATTATAATTTTTTATCGCCTGGGAATATATATATATATATATATATATATATATATATATATATATATATATATATATATATATAGTAATAGGCGTTATTTTCTGGATCATTGAGTTCTAAGAAAAGAAGTTTACGGATTGCGTCCATAAGCTCCACGTCATGAGCTAGTTTCCTCCCAGGAAAAGAGATGCTGAACGTTTTTGTAACTCTGTTCTC